>CAJINV010000002.1:905808-1326112 GCA_905178155.1 Amoebophrya sp. A120
CCAGGTAGGTAGAAACGCCAGGAGGGCTGGCAATTCTACTGGAAATCAAGCTAGAAGCGCAAGCGCCATGGCATTCGTGCCAGAGATCGAAGATCCCTACAGGAAATTTAAGTAGAAATGCCAGCAGGCCTGGCATTCCTACAGGAAATCGAAGCAGAAATACCAGGAGGTCTGGCATTCCTACAGGGAATCCAGGCAGAAATACCACCTCAGCCGGCATTTCTACTGGGAATCAAGGCAGAAATGCAAGGCCCAGCATTTCTACTGAGAGAGAATCAAGGTAGGCAGAAAGGCCCGAGCCGGCATCCTCGCCCGGAATCCAGGTAGAAATGCCTCGGCCGGCATTAGGGTACCCGCATCGCGCGCGCAGCGCGCGCGAAGAATTATTTCGCATGGCCTACGGCGACACAGGCAGCCGCTTTTGCTTCCTTTGAAGGGCGTGGGTGGGAGCGCGCATGGACATGGGACATGCGCGACAACGCAAATTGCTTCTAATCCTGGAAAGGATTAGACAGGCGCGCGGCGCGCGCCGGCAAAATTGCAAAACCCAACAGGAGCTCGAAGGAGAAACACTGTACCGGGCCCGGCATTCTTGAAAAGCTCCGCCCTAGCACAAACGGGCCTGCCCTACCCCTAAGCAACCAGAAACCATATTAACTCGCGCGCGCAGCGCGCGCGGAGTTTTTTCTCGGCTTCCGGCTCCGAATCCGGTTCCCAGACAGTTTTTGCCGTCCGCCACTTCCCGGGCGGGGCCGTAGCAACAAAAAGCGCGCGAACCTAAAAAAACTTTTGCAACCCAGACGAGAACGAGAAGCGCCCCCCCCAGAATGAGAAACGCCATGCCGGTCACAATTTACCTCGTCTCACTGGCCTTCGCGACTGGGATAAAGCGAAAAAATATAATATAAGCACTCTATCCGTTCCCGTTCCTCGGTGTAGTTGCTGCATAAAATCAATCGGGTGCTCGCTTCTACTTGAGGCGACCGAGTAACAAATGTTTAGCGTATTATTTATGATATGCTCCTGCTTGTGAGTTTTATGATATGCTCCTGCTTGTGAGTACTTAGCTGGTGGTCTGTGCCTCAACTGACCACCAGCGCATAAAACCAATTCGAGCTGTGTTCCTTTTTCTCGGTACAACCGAAAAAAAAACTTATAATGATTTTCGTACTATAAAAAAAAACCCACTGGAAAAACAACACTCATTCTCATTCCGCGCAATTTCGGGCAAGGTCATCACGATCCGAGGTCCTGGTCGACACTTTCTGAAGATGAAAATAGAATGAAAAGAAACTCCGGCTTCAGCATCGCAGAGGTTGTGCACTAGCTTCAGACGCTGCAGCACCACCAGCAGTTGTGCTGCGCTAACTTTATTTGGTATTACTGACCACCTACCATCTGGCACTGAGACGGAGCCGCCGCCAGGGCCAGAACGAGTTCTGGTTCGTGTTTCCAGATTACCTCGGCCTCCTCTTTCTCGAGCTGTTCAAGGTCGTCGCACAAGCGTCGCTGGGATTGGTTAGCCATGCACCACGTTCCTCCGCCGTTCACCGCAGCGACGCCAGCGACCGATAAAGCGGCCAAACACCCTGTTGTCAGGGGAGGACAATAACCGGAAGTCACGCACGCCAAAGCAAGCGGCCCGACACCCAGCGTGGCTACTGGAACGGCAGCCAGTTGCGCATCCTCGGCGCTCTGGTGTTTCTCACGGACATCTCGTAGCCACAGGGCCTCAATATCTCGGCGCCGACCTTGGATCTCGTGGCGGGCCAGGGACATGTGGGCGATTACCAGCTCGAGCTCATACAGGCCGGGCTCGTCTTTCAAAACCGGTATCGCATCCCCAAGTTGGTAGTAGACTCGACCGCCAACGGCAAGTCGTTTGGCGCCGTCGGTGCATTTCGGTTTGATTCGGTATTGCGGGAAGGGGGGATGGTGGTGCAAGGTCGTGCCATTCGGACCCTGCATCCAGGCCGGCGCAAAAGGGACAACGGCCTGCAGTGGAGTGGTTCGCAAATCGTTCATGGCTTGGTTGAGGCGTATCACTGGGATGAAGGCCAGACCGTCTTCAGCATTGTGCCGCGGGTCTGCTTCGAACACGACCAGGCCCTCTGCTGGAATTGCGTGCCTTTCGTGCGTCAGCCCGTTTACGACCGTGATATGCGTTCTCGAATTACTAGGGGTTGGAGCGGAACTTCTTGCACCCCCTCGGCGGCGGCACCGCAACGTCGCACTGCCAACTTGGACGGCACCAACGGCAGGAAGAAGCGACGAAGAGCCCAGAAGTGCGAAATGAAAATAAGCAGAAAGAAGGAGGAGGAGGATCCTTCACACCTGTTTTTAGCTATACGCATTGCTATCAAGTGGAACATGATGTCGCAGACCACCCGGAGGAAACGAGCAGGGAGGCACCGCTCTCAGGAGAAACACCTAATCGGCCAGCATTGTCTCCCGTTCCTTGTACCAATCGCGCCATAATGCAACTACATCTCTTCGAGTCGCGGGCACTGAGGTACACTGTTGCAGCTTCTTCTCTTCGAGCCGCGGCCGGGTGCGCGCCGTCTGCTCACAAGCTTACCCTCTGTGGTGCGGCTGTCTACTCTGGGACGGTCCGGGGCTTGGGCGAGTTTAGGGTCATATCGGGCACCATATATGTTAGGTGCTTGTCCCTTAACTCTGTAGACACTTCGCTGCCTCCGCCCTGGAGCAGCTTGCGGCAGAGCTCACCTCCCGTTTTTTGTCACGATCAGGCGCTTCAAGGTGCTAGCTTTTGTGACCCACTAGCGCCTTTTCTCGGTTGGATCTGGCCGGACCTTCGTCTTGTTCTACAAAGTCCACATCTACTATATTAAGATGTGGCCTTTACCTTCGCACGCGGACTATCTGAGATTCTTCCACACAGGCAGCATACTGGAGCGCGGAGAATCAAGATATTGATGAGTCTGTAGCTTGAATCAAGAAACGATGTGGATAAATCGGCAATCTCTATTTGAGAATAATCAATATCAGGATCTATCGACATCTCAGCGGCTCGGTGTTCGGATGAATATCTAGCCGCCTCGACTCGCCTCGGTGCGGTTGGTTTTCTTGACCTACATCTTGGCGTGGCCTGTTGTTTTCGTTCTTGCGCTTCCGTTTGCGGAGGAGGATGTGGCGCCACGGCCTTGCTTAGCTCGCTCGCGGGATGAAGAAGTGAAGAAAAGACCGACTACGAACATCTGCCGCGCCCTCTCTCTCAAAAGTTGTTCTTGTTATGCTTTTTCATACTTAGTCACGTTCCTGTAGTTGCTCGCAGCCCACCGTTGTAGATTTGTTTGCATTTTGCGTTGTGCTACTGCTTCCAACTGATTCAGACGCTGACGCCTTCACGGGAGGCTCCTGAAAGAAAATTATTTTATTCGAGACCGCTAGACTAAGTTTTTTGCCTCACACTACACGCGGCGCATTTCCACTTTCACCTACTTCTCTTCCAGCTCGGCCACCGTCTGTCGGTTTTCGCATGTCAGTGTAGAGCTGGTGCTTGCGTGCGCTGCGCCTCGGGAAAGGTTCCGGTCCGCCCGCCCTAACACCCCTCGCCCTTGGATGCTTTGCCCGCTCGCCTTCGCCCTTCACCTCCACACTAGACGTCCAGCGCGGAAGCACAGCGTTCAGGATTTCGGTGGTTGTGGTCGCAAGTTTCTAGTCACGGTCTATAGCCAGTTTGAGGTCTTTCATCACCTCAACACCCGTTTTCCATCCTACCATCGGTCTTTCTACACTTCTCGCACCCATGGCGCGAGTTTGTCGATGAGCGCAGCGCTCACCGCTGATCGGATTTTTTCCGGTTCGTATGGTGTAGCTTCTTGTTTTTCGGTCACCGGGTGGCACTGTATGGCGGATCGCACACCACTTGGTAGTACGCCCGGGTAGATGTCTCCTACCTCTTTATAAAAATTGAGAAATTGCGGCACACTGCTGGGCTTCTTGATCAGATAAATTCTGAAGCTTAGCTTTTTGATTCTCGGCTGACTGAGGTACTTAGTGCGGATTTGCGGGATTTCCGCTGCCTGGCAGTCGAATAGCAGATGGCCAGTGGTCGGCACTGTCCTGCTCTTGCAGAGGGGACACACCATCACCACCCCGCCCTCGGCTTCTTTGTCATGCAAGATTTTGCCCATGCCTAGACGCCCTCTATGTGTTGTCCCTACCCATATCGGGAAGATTATACTATTGACGAAATTCGGCCACCCTTCGCTACTCTGATAGGGCCCGATCTGTCTTGCTCTCTCTAGTAAGTAGGGGTGTGCAGAGGATCCTGCGTCATACTTGTTCAAGATTTTCTCTTCTAGAAGCCTGCGAAGCAAATTTGCAGTCAGCGCTTTCCTATACAACTCTCTACCCACCTCTTCTCCCCGCTGGTGATCGAGCCCCTGCGTCGCCATCTCGTCCGCCCAGTCGTTGTAGTAGTTGCCCAAATGCGACCCTGTCCATGCAAATTCAAAAGAGCATCCTGGAGCACATGCCGCTTCTAGTTTTTCTAGTTCTAGCACCACCATGATAATCATGGGGTTGCTACGGTCTCTGTATGCCTTCAGGGCCATTAGCAGCCCGTTGCTATCTATGTAAAACTTATGCTTCTTAATTCTTCGAAGGGTGGTAGGATCGACCTTATTGATCAACTCGCGAATGTGATGGATAAGACCAAAACATTCGCCATCAAAAGAATCAGGATCCGCTTCTGGGATCTCTGACACGATGCCGCAACAGCTCACCACCAGGGGAGCGGGGGTCTCCTCCTGGAACTTGCATCCCGTCCAGGAGGCACCGCCCCCGCTGCCCGTTTCTCCTTTTGCTCCTCCGTCTGTGCATGAGACCATTACTGTTGGATCTGCTATGGCCCGCTGGATCTCGGCCTCTGTGATCTGGGAGATCAGCAGCCTGCACTTGTCTTTCAGCTTGTGGTCGTCTCCGCATGCTGCAGGGTCTGGGACCCCTGAAAATAAGCAGAAAGAAACAACATGCTAGCAACTGCAGCACTTTGAATATTGCAGGACCCGAGATGAAAAGGCGAAAACATCTTTGTCTTGTATCAGATAAAAGAGCTGCTGTATAATATTTGTTATTGTTTGTTAATGTTTGTTGGTCTATTTCGTGCGTAGCGCTAGCGTTACACGACGGACGGCGACAATTATTTTGTTTCAGATGAAGTGCTGTAGAGCGATTGCTCGTTTAAATAAAAAAAGTAGCTGTAGTGAAGATAATCCCTGTTGTCTGTATAACTTCTTCTTGATGGAAATCCTAGCAGCAGATTTTACACGTAGAGCAGCAATGAACTGGTGAGGTTATGTGACCCTCGGGAGGATTCAAGTTCAACTTCAATACTTCAATTGATTTAGGTTACTCTTGAAATAAGCTTATAGGATTGTTGAGAAGTAGACGCGAAATAGAGCGGATGAATTTGTAGTACTTGATGCTTGAGCAATGTGTTGATGTTGTCGAAGAAAACGACTCCAACTTTGACCTGTATAATGTACGTGGTTTCCTGAAGAAAATTATGTCCGGCAAGGTCTAGCATTAGCAACATGAAAACAGGGCTCTTTTGTATCAAACTTCCGCAATGAGAACATCACAGTGGTACCACGTCAGCGCTCTGTGGTACCAAACTGTCGCCCTAGCGGCACCGATGGATCACCAAAACAGAATTTTGGCATAACTTCTTTCGCCAATAGGATCGATTGGTTCGTCTTTCGTGCAATCATTCTTGCAGGTGGTGATCTAGGTTGTTTTTGTTTTTCTTGTTCCGAAATTTGACATTCATATTGATCATGATCGTACTATGTGAGAAGTCGATGAGCAGGCATCTAGATCAAATTTATCTTCCTCAAAACTGTTTCTGACCAAAGGCCTGTTTCGCGATCTTTGTTTCGTGCGGTACGAAGATTTGAAATGAAAAACACTCGATGTTGGGACCTGTCACCAAGCGGAATTGCGTTGGTCTTTCCGCCCATGATACCATCTCAACACAAGGCCGTGCAAGTAGATTTTATATTGTCTTGTTGCTCTACTGTCCGGATCTGACGTTTTACAAAAATGCGCCTACATCTAGTACCGCCCACATGGAGGGTCAACATTCCAACGCATTTTTGCAATCTGAAGTGAAGAACATTACGGAGGGTTCATGTTGTCCTCCTACTTCAAAACGCATTGGCTTTTGATCTGGGTCGTGTTTTTTAGCCGCCGCGGACGGCTCCTTCGTAGTTGCAGGACTTTGTTCGGAAAAAAGGAGACAAGTAATAGATACTACTTCATGATCTTCCACCTCCTATGCTCCTCCCTTCTTGGATTTCGACGGCGTGGGTAGGTCCGAAATCAGACTGCTGCCGACAGCTACCCGAGCACTGGGACTGCCACGACTGGGGTCTTCATGCTCAACTACTTGTGGTTCATCTGCTGCTGCACCGTCGTAGTGAGTATTCTTCCTCTTCGGCGTAGTATTTCCAACACGAACGGCAGTAGTGTCTCCACCTCCACCAACTGCGCCATCCTGCTGTCGCCCATTGCTTGTGGTCGTCGCGCCTGCTGACCGCTGACGCCAGAAACTTCTACTCTTCGCTTTATTTTCAACATTTTTGTTTTCGCCCGCTGCGCCGCGGCTTGATGCAGATTGATGCTGTTCGGATGAAAAGTTACACTCCTCTGTGTGTGGGAAGATGTTGCTGTCGTCATTTTCGGTGATGCAATTGTGGTTCATCATCTTCGAGATGTTGTCATCTTCCTCTCGCGTCGACGCACTTTTTCGTCGAGTACTTTTCTTCGAAGGAGCTGCCATCGAAGGCTGGCCTGCTGCTCTTGGAGCGGAGGGGTCGGGTGCAGAAGCAGGAGGAGTTGTTCTTCCGCTAGCAGGGGCGACGACCTGGTGTGATCGACGTCGTGTACGTGATGACAATGAAGAGCAACAGGAAGAGCGTGAGTGTGTTGTTGATTTTTCACAACAGGAATTCCATCATAATGTAGTTAGACCAAAGGTTATTTGTCATTCTCATCATGGGATGTTCGATCCTTATGGAAGAAATGAATTATTGGAACCTTCAGCTTCACGATCAAACATCAATAACCCTAGCCGATAAATTGTAATTGAATACAGCAGCTATACGTCGTCCTGGGCAGAAGTAGCAGCAGCAGCTCCTCTGATGTCGTGTTTCCTTTCTTCGCCAGATTTACTTGGCTCATCCTTCGTCTGGGCGCCTCGTGTGGTGTCACCGTCTTTTTTGTCGGCACAACTGCTACTTTTCCCCGCCTCTGGACCTGCCCCGCTTCTCCCTTGGTCCTTTTCCCCCTTTTCCACCGCTTTCCCGAGCATCACGCCCAGTAGCGAGACGTCCTTTTCTAGTTCTTCGGCCTCTTTCTCCAAAACCTTCAGGTTCTGGTCCAGTGTGTCCGTTCGCTTCATGTCAGCGGCCATCAGAGCCGCGATCACTTGCGAGAATCCATCATCTATCCTGTGCAAAAGTATCGTACTCGTAGTAATTGCTGTCATGCATTACAATTTTTTTCCCGAAGGTAAATCCGTATGAGAAATTTTATTTCTCATGCTGAGGAAATTTGTAATGCATTTATACGAGTACGATACTTTTGCAATGCATATCATCTCCACCGCCACTTCCTGCCGCTGGCAACGCCCGGTTGAGCCACTCCTTGTCTGGTTCCGGCGCCGCAGCGGAATTTTCGCCTCCTGTAGCCATGAGTTCCGCGGATGCGCTGAGTTCCTCTTCCAATTTTCTCAACTCTAACTGCCACATGGCGACCGCGGTGAACAGCTGGAACCTGCGCTGTACGGTCTCGGCGAGAATTTTCAGCTTCTCTACCTGTTCTACGTCTTCAATCTGGAACTCGGAATATGAGAGTGCACAACTTCGCCTCCCCCTCATTCGTGTAGCATGAACGGCAATACAAGCGTCAGTAAGAGTGTTGGCTTTGCATGACAAATTTGCACAGGACGAGTATAGTACTGTTTGGGCTTTTCTGGAGTTTGTCATGCAAACAGTGCCAAGGGGCAGCGCCTGGATTTGGTAGTAATTTACATGACAAATGAGGGAAGGGGGGAGTTATGCACTGTCATACGTAAATCAGTTTCGTCACAAAATCCTGCGGCTTGAACTCGTCCCACTTTATCCTGTGCAAAAGTATCTGATACTCGTATTGCAATTACAAATCCTTTTCTTAAGCAGGTCAATCCACATTACAAATTTTATTTCTCATGCTAAGGAAATTTGTAGTGCATTCATACGAGTACTACGATACTTTTGCAGTTCATACACTTCACGCCCTTGCGATTATGCATGGCAAATATCGAAGATCTGGGTCCTCTGGAGGAATGCGCATGTTTGTCATGCTTGTCTGGCATGAATCCGAGGTTTGTGATGCATGTTGTGCACCACAAACAGCCCCTCTTACCTGCCATGAAAAAATGCGGAAATTTGTCATGCGTAAAAATAGAAATACGCACCACATAGCACGACCTCAAGAATCTGTCATGCGTAGCTCCGTACTGCAGTGCGCCCACCATTCTTTATTCACAGACTGGCATCACAAGTTCTTTCCAGACGCAGACACTACATATTATGTGCAGCTGATAGCCCTCCTTGTAGAGCAAAAACTGCGGCGTGCCGCGGGCCATCGGGAGCCCTGGAGGAAAATCGTTCTGCTCCACATTGATGCGCAGAAACCGCACCGGATCAAGAAAAGCGAACTCTTGCAGGCGGGCCTGATTTATTTCATTGCAACATTATGTACATGCTCCAGGAGCGGTCTTTGTGCAGTATTTGATGTGTACAACGTGAACCTTCACATGATCATCAAAATACACAATAAATCGGAATCACGTATTGAGCACATGGCAACATCTTGCACGGAATGGTACATGGTTTTATGTTGTACCAAGCTCTCCATCATGGGGCGCATGAGGAAGCACAGAAAGCAGGTTTCCTATTACAGTGCACAACCCTTCCTCCCCCTCATTTGTGATGCAAATTCCAAGTCTACCTTTTGCCTGTTAGCACTTTTTGCATGACAGATTCCGAAAGCCAAAACAGCACTGCAATCCTCTAGGAATTTGTCATGCAAAAGCAGCATCTTTGCCACTTGTGTTGCTGTTCATGCAACACAAAGGTGGGGGAGGGGGAGTTGTGCTGTTTCATATTTCCTCGTACATCTGCAAAACCACGGGGTACTCGTGCGAGTCTTCCATCACAAACTGCTCGATATCCTGTGCAAAAGTATCGCACTCGTAGTAATTGCAGTCATGCATTACAGATCTTTGTCTTAAACTAAATCCGCATTACAAATTCTATTTCTCATGCTGAGGACATTTGTAATTCATTTATACGAGTACGATTACACTTTTGCAATGCATACTCGAATTGCGCCGCGGAGATAGTCTGGATACCCTTTTCCTTGATAACAAAGTCCTCCTGCGACACGAATTCGTAGAAGGGTTTCACGGTGGTCTGGACAAATTCCTTCATCTCTATTAAAAGATCCTTTTCTGCCGCCCTCGCAGCCATTTTGCGCCGTTTCAACTCTTCGAGAGAAGATGTTGATGAATTGGAAGATGAAGTTGAAGTAGTAGTCCCACTATTATCGTCCGACTTTTGCTCATCAGTTTTCCCTTCTGCAACCGCGGCTGGGTTCGACAAGTTGAACTCGAACTTTCCCTTGCGGTGCCCCCGGTAGGTCATGAATTTCACCGTGGTGTGCGCGTCAACCGCGAGGTTCTCCTGGATCGTGTAGTAGAACTTGATCTCTTTTGGCAAGCTGTTCCGGATTTTCCCTGGCTTCAATTTTTGATATGGAGAGAAAAAAGTTTGTCACAGTCACTACCTTGCAGGTTTTGCATTACAAATTTTTTGAGCATCGCAACTTTTCCTTGTATTGCAGAAACACTAGCGAAATCCCTTACGAAGTTTGGCTGTGATGCATTTTTACGCATGACAGAAAGTTTTGTATTGCAAAAATGCGCATGAGTGATCGTGACGAACTTTTTTTGGTTGATATTTGATGCGGCATCTTCTCTAAGTCCTCGTCCGTTTTCGGCATGTCCGGTATCCCGATGATTTGCGACCCGATCAAAGGCCTCGACTCTGGATCAACCCCATCGGCGTCCGCGCGGACTCTCGTCGTGATCGTGCCCGGAGTCATGTTGTAGTCGACACTGCCCCGGCCGGACTGTGCGTAGATAATTTCGTTTGCCGGGGTGAAACTCCCGGCGTGTTTTTCCTGGTTGGTACAGTGCTCGATCACCATTTTTTGCAGCTTTATCCTGAGTAAAAACGTCTCCACCCCATAGCTGTCATGCAGATTTGCGATTACAGGAAGATTTGTAATGCGCATCTCCGTGAGAGGCATTTCCAGTCGCGGTTTGGAATTTGTAATGCTGTAAACGGGATGAGCAGATGGATTTGTGATGCGGCTGCACTTGCTAAACTGCACTACACTACGGACTGGAATTTGTCATGCGTTGCTCTGAAAGCTTCTGGGTTTGTGTTGCTAAGTTCCCAACTTGACTATGGGGTGGGGACGTTTTTACATATGATAAGCTTCCGGATGTGCTTTTTGAACACCGGATCGTGGAGCTGCCTGTCATATGCAGTGCAAAAGTATCGCACTCGTACTAATTCTAATTGCGCTTAGGCATTACAAATCTTTTTCTTAAGGCCAATCCGCATTACAAATATACTTTGTAATGCTAAGGCAATTTGTAATGCAATTTAGACTAGTTCTAGTTGTACGATGCTTTTGCAATGCATATGTCACTGCTGGCGACGATGACGAAGAGATTGTCCGAATTGTCGAAAACCTCGTCCGTGATGAGGTTTAGCGCCAGGACTTTCCTCAACTCAATCGATATCCTGAGCAAAAACGTCCCCACGACCCCACAGTCATGTTGGGAATGTAGCAAGGCAAGTCTCCAGGTTTTGGGACCTGTGCATGACAGGTTTCCCTCTGCAGTGTAGTGCTGGTTGGCAAGGGAAGCCGCATGAGAAAGCCATCCGCTAATCCTGTTTACAGCATTACAAATGCCAAAACACGATTGGAAATGCCTCTCATGGAGCTGCGCATTACAAATGTTCTTGTCAGTTCGCATTTGCATGACAACTCTGGGGTGGGGACGTTTTTACGTAGGATAGCCGACTCTTCATCTTCGAACTCCTCCTCGTCCGTTAAGAAATTATCTTCCTCGACTATGGATGTGTCAGGATCGAAATCAACAAAATCGAAATAATTTGTGATGCATAAAATCGATACCAGTTGGAGTCTGAGTTTCCAAGTGGCGCATGACAAATTTTGGGAGCACCAAAACCCAGTCTGTCATGCTGTTTAGGCAAAGAAGGCTGCGCCTGTCATGCTACTCCGGCAGCACATTGTATCCCCCTAAACAGGCTTACAATCGGTCTCATTTGCCTGCTCCCCAATACAGGCCCTCAGTGCCCTACATTTTATGCATCACAAATTTTTCGACTCTGTCGATTTCGATCCTGACACATCCATATCGACGTCGGGAATAATATTCCCCTCCGAATCTACGTTCTTCATCCGGAAACCGACGAGTTCCCAGAACATTTTTCCGGATTTCAAATCGGCTAGAATCTGCTGCTTTTTCTTCTCTGAATTCGACAAGTAGAACCCGAGAATCTATGCAATGCAAAAGCATCGCACACGTACTAGTATAAATTGCATTACAAATTGCCCCAGCATTACAAATCAAATTTGTAATGCTGATTGACCTTGAAAAAGGGATTTGTAATGCATAAATGCAATTAGTACGAGTACGATACTTTTGCACAGGATAGGATCCCGCCGAATACGATGGAAGAAAACACGTAGAGCGACCTATTGGAAGGAAAAATCCCCCCTCCCCATATTGAAAAGGTATGTCTCCGAAAATTTGTGTTGCTGATTTGAGGTCACAAATCACATTTGTCTTGCAAGAAGGCAACTCTACAGTCTCCGCCGCATTATGTGGACGGTAGGTTTGTGATGCTGCCTGGGTTACAGCATAGACATTTGTGATGCTAAGCGTCCACGTCAAAGCCCTGTACTCAGGCGCGGCATATGCCTTCAATCCTGTACTGCAAGACAGCTCTGATTTGTGTACGGAAATCCAGCATTAGAAACTTCGTTTGATATGGGGAGGGGGGATTTTTCCTCACAATACGACCCACGGAAGACCTGCTGCGCCCGCGTTTGCCAGGGTACGGAAAAGTCGAAAAAGGGGAATGGGGGCTTTGGCTGCTTCAAGGGGTCAATGCCGCGGGTGTCGGGGATGTAGGTGCTAGTACTACTTTTGCTGGGGTTTGCCGTTAATGTTTTGTCGGATGGATTGTTGTTTTCTGTGGCGAAATGTCGTAGTACTTTTGCTTGGGCGGGGTTTCCAAAAGCATTTTCATGTTGTACGAAGACAGGGGAGGACTGTAAGAAATTTTTAGGTCGGTTGGACAGCACCATCTGCTCGTTTGGTCGCGCTGCTCGCCCTGCGGTGCTGCTGGTTTCGGTTTGCGACAATAGTCCTCGATAAGGAAGTCGCGTCGCCCTCTTGATGTCTAAACCGCTGCTACTGCTACTGCTGCTACCTCCAGGAGATGCCCCTCCTGCAGCTGCATTCGTTGTTGTAACAAAGGTCCGGTAGGCGTAGGATGGGCATGGAAATAAACCACATGCTGGTGGCAGTAGAGTGTGAGGGAACATCATCAACCCGTGCTGCATATTAGCAGGGTCAGGGTAGTGCAGCTGCGGTCCTCTTCTAGAGCTTCTGTGGCGCAGCAGCGAACGGCGCACAGAGCAGGAACTTGCGGAGGACGTCATTTCTTTGAAAGGAAAATGAAAAAGGGGTTTTTAGTGTCGGATCCCCAGAGGCGGAAAATGAAAAAGAACAAAAAAAGAACAAAGATACTCTGACTCTGGCTCTACTTCTTATGATGTAGTGGTCCATGACACCGTAGCCTGAGAAGTTTTTCAAAAAACGAACGAGAAATACCTTGAAGGATGATCTTCACATGCGACGGCTTGAGATTTGCATCTAGTTGTAAGTCCTTCCTCAACCGTCGACTTCCACCAGAAAAAGTTATGTAGTCCAGAAGATCTTCATCGACATCGTGGCTGCAACCAACAAAAAAAAGAACAGCTGCGTTGCGTTTTGGCACGTCCGACAAAAATTTTGATTTCGACAGCGGTCGGGGCACCCAAGTGGCGTTTGCACTGCCCTCGGTGGTGAAGTATCAGTGAAACATCAAACTGTCACTTCCACTATCGTCCTATCGTGTGTGTGTCAATGTTCTTCGCGCTAGTACAGTTTGCATTTCATGACAATGTCGCCGCGTAGTTTAAAAAAATGATATATGCGCTCCGCATTCGCGTTGTACAAAAGTTCATTTGATAAGGCACAATATCTGCAACCAGCTCGCTGTTTGTAACTTCGTCGCAACTCCTATCACAAGTGAGATGGTGGACGCAACATTCTTGCTATTGTTCTTGGGCCATCACATTATCACATTGTTTGATCTTGTTGCGTGTCGATCGTAGTTCTTGTACTTACTTCCAAAGGGTGATACCAGTAAAGATGTATTTTGTATTTTCATCCGGCGGTGCAATTCAAAACTACTGCGTTATTTCTTGTACCGTACTCTTGACATAATGCTTGGAACAACTCCACCATTTTTTTACCACCTCGAAGACTTCCCCCCGCCATTTTCCTTCCCGCCTCGTCGCCCCCGGCTTTCCCCCCTGCCAGACCCGTAGTCCCTGTCCCTGTAGTTCCTCCCCCCGGTGTTGTAATCATTTCTGCGATCGTCAGTTCTCCTCTCACGCTGATCACCACCACTTCTATCGCCCTTGGAGTTGTAGTTGCTCACACCTCCGTTCTTGCTGGTCTGCTATGCATTGCAAAAGCATCGTACTAGTAGAAATCGCATTACAAATTCGGTCATCATGACAAATGTAAATTTGTTATGCTGTTTTACCTTGGAATGGAAATTTGTAATGCATGATTTCGATTACTACGAGTACGAAACTTTTGCACAGGATATCTGCTGCAACCCGCCTCCTGGTCGCTCGATTTCTACGCTGTCTTTCCTTCCGACGTCGTGTTTTATCCTGTGTAAAAACGTCCCCACCCCAGAGTCAAGTTGGGAACTCAGCAACACAAATCCAGAAGTTTTGGAAGCCACGCATGACAAGTTGCAGTCCGCAGTGTAGTGCATGATAGCAAGGACAACGGCATCAGAAATCCACCTGCTTATCCTGTTTGCAGCATTACAAATGCCGAAACACGATTGGAAATGCCTTTCATGGGGAAGCGCATTACGAGTGTTCCTGTCATTGCAAATCTGCATGACAACTCTGGGGTGGGTACGTTTTTACACAGGATATGTTTGTCGCCTTCTTTTTCTCCTTCCCTGTCACGGGGAGTTCTTCTCTTTGTTCCATCGCGGTTGTCATGATCAGAGGCTTTTTTCGCGTCGTGGTCCCTGTGACTACGGTCGCCGCGGTTATTATTATTTCGGTCGTAATTATGGTCCCTTCTGTTGTTGTCATTGTAGTTGCGGCCACGATCGCGATCTCGATCTCGACTTCTGTATAGAGACGAAAAAGGTGATCTTCAGCAGTGTTCTTATCCCTAAAGGAATTCGCTGCATACCGTCGGGATTTGCCCTGTTTTTTGCGCCAACGCAGGCGCTGCAGCTTTTATGGTCGCGCCTGCGTAGGAGTGCTGTTGCCTTCCCTGGTGGGTTTTTTCACGCGGCCCAGGCGTCTTTCTAGAGGAACCAACAGGCACGCTAGCACCCCGGCGAGCCTAGACATAGACTAAAGAGGCCCCCCCCACTGCGCAGATCGACGCGCCCCGCGGGCACTCACAACACACCCACCCGGTGTGTTGTGAGTGGGCCCGCACACTGCCGCGGCCGGCTAATGGGCTCGCACACTGCCGCGGCCCGTTGCATTGCCGGCTAATGGGCCCACACACTGCCGCGGCCCGGTGCGACCGCCGGCGTAGCCCCGGCTTGGGGGGGGTCTTTGGGGAAAAAAAGAGCCCCTCCAAGCTGGGGCATCAGCTCGCGCCCAGGCGCGCGAACTTGGACGCAGTGGCCGGCGGTTATTCTGTCAGCGGGCAGCGCGTTCCCTGGCGCATGCGCTGGGGCTGCGCTAAGCACGAAAGCGCGACCCTCTGGAGGATGCGCGGCGAAGGCTTTGGATAGCCCTGGGCGGTCTCGCTTTTGTTGGCCTCAGACACGCCAGGCCTCGCCTAGAATGAAAAAAACTCACGAATCGCGACGGTATGGCGCGATTTCTCTTAGGGATAAGAACACGCGGGAAGATCACCTTTTTCATCTCTATACATTGTAGTTGCGGCCACGATCGCGATCTCGATCTCGACTTCGTTCCCTATCGCGGGCGCTATGTGGCTTGTAAAAATCACCCTGAACATCCCTGCTCTTCTGGTTCAAATTATCCCTGTTCGATGTGCGACCTCCTCCGTCTTCTCTTTTCTTCGCTTCCTCCCTTAAATCCTTCATGTCAATATCGAGCAAGTCCTCCTCATCCTCCGCATTTTTTGCCGCTGCAGCCGCCTTCATCTCTGCTTCCTTCTCATTGGCAATGAAATGCGCGGCGCCCTTCGGGCGGTTCTTGTTCGGTATCAAATGCAAAAACATCGCAGTGGTCGTGCTAAAAATTGCAGATTTGCATTACAGATTACTTTATTATACCTAAATCTGCATGACAAACTACTACTAGTGCGACGCTTTTGCAGTGCATATTCGGCCCGATTCGGGAGGTTTGGTTCTGATCCGCGTTTTCTTTGGATTTTTTCTTGTACTCGAGATACTCCTGGACCCCGCTGGATTTGCTGGACTGCGACTCCGCGAGCTTCTTTTTGTAGGCAAGGTATTCCTGCACCCCACTAATGTGCTTCTTCGGAGGCTCTTCATCTTTGTTGGTTGTTATTTTACTATTTCCATCAGGTTCTACTTTATTGCCTGAACTAGATGCAGCTGGTGGTGCAGCTGATATGTTGTTTTGCTTGTGATCATGCTCCCCGTTTGCGTTTTTACTGGAGTCACGCTTTATTTCCTCTTGATTTTTACCCTGTAGTTCTTCTCTCGGCGACTCGCGTATCTTGTTCTCAGCGGACTCTACTGGAGGATGAGCTGCTGCTGGTGTAGCGGTTTTGTTGTTCTCTACTTTCTCCTTGTCCGAAAACTTTTTCTCCTGCTCGCGAACATCACCACGATCGTCTCCTCGCCGTCTTTCCTGGAGTTCACCACGGTCTTTGTAGTCGCGGTCGCGCCCACCTCTTCGGTTGTTGTAATTGTCGTCTCGATTTCGATCGCGGCCACCTCCACCGCGGTTGTAGTTATTGTCCCTGTCATAGCGGTCTCGGTCGCGGTCGCCACGACCACCACGATCCCGGTCTCGATCCCTTCTGTCATCCCGCTCCCGATTGGTATTTGTTATCCTGTGCAAAACTATCGTATTCGTATTACAATCATGCATTACAAGTGTTTTTGTTAATTCAAATCCGCATTACAAATTTTATTTCTCATCCTGAGGAAATTTGTAATGCATTTGTACGAGTACGGTACTTTTGCAATGCATATTTCTATTTTCTTCGCGGTTTCTGTCGCGGCCGTGTTCTCTTCCAGAATTATCGCGGTCGGGTTTTCTTCTTTGTCGCGGTCTGGAGGTGCTACGCGGCCGGTCGCCCACCTGGAGTGGTGTTTCGTCTTTGTGATGAGCTTCTACCAAGACCTCATTAGCAATTGTAGACTATGCTCCGTTTTGTTGATCACGATGCAGTACCCGCAGTTGCACCAGATGCTGTCTAGTACTTTGCAAATACCTAAAACACGAAAACACAATCATCTTCTTCTAAAATTATCCTAAATACCCTCTGTCGATCCCTTTCCACCTTTCGGTCGTACTCCTCAAACACGTTCTTGGTTGGATCTCCGAATTTGACTTCCTCTTCCCTTCGACCCTTGTTGTTTCCACCACCTTTCGTGTTGGAGGAGGAGGAGGCTCCGCCGCCTTTACCCGCAACCCTGTTCTCGTCCTTTCCACCGTTTTTACCGTACTTCGCATTCAACGCGTTGTACCTGCCTTTCTGTTCCGCGATCAAAGCTTGGTTATGGTCAATATGCATTGCAAATATGATGTCTGGGCCTGGAAGGTTGTGAGATTTCTCATGCACATTTTGCATGATGCATGATGCCTGTGATGCATGCCCCAGCATTACAGATTTTGTGAGTGCTTCCTGATGCCTATACCGCATGAGAAATACCCCCTCTGCGTGGCAAAATCTGAACTCCTCTTGCTGCTCACGCAATACAGATTTTTGTAGAATCCAAAGGTCGCATCACAAGTTGAATCCGTGTTCCAAACCCAGACATATTTGCCATGCATAGTCAACCACGCTCTGCAAAAGGCCCTGCACCGTGGCAAACTTGTTCTGCGTCTGCCTTGTCGCGTTGCGGCCACTCTGGGCAGAGGGGTCGAGGAGGGGACCTGGATAATTTTTGTAAATCAGTTTTATTTTCATGATGGATCATTGGTTTCACGCATTACAGAAGTTTGACGACTCTGCGACGTGTAAAAAAGCAACATGTTCGTGTTCCGCATGACAAAAGAAAGAAAAAATGAAAACCTACGTACCTGGATCCTCCATGAAGTTCTCAATATCCGTCACTTCGCCGTCCCCCATGTCGTCATGCTCATCCGTTGTTGTCGTGCCCTCCTTGCGTATACTTTCCCGGCACTCACGGATCAAACTGCATAAAACGTGTCTCATCTCTATGGAGTTCTCAAATGTTACATTCTCAACAACTGTTACATGGATTTGTAATGCAAGAATGGACAAAGTGAAAGGAGGAAGATTGCGCCCTTTGCATCACAACTTTGCCGCAGATTTAGATGCTGTTTAGCCCTTCTGAAATTTGTCATGCGAAGCAGCTTGATCACCTGCCGGCTTTAGCTGCTTTTGCATGACAAATTCATGTGCTTAACAGTTGAGAATGTAACGTTTGAGAGTCCCATAACCTCCTGCTCGTGATCCTCTTCCGTCACCGGTTCGCGGGTTTGCGGGGGCAGGAATTGCTGCTGTTGGTGGTTGTATTGAAGGTGTCCTGTAGCTGCTACCTGTGAGAGGTAAGGTTGCTGTTGCTGTTGCTGGTTGAAATTTGCGTAGGGGTTGTTGTTCTGTGCGAATTGGTGGTGCTTAACAAAACCGCCCGGGGAAGTGCCGACTGCAACTGGCTGTATTGGCATTGCTGGGACTGCACCTCCATAAGCTCCTGACACACCAGCACCGGCCCATCCTTGATTATTCATCATCATTGGCTGCCCTCCTGGTGCCCCCGCTCCTTTCATGACAGCCGCTTGTGGTAGTGGTCGCAAGCCCGGTGGAAGGGGGCGAAGCTGGGGGAACAGGGGGTTGGGGGCAGCTGCTCCGGGTTGTAGTGGCTGAACAGGGACAAGGGGCACCATTCCGGGCGGAGCTTTGGATTGCGCGGGCAGCATCTGGTGCTGCATCGGCGCACCGTAGCCGTAGGGGTTCATTTTATCTTTTTTTTCCTACAACGGGAACTGCTTCATAAAAAATAGCACTGAATTTCTGATGTTTATCGATCTGGCACAGACACTGTGGACAACTACGTACGTGCATCATGTGGACAAAAATGAAGCGCTTAGAGTAGACATGACAGTAGTACAGCAGCCAGGGCAGCATAGAATCGCAGCCGCCGCGTGCAGCCTGAGGGTAATTTTTTTTGACTTTTCTAGTACTTAGCAAGCGGTTCTTTCTTCTGCTTGCAACTAGCATTTGATTTCATCGGGTGGTCTCGTGAGTTATTATACTTACGTTTACTTCGCTTCTTCATGTTCTTTTCCCTTGTCGGTCTAGATCTTGTTGTTCTGGGTATTAAATCGATGAGTGTAGTAGCTTGTCAAGAAATTATGCTAGGTGGTGGTCGTACTAGAGGCGATGGCATTGAAAATGGAAATTTGATGTGATGCTAGTTTTCAGCTTCTATCTACAGCCCGATTAAAATCTCAAAATTGTAGCATGCACACCAACCACTGCGCTACTCCTCCCCAGGAAAGAACCCCAAGAGTAGACCCTCTCCAAAAGTAAACCTCAACACAATAAGCAATCTCATCTTCTCGAACAAGAAACCACCCACAACGCTATACGCTCGCTGCACTCAGAGTAGCGGTCCACTTCTAGACTCAACATCGAGCTCAGAAGGCATCAACCTGCACTGTGTTTATTTTCGCTTGTTCCGTTTGCTCCAAGCAGCACACTAGAAAGAACATCACGATCACTTCGCGTGGCAGGACAAGGACTGCTCACGGAATAGGTCGTGGTCGCGGCGCCAACGCTGATACAACTTCAAGACTTCTTTTTGGGAGAATGGGTAAGTATCAAGAGCCACATCTGGAGGTGGATCCTACTAGCAACAACGTTTACTGCGTTACATCATGTTTGGATCGTTTAAATGCTTTACTCTAATTCATGTTCTTCATCGCTGTACTCAATCTACTTAATTCTTTGTTCGTAGAAGTCTTCTACGACCGCTACGCACCTGTTTTCGTTTTGGTTTTCTATTTTGCTCGCTATACCAAATCATCATGTTCCTTGTCACACGATCTGCCGTCCCAGCCGTTTCCCAATGTTGAGAATCACCTTCACTACGTTCTCATCCACGGACCCCAAGTCGTTGTTCGTCGCCATCTATCCTGTGCAAAAGTATCGTACTCGTACTAATTGCGTTCATGCATTACAAATCTTTTTGCTAGGGCAAATCCGCATTACAAATTTAATCTCTAATACCAAGTCAATTCGTAATGCAACTTATACTAGTACGTTACTTTTGCAGTTCATACCATCTTGCAATGCGAATTCAAGAAATTCCGAAGTTTTAAAATGATCTCGTCCTTCTGATTTGCGTCCAGCTGGCCGAAGAAGTTGATGTCGATAACCTCTATGAATTGCGAAAGTGTCTGGGTCTGGAAGATTGCAACTTGTCATGGTAAATTTGAAGCATGCAAAAATCTGTGCTGCATGAGTGCCAAAAGCTGTACACTTTTGAACAAGTTGGAAGGGAGTTTCTCATGCAGGATAGGCATGGCAAAGACCTCGCAGAGTCTGTCATGCCAAGTCCCGCATTCCAGACCTCATGGGTCATGGAAAATGTGCATGACAAGTGTACACTTTGCCAGACCCAGACATTTTTGCATTTCATAACCTCCCGGATAACGCAACACCTCCTGTAGAGACTGAACTTCGACTGACTAGGGTCTAAACCGGAGAAGTACGTCACGTGCTGCTGATTGGCGCTATTTTGCGGCTGATGCTGTACCAATGTACGGGGGCTTTGGAGGTTTCCGCTACTCCCGCTACTTGTATTCGCAACGCAACTCCCGGGCAACAGCCGGTTTGTGATTCCGTTCAAGAGCAAATGCAGTTTGTAGTACTCCCGGAGAAATTCTTGTTTGTAACTGAACCCATGACCCCCTGCGCCGTAACTGCCCCAATACCCTCGTTTCGGCGAATGACTGCCTCCGCCGGCAGAGTAGCTGTCGTAGCAGGTGTCTTTCTCGACGGTCTTGTAGTACTTTTCCAAAAAGTTGATTTGGTTGCGGTCGAGTAGAAGGGCCTTGAAACGCGTGCTGAGCGGTTGTGCAGTGACTACAGCGGCTTGCGGCGCAGACCCCCCTGCTGGTACAATTTTCGCGAACATCAGCAAATCTGGTGGAATTGCTTGCAAGATTCGGACGAAATTTTTCAGGAATTTTTGTTGCCAGTAGACGTCATCGTCGTAGAAATTGTAGATCGCAGATTCCCACAACGCGATACTCCAGATCGGTGAAAAGTACTGCTCGAAAATCGACTTGGTGTTTTGTCCGAAAGCGTTTGGCTGCAGCAAGAACTCATCGCTTAATTGCTGTTTTTCCGCTTCTACGGTCAATTGCGCGATTCTCTGCTGAAACAGCATGAACTGCTCGCGGTTCTGCGCCAGGGAATTCATCTTTTCGTTCAACGCGTTCAAATCCCGCCTCCCGGTTTCCTGCTCCGCGATGCGCAAAGACGCCTCGGTGCGGACCCGCTGCTTCTTATGAACTCCAAAAGTATCGCACTCGTATAAATGCATTACAAATCAGCATGAGAAATAAAATTTGTAATGCGTATTTGACTTAACAAAAAGATTTGTAATGCATGACTGCAATACGAGTACGATATTTTTGCACAGGATACTTCTGCTCTTTGAACAACAACCGGAGAAACTCCACTAACAGCATCGCCCTATCAAATGCAAAAGTGTCTGGGTCTGAAAGATTCTGAGACTTGTCATGCGGTTTTTCCAAGCTCCACCAACTCTGGAATGCAGGGCGTAGCATCACAGGTTCTGCAGCCCCTTGGTGATACCTATTCTGCATGAGAAATGCCCTCTCGTCAGCATGGCCAGAAATGGGGACCTCTTGCAAGTCATGCAACACAGATTTTTGTATGATTCGTAATCGTAACACGCATCACAAGTCCGCATCCTTCCAGACCCAGACATTTTTGCATTTGATAGGCCCTGACTTCCATCAAATCCACGCGGATCTGCTGGTCCTCGGTCTGCTGGTCGACAAAGTCGATTTGTGTGCCGCTGTCAACTTGAGTACCGGTTGTAGTTGACGTCGCCCAAGCGTCTTGTTTGTTTTGTTGTCCTGGTGGTGTGATCACCTGCTTCTTCCCCTCGATTTCGTCGCAGACGTGGGTCCAGATCTCTGACCATATGTCTAAAGCATTCCGTAAAGAATCTAGTGTCATCTTCAATTTATCCCCGCTCTTCAACAACTTCTTCAGCGCGACGGCCGCTTGCTTGATGTGCTTGGGTTTGTTGTTGTGCCACTTCAAAATTTGGTACGCGTAGTCCATTTGGGGATTGGCCTGGTTTTGCTGGATGATGTTGGGGTTCTCGGAGAGTAAAAACGCAACTTCAAAAACCCTTTCCCACATTTCTTCCTTCTTTTCCAACGCTTCGCACCGTTGCGAGTCAAAGAGCTCGAGGAGCCCCTTCGGGCTTGTCGGGCTGGAAATTTTAAACCCGATGAAGTTCTCCCATCTGTGATTGCCGGCAAGCTCGTCCACGATCTTTGCACTTTGTTCCATATGGATGTGTCAGGATCGAAATCGACAAAATCGAAAAATTTGCGATGCATAAAATCGATACCAGTTGGAGCCTCAGTTTCCAAGCGGCGCATGACAAATTTCGGGAGCACCAAAATCCAGTCTGTCATGCTGTTTGGGCCAAGGAGACTGCTCTTGTCATGCTACTCTGGCAGCACATCGCCTTCCCCTAAACAGGCTTGCAATCGGGTTCATTTGCTTGCTCCCCAACACAGGCCATGCGTGCTCTACATTTTATGCATATACAAATTTTTCGATTTTGTCGACTTCGATCCTGACACTCCCATATTCGTATTCCAAGCGGACGAGGTAATTTGAGTTGTTAGTCGCTCCGTTTTGCTCCACTCGCAGTTTCGGCAACACCATGCACTCCTCTTGCATCAAACACTTACCTAGAGAAATTAAAGCGTCTCTTCGCCCGTTCTCGTTGCTCATCCACTTGTAAAAGATCGGGTTTAGCGAGTTATTCACCCGATTGTTCAGCTCGGGCAGTTTCGGTAGGCAGCCGCAGAAGAAGAGGAGTCTTTCCAACAAAAACTCCCGGTATTCCATCGCTTTGAAATACAGGGAGAGGAGGTTGATTTTTTTGTCACCTGGTGCAACGCCCACCTCCCGTTGCAGCCACAATGGTAATTCCACGTGCAACTCCTGGTGGGGGTTTTGAATCTGCACGCCTTGCAGGTGTCCCGTGTTCTTATACGCGTTGGGTTGTTTTATCCCGGGAAGCATCTTTTCGAGCACCTTATCGGCTAGAATGCTCCAGGCCTCTAATTGCTCGCCGGCGATGTGTATCCTGTGCAAAAGTATCGCACTCGTATAAATGCAAGTCTTGCATTACAAATTTTTTTCTTATCGTAAATCCGCTTTACAAATTTCCTTTCTCATGCGGAGGAAATTTGTAATGCATTTATACGAGTACGATACTTTTGCAACGCATAGTGTGTGCTTGCTTCTTCGGAACGTTTGTCCAGTACCAGTAGGTCCTTATCCTGTGCAAAAACATCCGCACTCCAGAGTTGTCATGCAGATCTGCAAGCACGCGAGCATTTGTAATGCGCATCCGCATGGTCCGATAGGCATTTCCAATCGTGTTTTGGAGCTTGTAATGCTGTAAACAGGATAAGCAGATGGATTTGTAATGCGACTTCCCTTGCTAAACTGCACTACACTAGAGCCTGCAATTTGTAATGCGTGACTGCTAAAGCTTCGAGGTTTGTGTTGCAAAATCCCCATCTTGACTCTGGGGTGGGGACGTTTTTCCTTAGGATACTCCTCACGAAAGAATTGTCCTGCTTCTTCCCCGTTCTTGGGTCCAAAACCGTGACTGGAGCTCCTGCGAGGTTCATCTGCTGATTATTTGTCACAGCTTTATTCGCGGCCACGTTGGCCGTGGACACAACGGCAAAGGGGTCAAGAAGTTTTTTCTCCGTAGGTTGTTGTGACAGACCTCCCTGCGGCACGGCTGGTCCCCGCGGGCTGAGCGGTGGCTGCTGCCCAACTGCGTGTTCTGGCGCGGGGGTGTATAAGTGCTCTTTCTGGAGCAAAACCAACGGCGGAAGTTCGTTTTTCCGGGAAGATTTATTCTGCAAATTCCCCCCGTGAATCTCCACGTTGATCTTCCCTCGTTGTCCGTGCATCCCGATGGAGCTCGCCCCATCATTCAGCGAATTCGGCGAGTTGCCGGCGTTTTGCTGCTGGTCTAGAAAATCTTCGTCGTCATCATCCTCATCACCGTAATTGTCCTGCTCCTTCTCATCCCCGGGCGCAAACCCTGAATTAGGCTGCACGATTTTGCGTAAAACGAAACACAAAACCAAATTTGCCATCTGCTCGTTCTTCCGCCACAGTTCCACTTTGCCCGGTATTCTGGATAGAGGGACCGTTTTTACTTGTCTTTTCTGCCCCTTCTCATCCAACTGCGTATGCACTGCAAAAGTATCCTATCGTACTCGTATAAATGCATTACAAATTTCCTCAGCATGAGAAAAAAGTTTTGTAATGCGGATTTGCCTTAAGAAAAAGATTTGTAATGCATGACTGCGATTACTACGAGTACGATACTTTTGCACAGGATACTGCGATTGTTGCAGCAATCCCTGCTCCGTCTGCTCCGATTTGTACAGATGCGGGGTATATCAAATCGTAAAAGTGTCTGGGTCTGGAAGGTTGGAACTTGTGATGCTAACTTTGGACTCTAAAAAAATCTGTACTGCATGAACAGCAAAAGATGCGTAATTTGTGCTACGCGGAGAGGGCATTTCTCATGCGGTATGAGCATCAGAAAGCCCTCGCAAAATCTCTGATGCTAGGGCATGCATCACAGACCTCATGGGGCATGCAAAATATGCATGACAAACTCCTGCATTCTTCCAGACCCAGACATTTTTGCATTTGATAGTGTATCCTTCGCATTCGTATCAACCATGGTGAAGAAGTAGGACAATAGCATGTCGGTGCCGAAAAACCCATGGGAAAAATACAGCCAGTCGTTGCAACACTGCTCGTCTTCAGAAAAGAATTCGAGAAAAACCTGACTTATGTCCTGCGCGTAGGTCTTCTCAATAATCTGCTTTTCCGCATCGGAAACAGTTGATGTTCCCTGACTTGCCAAGAACTGCTGCAGTGTGGTCTGGTCGATCTTGAGGAAAGTGATCGCTCGCAGAAAGGCGCAGAAGAGTTCGGAGTATGAAATGCAAATGTGTCTGAATCTGGAAGGATGCAACTTGTGATGCTACCTTTGGATTCTACATCAAATCTGTATTGGATGAACAGCAACAGAGGTGCGTCTTTTGCTACGCGGAGAGGGCATTTCTCATGCGGTATGAGCATCAGAAAGCCTTCGCATGATCTCTGGTGCTAGGGCATGCATCACAGACCTCAGGGGCCTTGCAAAATCTGCATGACAAACTCCTGCACTCTCGCAGGCCCAGACATATTTGCAGTTGATACGGAGCCTTTGGTAGCGAATTGCTGGTATTCCTGGTCGTCCTCGTAAAGATCTAAACCACCGGTCGCATTACCAGTACTACTACTACCTCCAAACGGCGCTTGATTCGGCGACAACTGCACCTTCTGGTCGGTTATCCCCGGCCACTGGTTCGTGAAAAGCTTCGAATACTTCACAAACATATCCAGTGCAAAAGTATCGCACTCGTAGTATTAATTGCAATCATGCATTACAAATCTCCTTTCCAAGGTAAAACAGCATGACAAATCTTATTTCTCATGCTGAGCAAATTTGTCATGCGATTTATACTAGTACGATACTTTTATTGCATTGCATAAAACAAACGCACGAGCAATATCATCAACTGCAACCTTTCCGTTTGTACCCTTTGCCGATGATTGTCTTCCAAATGTCGCCAATCTCGACCCGCGTCGTAGATATTCAAGAAATATTCGCTGTTTTCCTTTTTGAAAACATCAGTGGCAAAGTCCAAAACCCGGGTAAGTAGCTGCTGGCAATACTCAATATTCGCTTCCAAATTGTCCAGAGCGAGCTTCTTCTCCCGTGCTTCGCCTGAAAGATGCTGAAGACTGTTGTTGTTCCCTGTAGTTGTACTTGTAACACCACCGGTCTGAGAAAAATTACCTCCTGGTTTGAACATCTCAAAATCTCGAAACAGCGAGTCCAAGATCGGGAACATCTTTTCCAGCATGCTCGCCACCAATTTTTTCCCGTGGGTCAACGAGTTTTGATCGTGGAGCTGGGCACTGGCGGGAAGCCTTTTCGTCTTATTGGACAAATTGTACCAAATATTATAGTACAACCGCAGCGCCTGCGTTGTCGTCAAATTCGACATGGCAGGGCTCCCGGGAAGGTCCTGCAACTCCGTAACCCCTGGGAGTCCCTTGTAGCATAAGACTAACCATGTCAACCGCCACAGCACGTCCTGCGCGTCTTGGTCGTTGGTGTCATTGTTCATGTTCATCGTATTGCTGTTGCTCAAGTCAGACGGGGATGATAAAGTTGACGTGGGCGTCGTTGACGCGAGGGTAGACACCGCTTTTGTCAACGAGAGGATTATCTCATGGTAGATGATCTTGTCTCCGGCTGGGTTCGAGTTCGTGCTGCCAGTACTATCAAATGCAAAAATGTCTGGGTCTGGAAGAGTGCAAGTTTGTCATGCTTGTCTGGCATGACTCGAGAATCTGTGTTGCATAGGCACGAAAGAGCCATCCTAACTGTCATGCGAAAAGGCAGCTTGCCTTGCGGAATACGTAAGACATGGCAGCCACTACAAAATTTGTCATGCATAGCTGCGTATTGCGGCGCATCTATCATTCACTTTTAGCATTACAAGTTTCCAGACCCAGACATATTTGCATTTGATAAGTACTCGAAGCTGTGGTGTGATCCGCTGCGTTCATTTCCGCACCGGAAGTATAACAGTGCACAACTCCCCCTCTGCCTCATTTGTATAGCATGAACGGCAATACAAGCATCAGGAAGAGTGCCGGTCTTGCATGACAAATTTGCACTGGAGTACAGTGCTATTTGGGCTGCGAGATCTTGTCATGCAAACAGTGCCAACAGGCAAAGGGTGGATTGGGTATTTTGCATGACAAATGAGGGGGAGGGGGGGTTGTGCACTGTCATAGGAAGCGAGTTGCGCCGCGAAGTCTGGGTGATTGTCGCAGAGCCGGGACAAAATGTCTAGTAGTGTGTGGAGTTGCTCAAGTTTGAAATTTTTGAAGTTGATACCATGTTGCTGGTTTTGCTGCTGCATAACAAGATGAGTTATTCCCGCCTGCTGTTGTTGATGCTGTTGCACTTGGTTTATGAACGCGTCCCGGTACTCTTTCAACCTTCCCATCATGCTGCGAAAAATCGTGAGGATGATGTTTTTCATGTCGTTTGTGACGGTTTGCTTCGCGTTTAGCGGTAGTAGATCCATGATAACATCGTCGTTGTCTTGCAGCATAAAAGTCAGCATGGACAGTTGGTCTTCCAAAGGGCTCGTTGCTTGCTGCTGAGTACCATCGGCCAGGTTGAGCGCTGCATTTATTCCGCTTTGCTTCTTCTGCTTTTCCAAGTGGTCTTTTTGCTGGATTTGCTGCACCACCATGGTGGTGGTGGTGCTGGAAGCGGCAGAGGCAGCGGCTGACATGATGCCGGGCGGCGGGGTGTCAGTGTATTAAAGCCGCTATTTCATTGCTTTTTCTTTTTGTAAGGAAAAACAATGTAGCAATAAAAACACCACTAGCGCGGCCGCCTTGCATCTGGCTTTTCTACTATTAAATAAAGGAAGTGTTTGTATTGTTCCACGGGGTATTAAGTGCGAGGTGTGAAATAAACTTCCAAATAGTAGAAAGAATGGCGGCAGTAGCGATTTTCGATTGAAAAAACCAAAATACTCAAGTCCGCTGTGTAAAATTTCGGCGACAAGAAGTGCTAGCAATAGCAAACGAGAGCAAGTGTGAAAGGAGCCCGAAAAAAAGACGGATAAATGGTTGAAAAACTTTATTCACTTCCAGACCATAGATTTCGTAAAAGTTTTCGAGTCTCTACCTTTATCGAGATTTCTGTTTCCGTTCGTGGTCCTGTTTATTTCGGTATTTTTTCGCAAAGACCACGAGCAGGTCTTTGCCAATTGATTTTGCAGCTTGGCTGCAGCTGAGTGAGGAATCTGCTTTGGCGTGATCCAGCACATTTCATGCGTGAAGATTAGCGTCGGTATATCTCCTATTTCATTCAGCAAGGTAGGATGAGTGGACTTTACGTCGTCCAAAGTGTTGCTCTAGAAGTTCCCGGTCGACGGTGTCTTTAATTTGCAGCAGGGGAACATCACGATAGACATCTATCAGTGTGACAGAGGAGGATGTACAGTCGCGCTTGGTAGGACGCAACTTTGTTCCGCACCCTCCACGACCAGCGGCACTTGCAAAAATGCCACTTAGCGTTAGCACTGGTTTTCCAACATAGTATAACATAATTAGTCCTTCACAACTTCTGTATTCTCACCAGGTTCTTCGACGCAAGAAACTCATTTGTTGCACCTTGTTGCCTAATACGTCTGCGTGGTGAATAAATTTATTGTCTTTGAAAACAAAGCTGCGGCTGTACGCGAAAATTCTCTTTCTCAAATCACCGGCAACGTCCAGAGCGTATCTTTTTCCTCCTCTGGCGTCTCCGCCAGCATCTTCATATGCGTTGCAAATATGTCTGGATCTGGAAACTTGTGATGCTGGTGGGAGAAAGACCAGCACACCTCAATTGGCTGCCAAGCATGACAAGTTTTGCAGATGCTTCAGCGTTGTCTATTCTGCATGACAAACCGGGCTTCTGCCTGAGAAAAGAACGGCGCTGTTTGGTAACGCGCAAGACAAACTTGAGAATCATGCTAGCAGAGCATGACAAACCCTGCATCTATTTCCAGACCCAGACATATTTGCAATGCATACTTCAGTTGCAGCCCCAACAGCGTCTCTAACTCCGCGGCTTTCTGCTTGGCACCCTGCCTACTCGGAATGCTTGTCGTTGGCGAGTATGCATTGCAAATATGTCTGGGTCTGGAAGAATCCAAACTTGTCATGCAAACTCTGGATTACGCAAGAATCTGTGTTGCATGAAAGCCTCCAGAAGCTGTTCACTTTTTGAACTGCAAATAGCAAGCTTCTCATGCAGAGTCGGCATCAGGAGACCTGAACAAATCCGAGCTTCTCATGCTCTTGCGCGCATTCCAGAGCATCTGTGAGATCCAAAAGATGCATGACAAACTTGCAAACCCTTCCAGACCCCGACATGTTTGCAGTTGATAGTGAGCTCCTTGCGTCGATGTGCTTTGTTTGGTGCTCGGTGTACTGATTTAAAACCAGTTTCACCTTTTCTAGCCGGGATTTACTTTGAGAAGACGCGGTTTTCGCCGTGGTAGTCTCTTTCGACACTTTGTCTTGCATTTCCGTTGTAGTACCTGCTGCTTCTGCCCCCTGTACAACTTCTCCTGAAGTACTACTCGTACCACAAGCCCCCGTGCTGGTTCCAGCAGCTGACACGGTGGATTCGATCGCCTGGTCTAGAATTTTCGCCTATTCTGTGCAAAAGTATCGTCCTCGTATTGCAAAATCACGCATTGCAAATCTTTTTCGTAAGGTAAATCCGCATTACAGATTTTATCTCTCATGCTAAGGAAATTTGTAATGCATTTCTAGAGTACTATACTTTTGCAGTTCATATCACCAAATCCTCCACAAACCCCGCGTGTCGCAAATTCTGCTTCTCCAAAAACGGTTCCCACTTCTGCGGGAGCGGGATTTGTGCGTTCACGTCGGCGCGTTTTAGAGTGGTGTCGTATTCGGAGACTAAATTGTCGAAAACGGTCATGGCCTTGTGGATCAAAGAGACCTGAAATTCAAGCTGGTCGAGAAATTTCGACTCGTGTTTTCTCAAAATCCGCAATTCCAATAAATGCCCGGAGAAGATGTAGGCTAGGAAGGTGAGGAAGAGAAGGAGGGAAAGAAGAATCGGCTCGTAGAACATGGCGGAAGTGTTGAAGCGGTAGAGAACCTGATTGTATTCGGGTTTGACTTCGATGTTGTTTATACTGCGTGATTGCATCATACGGGCAGGTACGACATTACGCATGACAAAAAATGCGAATTTCCCCGTCGTGGTAAAAAATCTTCTACCTGGAATTTGTATTGCAGGATATTCTTCTCCGGCACGAAGAAGTCATCCAATTCAAATCCAACCACTAACCGTCCCCCGGAAAAGTCCAGCCAGGAATTCTTTGTCGCGTTCCACGATTTCATGATGTGGCCGTGTTCTGGTGAAACCAACTTCGGGAGCTGGAGTTTGATGTCATGCGAGCCCTCTGGGAGCAAAATCTCCACGGTGAGTTTCTCGGAAAACGTACGGATAATCGGCGGGGAAAGAGTGACGTTTAGCACGTGGAGCGTCGGATCTTGCGGGTCGACCTGAGTTTTGATCATGATCATGTTTGTGGTTCTCTTCACATTTCATTTAAACCCGGTCTCTTTTCGTACTACATGCGCTTGTTGTTGATGCATGACAACACCAATTCCAATTGTGGTTCTTGGCAGTACTGCATGACAAAGTACGAGTCAGTACCTTCAACGCCGTCCGTGTTGGCACGTCGTAGGAAAAGCTCCAGTCGGCATTCCAACCTCCTAGTAGCGGGTACCGAGGCCGCAGTTGCGCCAGCACGTATCCCTTTTCGTCTCTTCTGGCGTTCGAGGAGGAGATGTTACCTTGGATAGAATTTTATTTCATCTTCTACGCGTGTTGTACCACTACCACTAGTGCTGCCCTCGCTAAATACATATGTATCTTGAGTATGCATGAGTAGAAATTTACTAAGTAACGGCGTTTCATCTCATGCAGCGTCTCCTGGTGCTCTACGACTTGTACTAGACACATAAAACATCAAAAATATAAATTGCAATGTAAAAATAAACCGATCTCATCCCGGTAGTGCAGATTCCTGGCCGTGGGAGGGAAAGGACTTACTGAGGGTGGCGCGCTACGCGCTGGTGCGCCCGCAGGTTCAGGCGAACCAACTAGCTCCGGCCCCGCCACGGTGCCGGTAGGGGGTTTGCGCTTTGTTTGGGTGGCCACGTTTTGCCTCGCGGGGGGCGGCCCCCTCTTGGTGTGGATGCTCCCGCCGCCCTGCACGAAGAAAAAAGCGCCTTTTCTCAGTGCCCTAAATGGTTACTCCACACAGCGCGCCCAGTCCCATTGTGCTGGTTGCACCTGCCTGGCTGGCCAGGTTCTTTGTCGAGCAGTTTCCACAGCTGCGCCCCTATGGGCCCCGTCAAAAGCAGCCCTGCCGTCTTGGAGGCGTAACTAGAATGACGAGCAGCCGCACGCAAGGCTCGCAGCTTTCGGAGGCGTTCGCAAATTCATTGGGAACATCCCCGAAGGCTGGCCCCCTCTCAGCTTGGGGTGGCACTGGGTTTCTGTTTCCCAGAACTTCTCCTGCTCCTGGGGGCTGGGGCGGGCCGCTGTCACGCCTACTGTCTTTCTCCGGGGGGCTCAGGCGGACGGAAAAGCCCTGCGCCTGTAGAGTTTTCGCCCCCAGGAGAATCCCCTCCCCTTCCCCGCGCCTGCATCCTTCCTAGTATGAAATCGGGCCCCTCGTTTTCTTGTCTACTCCATACCTCTCCGGCGGTCGCGGAGCGACCGCCCGTGCTAGATACAACTACTCGTGCTACAAACACTCCACCATTATACCGATCTCATCCCGATAGTGCAGATTCCTGGCCGTTTTCGGCAACACCACAGAGAGTTCCTCCATCTGCGTGAGCACAGGATTCGGCGGCATTTGCATCCCCCGACTGCGGTAGTCTTGTATCGCCAGGAAAAACTGTTTCACTGTAAACTTGTAATGCAGAAAATGCATTTCACAAGAGTTTGTCTTGCTACACATGCAAGACAGTGGATCTTTAGCTGTGTTTTACCTTAGGAACCTTGCATGGCAAATTTTCCTTGTCATGTAGAACAAACTTGTGATGCAAAACCTGCAAAATCCTTACAGTGAAGCTGTTTATTTTTTCTTGCGATATCTTGCCACGTGAAGGTAATCCGGTTGAAAGCACCGTTCATTGCAGCACCGCCGTGTTTATGCATTGCAAATATGTCTGGGTCTGGAAGATTCAGATTGCCAGGGCCAGGCTGGTCATGGATATTGTGCATGGCCCACAGTGTCTGTAATGCATGCCCTAGCATCACAGGTTTTTAGAGGGCTTCCTAATGCAGCCTATTCGGCATGATAAACGCCCTTCCAGCGTTGTAGCACAAACTGGACTCCTCTTGCTGGTCATGCAATACAGATTTTCTGGGAATCCAAAAACAGCATCACAAGTTGCAACCTTGTTCCAGACCCAGACATATTTGCAATGCATACTGCTTCAGCTTGTAATCCTCCTTGAAGGCAACGTTACCTTTTAGAAGATGATTCATCAGTGGCATTTGCATTTCATCTTCACGGCGCAGCATTAGCATGAGAAAAACATTTGTAAATGCACTTCAATGCATGACAAAGACAAAGTCTTTTTACGTAAAAACTTACCCCAATGTGACACTTCAATCTCCCTCCTCACATTCTTAAAGTACGCCTGGTGTGCTTGGTGCGAGAAGTGTACGAAAATTTTATCCTCCCCGATGTCTCCTAATTCCCCCATCTTGAAAGGCCCAAACGTGATTTTCTTAACCCCCGGCGACTTGTCCACTTTCACGAGATTTTCATTATTCGGGAGATAATTCTCGATCTGCACCACACTCCCCGCCGCGTTGACCCCACGGACCGCGGAGCCAGGTAATAGGTCGGGCGGGAATTCCAAGATTGTGGTTTCGGATTCGATCGTCTGTGCTGCTGGGATTAAAAGCGAATCTTCGTACACGAGCCACTGTTCTTGGAACAGATTGGTGAGTTCTTTTGGCAATGGTTCATACGGCTTGCCGACGGAGAGGACGTAGGTGAGCTGGAATTTCTTCTGGGATAAAAGCTATCATTTGTAAAAACGTCCCCACCCCAGAGCTGTAATGCAAATCTGCATGCTGCAAATGTTTTTCATGCGGAGACCCATGAGAAGCAGTTTCTACAGTCGTTTGCGATTTGTGATGCGCACATCCGCGTGCTATGCTAGATCTGTGATGCTGCTTCACTAGCTAAACACCACTACACTGCGAGTCCAAATTTGTCATGCGCAACGGCCAAAGCTGGTTGATTTGTGTAGCACATTTTCCATCTTGACTCTGGGATGGGGACGTTTTTGCTCACCATAAGAGCTCGTCTGGGGTCAGCTGGATGATGGCGGAGCTGAGTTGATAGTAAGTTTCGTTTTTTGAATAAACTCAAACTGCATGCATGTAAGCGCATCACAAACTCAACACAAGATGAACCAGCTCTGTGTAAATGAACTATGCTCGTACACACTCCAGCACTTCTTTTATACCCGTTCCCCTCTTCCGCATCGTCGACAATGGTCACATCCAAGTTTTTATTGTCCTTCTTGCTCCCACCGTCGTTCCTAAACGATGCTGCCACGTGGCCGACTTTGCCGAGTAACGAAGATTTTTTCCAGTACACGGGAAAGAAGTTCTTTTCGGTGCTGGATGCTGTACTTCCATCCGCCTCTATTTTCAAGTCCACTGTTACCGTCGCGATATTCGTTCCAAGCTTGATAGTGCGGGTGGCTTCTTTGATTTTCAGCTCCGCCAGAACTACAGAGGGTAGTTGGGGAAGGAAGAGAACGGAAGATGCGGTGGCGAGTTGCAGCACCGCCGCCCGGTTGGAGAGAAGTCGCATTTCGATAATTATACAACCAGTGGCTTCAGCCTATGTCCTGAACCTGACGCCGTGCAGTATTCTCTAGTGACCACTAGTCATAGCTGCGTTCTTGAAAATGGCGTTGTTTGGCAGCATCATCTGGAAAACGTATTAAACGTGCGAGACATCAAAACCAGTGCACAGAAAAAAACCCGCAAGGTGGAACAAAGAGCAAAAGGAGTGAGGAGCACAAGATCCGCTCCTCCAGGGGCGACTACTTGCGGCTGATCGAGAAAGATAGAATGATCTGAAGTTGTCGTTGTGCACAGAAGAAAAGAACGCAAAAATACTACGGGCGGTAGTTGTTCCAGAGCTACGTGATGCTCTACTTCTGCTCTTCCTAGTTTTAATATTTGAGCACCTGCAAGAAGAGCTGGATCTTAACCACATCAATACTCGGATCGCAACGACAACGAGTTCTGGATGAAGCTGCTAAAAATGCAGAAATGAATCGAACACCGACGTCAGGCTGACGCTAAACTGCTTCCAACCTCATTGTCGCAGTTTCAACATCAACATCCAGAGAAGTAGATGAAGAAAGAATTTCAGATTTTTTCAAAAGCGTACTTATGAAGTTGATGAGACACCAGCGAGTTTTCTTTTAGTTGAAGAAGTTAAACAATAATTATGTCGTTTGTAGAAGGTTTCAAAGTTGTAAAAATTCATGATCAATTGTGACTCGCATCAAACGAGTAGCAAATTATATGGTGCCAATCTATCAAATAGATTTATGGCAATACAGGAGCACTACATAATTTAAGCAACGCAGTGATATCATTATCATGACAGCGAATATAGTCGTCTGCTTTCAAGTGGGTAGAAAATCATTCAGTTTCTAACCCATTCATAAACGTACTAGCGGTTGGCAAGACGATTCAAACGGCATGTCCTCGCTTGATACGTCGTTCTTCAGTCTCGTGGAAAGGGAAACCAAAAAGTCGTACTTAGACAAGTCAAATACACCGGCCCCACTGCGCCATTTGTTTTTCGTACTTACTAGCGGGGTCCACCTGCTGGTCTTGACTCTACACGATTTCTTCTTCTAGATTCCAGAACCAGATCCACTGGATTCGAAATCACCCTTCTAATAACGGAGGAATATTAGTCGCCGGCAAAAAAATCTGTTGCACACGATGCACCCTAGTTGTGACCGGAAAGGGAAACAACTACAGGACGAATGCGTGAGCAACTACTAGTTGTGTTTATCCAGGCAAAAAAAGAGAATCATCGTACCCGTGTCGTCGAGCAAAGCCTGAGAGCGAAACTCGATGCAGGAGGATGTTTTCCAAAGCAGTTCGGAGAAATAAAAGTATCTCCAGTCGCAACTTTACGGATAGGACTATGTATTGGCAAACGGCTCACTCTAGGTACAGGTTGCGTACGAAGATCAGCACTCTACTGCCATCTAATTGTTAGCAATGTTCACGTAGGACTAGGAGTTGTCATTATCTCGGGGCATTTTATTCAACATATCTTTTTTTCTGCCGCACCGCAAATCAAGTTTGTTGTGCGACAACTTACAGTTTTGATTTCGAATCGTATGATATTTTTCGATGTTTCCAACCGCCAAAATCTCAGTTCTCCTATAGCAAATCGCGTATTTTAGCAAATTTGCGAGTGAAAAAACCAACATCTCGTGTATCGCTTTATTTTTCCACCGCCCTGATGAAAGGTGCGGTCTCAAAAAATTTTCCAAACCAAAATCCGCTGCAATATGACTTATTTCCCCGTCGTGCCGTTCGATGTCGCGATACTCTGCCCTCGTATCCTGAGTAAAAACGCACCCACACCAGAGTTGTCATGCTACTCTGCATGCTTAAAATGTTTCTCATGCGGAGCCCCATGAGAAGCATTTTCTAATGCGGTTTGGAAATCTGTAATGCGCCAATCAGCATGAGATACTAGATCTGTGATGCTGCTTAGCTAGCTCAAACAGCACTATACTACGCGTCCAAATTTGTCATACGAAACAGCCAAAGCTTATGGATTTGTCTAGCGGATTTCCCATCTTGACTCTGGTGTGGGGACATTTTTACTCAGGATACCTCGATCCCTGTCGCTAGTCGTCATCACAGATTTATTGCCATGAAATGCAAAAATGTCTGGGTCTGGAAGGTTGGAACTTGTGATGCTGACTATGGACTCTAAAAAAATCTGTATTGCATGACCAGCAAGAGGAGTCTAGTTTGTGCTAGGCGGGGAGGGCATTTGTCATGCGGAGTAGGCGTCAGGAAGGCCTCTAAAAATATGTGATGCCAGATCATGCATTACAGATATCCTGGGTCATGCAAAATATGCATGACAAACCCGGCAACATTCCAGACCCAGACATTTTTGCATTTGATAGTGTATCCTTCGCATTCGTGTCGACAAGGGTGAAGAAGTAGGACAAAAGCATGTCGGTGCCGAAAAACTGATGGGAAAAATACAGCCAGTCGTTGCAGCACTGCTCATCTTCAGAAAAGAATTGCAGGAAAACTTCGCTCACGTCCTGCGCGTACGTTTTCTCAATAATCTGCTTTTCCGCATCGGAAACAGTTGCAGCTCCCTGGCTTGCCAAGAACTGCCGCAGCGTGTCCCTGTCGATCTTCAAGAAAGTAATCGCTGCTGTGCGACAACTTACAGTTCTGATTTCGAATCGTATCATATATTTTTTATGTTTGAAATTTTCTCCAACCGCCAAAATCTCAGTTCGAAGTCGCGATACTCTGCCCTCGATCTCTGTCGCTGGTCGTCATCACCGATTTATTGCCATCTCCAGTGTTATGGAAGCGTCACGTTTGAAATCGTCAAAGTTGAAATAATTTGTAATGCATAAAATGCATGCCCCGAGGTACGTGTGTTGCAGAGCAGGCAAGTGAGGCCGATTGTAAGCCTGGTTGGGGTTACAGCTCGAGCTGCTAAAGTAGCATGAGAGAATCGCTCTTCTTTGCCTAAACAGCATGACAAACTGGATTTAGAAACCGCCGAAATTTGTCATGCGCCACTTAGAAAATGGGTTCCGACTGGCATCCATTTTATGCATGGCAAATTATTTCAACTTTGTCGATTTGAACTCTGACACATCCATAAGTGTTGTCGTGATTTTCTCCCGTAGCTGCGGTGTCAGAAATCCCGTTAACTACCGTACTATTATTCACTGTCGCACTTCCCTCCGCTCTCCGAGACCCCGGCGCGGGGTGCTGGCCGGAGGGGGCGGACGTAGTTCCGGTTGATTCCCTGCGGGACGTGGTTCCGTTAGTACTCGCTCCGTTCAGCAAAATGTTCCCGACAGAAGAAGCCGTTTGCAACAACCCAGAACTGCTGTTGTTCCCAGAAGATGCAGCGCCATGTAGTCCCCCGAGCAGTGATCCCGCAGTGCCGGAGAACCCAGGCGGAAACGCGAAAAACCCGGTCGCGTCAGAAGATCGGAGAAATTTCGTGGAAGCCAGTGTTGGTGGCTTTCCATCGTACTTGTTCAAATTCTGGAGGTAAGACTGCTGGTCGGAGGCAAATTTCTCCAGCGTCGTGATCGACTCCTCATTACTCCGAGAGAAGAACAGCGAGGTAAAGTCGTGGAAACTCGCAATGCACCGCTTCGGGTATGCATTGCAAATATGTCTGGGTCTGGAAACTTGTGATGCTGAATGGTCATGATTGAGTGCGCTTTGAGTTTGAAGTGCAGTGAAGCATGACAAATTCTTCAGACGCTTTCTCATCGGTAGTACGCGTTACAAACAGCGACTTTGCATGGCGAAAGTGTGGCGCTTTCGCTGCTCATGCAATACAGATTTTTCAGGAATGCGCGACACGCAACACAGGTTCAACCTTTCCAGACCCAGACATAATTGCGTTTCATATCGGGAAAAACGTGTCCAATTCCTTGTAAAATTCATCCACTTTCTCGGGTAATGGCGCCCGGCCGTTCAACACTTGCAATAAGTGCGCTAAATCGTACAAGCCACGGAAAATCTGGGCCGGGTTGATGTCTTTCGCAACTCTGTCGCGGTAGTCGGGGAGGGTTTCGATCTTCGCGTCGAAGGGGATCATCAGGCCGTAGCTGGATTTTGATGTTTTGAGAAGGTCTGTCATGCAGTTATGCACCACAAGATTATCTCTCTATTTGCAATGTCGCATTTGAGAAAGTCATCGTCATGCTCATGGTCTGAAACCTAATATAGCAAAAGATAAAACTATACATTGGGATCCAGATAATCTCCTCGTCCAGCACCAACCCAGAAGTCATAAACAGCTCCGCAAACCGCTTGCTATCAATGCACGCCCGCTTGCTCTGCATGGTCGGATTTTGAAACCTATGAATTGCAAAACAAGTATCGCGCTCTTACTGGTGAAGATCGCAGTGATGCATCACAAATCTCGATCTTAAGGGAAATCCTCATTACAAATTATTTTTCACATGCTGAGAAAATTTCTCATGCGATTTCTAGCAGTACGATTACTTTTGCAATGCATAAAACGAGCCCGCTTCCACCAATTTCCTCATCGCGTCGACGGAGTAGAGCTCGTTGTGCAGATTGTAGGTGAAGTGGAACCTGATACAGTTTTGAAATTGATTTTGTCATGCATAAGCAGAATGGGAAAGTAAATCTGTCATGCATGTTTTGCATATCAAAAACAAAACCAAGCTATATTACCGAAACGTCTTGTAGGTCGGGGCGTCCGATTCCGGATCCTTGCTCTTGCGCCGAATTGTCAAGTCAAGCTGGATCAAGTTGGTACCTGATAATGAAGATTTTTTGTCATGCAAGCCTGTCAAGGAAACTGGATTTTTCGTAGTCGCTCTATGCATGACAAAGAAGCAAGTTGTGTAGTACGCCCGGTTGTTGTACTATCAGAATTCACTCTACTATACAGTCCACATTGCTCCGCAAGGTCGCGTAGTGGTGTTCCAAAAACGAGTCCACCGGATTATCCTGTGCAAAAGTATCCGATACTTTTTGTAGTCGCAGTTCTCCATTACAAATCCCTATTCCAAGCTAAACCAGCATGACAAAATCCATTTGTAATGCTGAGCAAATTTGTAATGCGACTACAGCTAGTACGAAGATACTGTTGCAATGCATACGGAATCGTCGGCCGCAACACCAACCCCGGGAAAAAGGATTCCACACCGATAAAGTTATCGTAATCACGCTCCGCTAACTCTCGGAAGGCCTCCTCCACATTATCCGCGTAAATGTTGAACACGTTCGAATACTGTGGATGCGGGTTTTGCGGCGTGATATTCTGCCCAGCCGGGGTGGTGGTCGGGTTACTTTGGTTGTAATTTCCAGAACCCCCGGCTGAGCCAGAAGCGGTGTTGTTGTTTCCTCCAGTTGTTCCGTTTTTCCCGTCCGATCCGTTGCCGTTGGACGTCATGGACGTAGCGGAGTTCTTGTTGGAGCTGGAACCGGTCAAGTGGGAGATGACGGAGGTCTTCGACATACACTTCTCCCGGTTTTCTTGCTCGGAATTCGTGTTGATGACATTATGGTGGTCCAGAATGTTGTTCATAGTTGATGTAGCGCAGCCGTCGTTGTGTTCTGTGAGCATGTGGTCTACAACTTGGTCGCCCACGGGTTCGATTTCTGAGTCTTCCAGAAGTTGGGACCCGAACTGAGGAGCAATATTACTGCTATTAGCCGGATTGAAAGTATTGTCTGCGCAAAAGTCGTCCAAAATTCCTTGTTCGTTGTTGACAACATTACTTTTACCGTAGTCCTGTTGCATGATAGCTGCCTGCGGCACTGCTGGAACAACTGGTGGCGGCGGTGGTGGATTCTGGGGAATCTGAAAGTTGTCCTGTTTCGTCAGCGCCGCGGCAGCGGCAGCAGCACTGGTAGTTGCCGCAGTGCCCATGCTTGCCGGCAGCGGGGGTTGCTGAGCAATAACGGCAGGAGGGGCAGGTCCACCTTGGGGTGCTCCTACTGCGGAGGTAGTCATTTTAGTGCTAGAGTTCTCCGCCGGTGAGTAGCTTGTCGACTGGTTGCGACTCAAGACCTGCACACTACCCGGCTGTAAATGCTGGCCAACTTCCATGGTTAGCTGTCCTTCCGGCTTTAGCGGCTGGTGACCAACAGGAGCACTTTGATGGTAGGATGGAGCAGCAGTGGCGGGATTATTGCTAGTCGGCTTGTTTTTGCAAGACCCAGCGGCTGCGCTTGGAAGAGTCGGGGCTTGTTGCGATGCGAAGGGGAACAGGCCTGGTTCTTGGTGATCAACTACAACAGTGGCACTCGCTGTTGTATTCGGAGGTTGCATTGCAGCGGTACTGGCTTCTCCTGGAGGCTGCAACAACTGTCGGGAGGACGGCATGGGGACCGGAATGCTGTAAACATCAGGAAGCTGTTGGTGCTGCGGGGGCTGCTGCTGCGAAGAATTGATCGGGAGTTTGTGTTGCTGCTCCGCAGCAAAAGCCGCGCGCTTATTCACACGCTGCTTGTTTGTAGTATTTCGCCCGACGGTAGAAGCGGGAGAACCCTTGGCACCGGCGTCACCGGCGTACTGTGACTCGGCGTACGGCTGCTTCGGATGCAGTGGCTGCTGACCCTTACCAGAATTATGCGGGTTATGCAGGGGCGATGGCAACTTCGTGTCACTGTAATTGTTCATTGGGGTAGTACAACTACCGTGCTTTCCTGCAGCTGCAATAAAACCACCAGAGCCTGCTCCTGCAGCAGGAAAGTTATTGCCCTGTTGCTGCGAAGATGAAACCAGCAACGACGGTCCGCCCACAATGCCCGGCGGAAGCATTCCCCGCGGCGGCTCCGGGGGCGGGCAAACGCCCGGCGGCGGACTGGTCGCGCCGTGCCGGCCCCAGGATTTGGAGACGGAAAGCGGCACGGGGAGCCCGGTCTGGTTCATTCCCGAAGCCCCTGGGATCATGTTGTTCATCGCGGGTGGAGGAGCAAGGTTCGTCATATCGACGTTAAACGGGGGCGCCTGTTGGTCAAATACGCCTGCGCCTGCAGCTCCAAGTGCAAGTCCTCCTGCATTGGCCGTTGCAGGAGCAGCCTTGTTGGCTGTACTAGATTGCCCGATCTGCGCGTTCGCCCGACTTATACCAGAAATCAGCATCGGGGGACCAGCGGCGGCCATGGACGAATTCGTACCAGAACTACCAATCGCGTGGTCGGGATTGATATTCTGCGGCTCACCAGGTAGCTGGGCTTGGGCATCTAGAAACGTCGCTTGTTTAACATTTTTCCCCCCAGATGAACTGCAATCAGCGGAAGCCGATGAACTACCGCTGTGCGGCCCCGGGGTGGAGCTCTGCTCGCGGGATTTCGACACTAACCCCTCGAACGGCACGTGTTCCTGACAAGAGCCATCCGCCTTGCTGTTGAAGAGCCGCTTGCTGCCGGAGTTCAGGTTTTGCAAGTTCCCGGCTAAAGCACCGCGACCGTCGTGCATCAGTTCGTGGTGCAAAGGGGTGTTGGTGTAGTCGCCACCCATGGGGACGCCGTCGGAGAGATTGTCGTAATTGTCGCTGTTTGGGTAGTGATATATGCATTTTATTTTTATCGATCATCTAGTACTAATTGCAGCACAAGAATTTTTTTCAATCATTCAGAGTCGTAAGTTTGAGGTTAGCCTGAGTGAGGTATAGGTATACCACGATGCGCATCTGTGATGCATATGCATTCTTGCTGCAATACAAACTTCATACCTGTAGTCATCTTCCCCATATTCGCTTCTGGGAGTGAAGCCGTCCTTGGTTTCCGCGGTATCGTCCAATGGCTTGGCCGGCGAAACACCAACTTGTTGGGCGCGGTTCATTTGGTGCGTCGGGTGCTGTTGACCGTGAGGACCACGCCCGGTGGAGGTCACATGCTGCTGCTGGTGCGCTGAAACACCTCCCGCCGGAACTGGAGCCCCGACCTGATAAGACGAGGCAGCGACCTGTTGTCCAGCTCCAATGCGGTTGTTCGAAGAGGCTGAGGGCTGTTCGCCGTGCTGCAGTGGCGGCGGGGGAGGCGCGGGCAGGTCGAGCTGTTTTGTATTGCGATCGGTTTTTCAAAATTGAAAATTTCAGAAATCATACTAACTTACAGAGTTTCTTTTACGAGCGACGTTTACCCACCCATGCAAAATAAATTTTGCATGACAAACTGGAAAAATGACGTAGAGCATACCTCTTGCTTCCGCGGCAGCATCGGTGGCTGCACTGGCTTCGGCAATTTGATATTCCGTGCAGACCCAGAATACGGTGTGTGGGCGCTGGATTGATGTTGTTGACCAGAAACTACACCTGGGTTGTTGCCGACCTGGTAGCCATAGCTGCCAGTACCTTGTTGCTGTTGCGCGTGATGCTGCTCCAAACCCCGGTCACCACGATGAGTGTGCTGCTGTTGATCTCGATAATTGTGTCCACCACGCTCGCGTTGCTCGCGTTCCCCTCCACGCCCCGCGGGGGTCATGTGACCACCGACACCACCACCCAAATGCTGGTGGTTGCCGTGTGCAGCCATTTGCATCGTGTGATGCTCTGCCCGGCCGACCGGCGAGTTGCCCTGCGGCTGGTTGTGCATATTATGTGCGTTCATCTGCTGAAACCGCGGCGGGTTGCCAGGAAGGCCACCATGCGGCGCATGATGAGACTGGGCAGCTCCTGGCGGGCCACCGTGCAACGGCTGTTGATTGTTGTACCCGCAGCCTGGCGCGGGCGCAGTCCCCGGACCAGTGTGCGTTTTATTCACGTAATACTGTTGTTGACCATTGTAAGCGGCGTTATACACAGACTGCGCGACATGGTGCTGGGATTGGTGATGTTGCGGGGGAGCAGGCACAGGCACATGTCCCGACTGATGCGGCGGTGGGATGTGTTGGTTGTAGTTAGGTGGATTGCTGTGCCCACGATGTTGATCACTCGGGTTGTTGTACTGCTGATGACGATGGTGATCACCAGGAACATTGTACTGCTGCTCATTATAAGGCTGATGCGCATGCGCCCGTTGATCGCGATGATACTGATCCATCCGGTGGTTACTGTGCTCGCGCTCACGGGAATTGTACTGTTGCCCTTGATTATGCCCGCTCATATTCGCACCGCCCCGGAGATGCTGCTGATGCTGCGGCAACGTCGGCGGTTGATCCAAAAACGCCGAACCAGCTCCATGAGAGTAGTACCGCTGGCGCTGTTGGCTATCGCTGTGATAAGGCAGTTGCAAGGTACTTGCAGTTGTAGTACACGGCAGCGGTGGGCCATGCTGTCCAATAGTAGGAGGGCCTGACAATAGCGTGTAATCCATTTTCTCGACCTGCTTGCGCACGGCCGCGGCACTCGCTGCCAGCTGTTCTTGCTCCGCTAGCAATTTCCTTTCTTGCTTCTCCTTCTTTCGACAACCGAAGCCTGGCATCGGCGGTCCGTCCACGGTCGTCAGGGTCAGCAGTTTGTAACGCGTGCTATCATCATTTTCGCCCAAGTCACAGTAAGAACGAAGGTGAAGCATCTGGTCGCGCGTGTAGGTAAACGTGTTCAGCATGTCTAAGTGCTTGTCTTCGCTGGAGGTCAAATTTTCGTCGTGGATCTTCGCCGCTTCCAGGACCTCCTTGTCAATTTTGAGGCTTTTTTCATTCTCATGAAGGTCGTCGTGGCAGGAGCTTAGCTGCATCGTGTTGAGATTATTCTCCGGCGGGAGTGGGTAATACGGAGGGTTGCAGGACGAGGAGCTCATCGTATCAACATGCGGCTGTTGTTCGATCTGGTTGAAAGCCTGGCCCCCGTAAGTGGTAGTGGCAGAAACTTGTTGCTGGTTGTAGTTCGGTGGCGGGTTCGGAGGGTTCGCATTCGAATTAGGCAACAAAGAACCAGTCGCAGAAGTCCAGTTCTGGTCAGCGTGCTGTTGTTCTGCCATCATGTTGCCCATACTCGCATTCCCGGGCAGTCCCATCTTGGTCGGAAATTCGACTTCCAACCCCAGACCAGGTGGCGGCAGAACCGGCGGCTGCGCGGTAGCCGGGTCCGTGGTCCACAACATTCCCTGGGAAGTACTGTTCAGGCCGCAATCAAGCAAATTGCTGTTGTTCGTATTGATGTTGTTCCCCTGGTTTTGCTGCTGTCCACAGGTGGAGTTGTTCGGCGGCACAGGACCTGGACCACCCGCGGCACTGCAACTTCCCTGTTGGTTCAAATTGACCACCGCACCAACATTGGACGTTCCCGCGGCCACAATACTCACTCTCGGTGGCGGCGGATGCTGGGTCAAACAAGGCGGCGCCGGGGGCGGCGGGCCTATCGGAGGAGTTTTCGAAACGTTTGAGAATTTCCGTTGTTGCGGGGGAAGTGCCGATGCGTGCACGTTCAAATCCGGGACAACTGCCCCAACAGGAGAAACCTGCGGCAACGTCAAAACGGGCTGTTGCATCGGCGAACAGGCTTGCTGCTGCTGCGATAGAGGACAAGAAGTGTTCGTGTTGTTGTTCACCACATTCGGGTTGTTGTACCCCGGAGTGCCGAACCGCGGGGGCGGGTTGAGAAGATGTTGATTGTGTGCTGCCGGGGCAAAGCCTCCCGCTCCAGAAGTGTAGCAGCTGGAAAACTCCCGTTCCGGAGCAGTAAGTTTGTTGAGCGAATCTAACTCGTCGGATTGTTCCACACAAGTCCGCATCGGCGTGGAGTCCGACCGCGCAGACGTTTCCTCGATGTTAGCCATATTGAAGTTGTGGTGCATCGCCGCGCAGGTTCCGGGCGGTTGGTTAAATTGCAGTTGCTGCATCGGGTGGGGCAAAGCCGGGATCATGGGGTTAATACCGTACAGGCCTCGCTGAGTAGAAGTCGCATTTTGACCACCTTCCTCAACTTGCAACGTGTACTCAGCATTAGTACAAGAGTTCATCCCCGCAATTTTATTTTCTTCCGCTCCTACTGCTACTCCTACACAGGCATCGTAGCTCTCCTCTTCCTCGTCAATGTAACCACTGAAATTGTTCTCCTCCATCAAAGTCCGCATTTTCGGATCCATAAAATCGCCCGTATTGTGGGTGCCGCTATCGTCACCACCAGCGTCACCTTTTTCCAGCATCACAGACCGGTTGATGTCATGAGCAACACGATCTTCGACGACCAAGGGCTGCATCACAGCCGGCGGGGCCGGCGGAAGTTCGATTTTCACGAGACCCGGTGGGGGGGACTGGTTCTCAATCAACATCATCTGCGCAGCAGCGTGATCCTGGTGCACCATCGTCGTGTTCCCGTCGTCTTCCAAGAAAGCCACCTGCTCGCCATGTTCGGCCTGCTCGTTGCCGTTGAAATTCTTCTGCTGGTGCTGCTGCCCCCCGATCAACATTTGATGTTCCGTGGGAGAGGTTTGACAGGTCGTAGGGCTCGAAGAGTGGTACAGCAAGGTCGTGTTCCCCAGAGCACCTCCGTCAGGAATGGTCGCGTTCGAGCTAGTCGCGGTCACATTGCAGATGGTCATCTGGTCATCTACACCGGGAATCAGAGCAGAGGTAGAAGTCGAAACCACATTCGGTTCTTCGATTATCGCCGCAGAAGTGTTCGTCTCTCCACCGGTAGGAGTCGAGCCGGAGATTAAAGTCGCCGGGGATTTCGCCGTAGAATTGTTACCAGACAGCTGTTGAGCATCGAACGGAAGGAAATTGTTCGAGGTGGTTCCCGACGACGACAAGGTCGCCGCCACGTTTGCCGCAGAGCTAGTATTGGAAGAGAGAGAGGAACTAGCAGCGAAGGCTGCACTCGCTATCGTAGCATTGTTCGCAGAAGCAGCTCCAGTTGTATTCGCCGTAGTACTACTCGAGCCGGATTTGTTCAAGCTATCGCTCGTTTTCACGTTCCCAAACAGTTGCGCCGACAAAGTCGGCCCGGACGGGGTGGTGATAATCGGCGTCTGCGGGATCGGGAGATAGTTGCTGTTGGAAGAGCTCTATGCACTGCAAAAGTGTCGTCCTCGTACTAATTGCATTTATGCATTACAAATTTCTTTTTCAAGCTAAATCAGCAAGACACATTCCATTTGTCATGCTGAGCTAATTTGTGTTGCAATACTACGACTACAGTATTTTTGCAGTGCATAAACTAGTGCCGGAATTGAACGATCCTGCGCGAAGCATCCGGGCGGTGACGTTGGAGGAATTGATGTTTTTCAAACCAGATTGATGCCCATTGGACTCGCGCAACAGAGTCGCAACGACGCCTAATTCCGGAAAATCGTCTTCGTTAAATTCCACCTCCGGTTCACTGCAGTTGTGGGCACCGTCCGCCGAAGCGGAGGAGTTTGCGGCTAGAGATTTTCGCGGGGCGGACTGGGATTTCTTGTTCCCATTTTTGGAACTGCTGTTTTGGTTGTTGGTGCTGGTGTTGTTCCCATCAGTATCCTTCTTCTCATTCCTCCCCCCACCTCCGCGGTTCCTTTTCCCGTCACCGCCTCCCCCCCGGCCGCCGCCCCGACGGCGCCGACGGTTGTCGTTTTTGTCCTTGTCGTCGAGGAGTACACTGGTGTTTTCGTCGTTGTTGTATGCAATACAAATTTCCCCTACATGTACAAGATGCATCACAAATTGCACCAATTTGGGGCGTAACACTTGTCATGCTAAACTAGGATCGAAGCCCAATTTTGTCATGCAGAGACTGCATTTGTACGTGTACGGGAAATTTACTGTGGATATGTTGGTGGTGTGCTTGGTCGTAGAAGTTGTAGTAGTGTGGGACTGTTCTTTTTGAAGAGTCTGGTAGTTTTCCTGGTTCTGCTGGGCGTTATTTCTCTCTCCTGCCCGAAGGTCGTTGTTGTTCGTCCCCGCCCCGCGTTCCGTGGTCTTCCTGCCATTGTTATTCCCCCCGCGTTGTTGTTGTTCACCTCCCGCGTTCGCTCCTTGCTGTTCCCGGCCTCGGCGACGGTTTCCCCCACCGTTCCCACCGGCTTTGTCACCTCCCTGACCGGCTCCAGCAGCCCCGCGGTTCATGATCCTCGAGGGGGTGTTAATGCCGTCTGTTGTAGTTGTGGTTGTCCCAGTGGCCCCCACGCCTAGATTGTACAGTTGCTGGTTGTTGTAGTGAAAAGATGAATATGAATTGCAAAAGTATCGTACTCGTATAAATGCATGACAAATTCCCTCAGCATGAGAAATAAAATTTGTAATGCGGATTTACCTTGAGACAAAAATTTGTAATGCATGATTGCAATACGAGTACGATACTTTTGCAGTTCATAATGAAGTCCCGATGCTCGCTGGAGTGGTAACCACACCCGGCGTATCAAATGTAAAAATGTCTGGGTCTGGAAGAAGGCAACTTGTCATGCTAAATCTGGAATCCAAAAAAATCTGTATTGCACGAGCAGCAAAGGGAGTGTAATCTTTCCTACGCGGAGAGGGCATTTGTTATGCGGAATAGGCATCAAGAAGCCTTCAAAAAATCTGTGATGCTAGGGCATGCATCACAGACATCAGGGCTCAGGCACGACGTGCATGACAAATCTCAGAATCATCCAGACCCAGACACTTTTGCATTTGGTACGGCGCTCCGGCTAAACTAGTACAAGAACCGGCTGTACTAGCAGTGATATTACCAGATGTAGTAGTAGTGCCTCCAGAACAAGTCGCAGCAGCTGCTGCGATGTTTCCCTGTCCAAACACCGTTTGCTTCTGGAAAACAGATATCCTGTGCAAAAGCATCGTACCCGTACTAATTGCATTTATGCATTACAAATCTAGTTCCTAAAGCAAATCCGCATTACAAATTCAATTTGTAATGCTGAGCCAATTTGTATTGCAATTACCACTAGTACGATACTTTTGCAATTCATAACAGAAGCGGACGGCGGGCCACCGAGAGGACCACTTCCGGCGGAGGAAGCGGGGGTGTCGAGGTCGTTGTCCCTTTTGCTACCACCTGCTCCGGGCTGTACTGCTGCTGCACCGGAACTAGTACCAAGTACTAGTTTCTGCCGACCGCGACCGCCACGGGTCCTTTGCCAGTTCTTGTCACCGCCACAACCGCCGGGGGTAGAAGGGCCGTCGTTGTTTCGGTTGTTGAAGTATGCAATGCAAAAGCATCGCACTCGTATAAATGCATTACAAATTTCCTCAGCGTGAGAAATTAAATTTCTAATGCTGATTTACCTCAAGAACAAAATTTGTAATGCATGATTGCAATACGAGTACGATACTTTTGCACAGGATATGAAGTTTTTCTCAGCCGATGTAGCTCCACCCGCGAAAGATGCCATCGCGAGCGTGATGATGTCGTGCTAGCGATTTTTGCTATTACGATGGCTACTTCGCGACTCCTGCAGCTCGGGGATGAAATTATACCGGGTCGTTCTTGCCGGTTTCTTGTAGACGAGAAACAACTTCGAAAAATTGTTATTCCCAACAGGTTCTATGCTTCTTGATACCTCTCCCTCGAAAAGCAAAAATGCGATAGAATCTACAATTTCTATTGCTCCTACAGGTCGATTGTGAAATTCACATTTGATGCTTTTGTAAAATTCATAGAGCTATTCCTTCTGATAGGTTGTACTACTGATTTCATAAAAAAGTCGCTTTTTCGAAGAGAGTACTAAAGTGAAACATTTTGTTACCGTTTGATTCAGGTACGAATACCAGCAGTTCGTGGTCGTGCTTTTTTTTTTGTATCGCTAAACTTCGCAAAAGGTTAAACCATGCCTCTAACTCTACTGCTCTAGATAGGCAATACCTCGCTGCTTTCAATCGTGGAATAGAGACAGATGGAGCGCTTGTTGCAATTTTTTTCTATTCTGCGGAGATCTTCATGTCGATTCTTGACTATAGTTGGGACGCACTACGAGGTTGGGCGGATTTGAAGCACTTTTGTTCTTTTTTAGGTCTATGATTTTCATACAAACCACTACTCATACTCAATCACACCACACTTGAACTACTCATCTTTTTGCTCTTTTGTTGCTCATCTTGCTCGGGAGGTGCAATAATTATCATACTTACAACCTCTCATGGTGCTCAGGGAGGTTCTGATCTTCGCACTAGACGTTATTCACAAAAGCTAAACAAGGACGTTCAGCGGGGTTGCAGCTCTTGTTCTCGTCGATCTCAACTTAGAATTGTAGAAGTGGTTCATCCTCGAAGAAGATCCGCTGCAGACAGTGTTTCTTGCTGCTCTGGAAGATTTCTTTTAGCAGGCTAGCGCTAAGTAAAGTCGCTGTGGTCATACAGAATAAACCTACACATAGATCGCGGGGTAGTTGTAGTTGTTCTGCGATTCTATTACTTGTTTTGAACAAATTCAGCTTTTTCATCCTCGCGCATGCAGCTCTTAGCGTTGTTCTCGTCGTTTTGCGAGAACGATTTTTTTCGGCTTCTTTTTACCACGGCCTTTTAATATCTTTCGAAGCTAGCGGAAAATAAAACTACAGATCCTGCTACGCAGCTGCGCTTGATGTTGATCGACCATGTACTCCTGATCTCGATCGTGCTCCCGATGCGCAGTGCTATGCGTCGAGTACAACAATTCTGTGCACGGTAGCTGCACACTTGTTTTCATCACAAGAAGAGGGCCACGCGAGGTCCTCGCGTGATACAGGACACGAAAGAGAAAGTTGCGAATGATCACGTCGCGTAGCTTTACGCTACCACCTGCTGTTGCTGATTTTTCAGCCACGCTTCGTTGATCAGCTTCATTTTCTCCACGTTTCGCTCCATCAAGATTTCGATGATTTTTGCCGCCCCGAACTGCAGATAAGTGCCAATATCGTCCTGGAGTTCCTTTTTCAACGCGTTCAGCTCGGTTGTCGCTTGCTGATGCATATCCTGTGCAAAAGTATCGCACTCGTAGTAATTGCAAACATGCATTACAAATCTTGATGTTCTACTTAAGCTAAATCCGCATTACAAATCTTATTTCTCATGCTGAGGAAATTTGTAATGCATTTATTCGAGTACGATACTTTTGGTTTTGCAATGCATACTGCAGCTCCCCGACGCTTGGATCCGCGGTCTTTTTGCTCCCAAACCAGGAAGAGGACGTGTTTTTCTTGATCAGAGTCGGCAAGGGGATATGGACAAAACAATACTGTGTTCCTGTGACTTCTTCTTGTGCTTGTTTCTTTTCCTCTTCGTCAACATCCAAACCCAAAGAGACCACGACATACATATTTTTAAACGGCAGAGCAACTGCTTGTGCAGCTACCTAATCATGACATCAAAGAAGCAAGATCGTGATCATAGGAGCAACTGCATTTGTTCTGGCATATTATTGGTCGTCGATTCGTTTGGTCGCGTGGATAACGAACTCCTCCATCAAGCATCTTTCGAGCAACGCCTTGCAATACCTGTCGTGATTCAAATAACTTAATAATTGCAGTGGAAAGGAACATACTCCGCGTCCACACTTCTTTTGGTGGGCGTTGATATCATGATTTCATCAACATCTTCTCAGCACAGCAACTCTTCCTTCCCTCAATGTTAGTACTCTCACTTCTCTGAACAAAATATTAACTAAGCTGCGACCGTAGTACAAGGGACGAACAAAAATCAAGAGAAACTACAGAGGAAGATGGGTGCACCAGCGCAATCTTTGGTTACCATCCACACCACTGCGAAAGCGAGTGCGATTATGGTGCGCATCTGTAACTGTTGCAAAGCTCGCGCCGTCTTTGAAGAACATGTCAAAAAAAGAACTGCGCGAAACATCGAGCGCAAAGAAACACCTAAGCAACATTGATATCCATAGCAGGCTATAGTACTTTATTCTGGATGAGGTTCATCTTGAGGAGCAAAAGAAGGAAAGACAAACGTGTGAAGAGACGTTTGTAAACTTGTCACCAGAGTCTATGTCTAACTCTAGATTTTTAAGTAGTACCAACAAAAGATGAGAAGCAAGAGCAAAGCTTAGCTCTTTGCGGCCCCGAGCAGGGCCGCTCCCGATGCTGGTGCAAACCGACGTAATCAAACTACAACGTCACAAATAACTTTAATTACTTACCGTACTGGAGGAAGCTTGTTCGCCCCCTTCATCAGGCATTTTTTAAACTTAATTACATATCGCTAGGCAGCGAGGAAGGTGAAAAGTGAGAGAAGGTGAACCGGCTTCCATTTCTTCGGGGTGCAGCTACACGAAGACTGTATGATTCTTCAGAGCTGGAAGATCATAGCAAAATATTTTTTTCACATGAAATTTTGGAAACTTTTTTTGTATCTCTTTGAGAAGTTTTTTTCATTTGTAAATGGGTACTTATAGAGTGTTCTTGAATAGGTATCAAATCTTTAACAACATGGAGCATACTGTGCCAAAATCCTAAAAAAATCCAGTTCCAAAAACAAAGCATAGTACATCAAGAGCAATGCATAAACAAAAGAATTTTTTGTTGAATAGGTGTAGAAGTGCAACCTTCTAAATCAGATACAAGCGTGCGGATCCTAAAAATAAATAGCGGTTCGGAAAAACATTGAAAGCAATTGTGTAAGTAGTTCTGTCGTTGATTGTAGAAAAGATTTATATGGAAATCTCGATCATCAAAAAAGTACAGCCATCCTACACGTGTGTATTGCTTTTTCGTATTCATAAATATTCTTCTTGTTGTCTTGTCTTGTTCATCCTCGCAAGAAATTTTTGTTCCGATCTGCTAGCCCTATGTTATAGAAACTTCCTTATCCTTCGTAAACACAAACAGGTGTGTATCCGATACCTCTTGGTTCGCAATACCCTGTCGTGTCCAACATGCGACTTTCTAAATACTGGAAGTAAGTACTTCCTGGTTGTATTGTGCGACTTTCTAAGTATGTGGAAGTAACTACTTCCTGGTATGGATGACCCCGATCTTGTTCCTACGGTGCAAATGCAAAAAAAAAATGAAACAGTAGTGCAACAGGTGCACGACCACCCCATGCCACCGCCCAGATACGAAACGTATCTAGAACGTCGAATCTACACATAGAAGTCAACACCTGTCATGATTTGATATCGTGACTTTTTAATATAGCTGGTGCTGGATCCTGTTACAACGGCGGTGGATTCTGGTAGTAGGTGTTTGTGTAGTTGCTGTCGATGCCCCCGAAAGAAGTAGTTGTCCATCTAAAAAGAGATGAGCCTGTCTACAACTATACTCAGCTCCCTAGACAGGAGTCAAAGCGTGGCTAGCGCTCACACATTTCCTGATACAAGTCGTTCCGCTCGCGCACGAAGGGTGGCGCGATGTCCGGCAGTGCCTGATACTCATGATGTTCCTGCCGCATCCAGGGTATTTCAGCATCCAGATCGAAGTCATCTTCTTTCCAGGAGGAGTAGTCGATTTCGCTAGGAGGGGTATCGACATGTTGGCAAGAGTGTCGTGCTACTTCGTCTTCGTTCAAATTGCATTACAAATACTAATATTCTCGTAAGCCAAAAACTGCAAAATTTGTGTTGCTGACTCCGAGAAGATGTCGGAACAAGCAGCCCTGTCACATGCTGGGTTCTTGCAACTGAAGATTATACACGACGACGAGGACGATACTTTTGCCGAGGATACGGGGGCGCCGGCGGGCAAGATGCAAATTCTTTCGCGCTTAGTTTTGCACCTCCGTCTCCTGCAGTTAGGTCGTAATCCACGAGGTGCATTTTGTAGTGCTCATGCACGCTGGCATCTAATGCTGCAGTTGATGCGTCAACGTCTGGAAGCTGCCTGAAAAAGTCGAACATCTTTTCAGCATGACCATGACTTTTACTGGAGCCACGGTTCGAAAAACTAGAGCTTTGATGTTCATCGGCTCCTGTTGTAGTACTGGCGGTGGCGCTGATTCTACTTGTTGATGAGGCAGCCGCTTTTGTAGCTTCTTCCTCTTCATCTTCTTGTTGTGCACGACTGTTTGAAGCGAGAGCAAGATGTTGACCATCAATATTACTCGAGAATCTTTCCTTTGGTATGTCTGGTGGCATGTACAAAGGGGTAGAACATGCAATATCCTCTTCTTTTTGTCACCCGCTGAGAACGTCCATCCTTCAAATTTCTAAGTCTTCCACTTCCTGGCTCTGAAAAAGTTTTTGCCTTTCGTGTGGTTTAGCTTGCCTACCGTGATATCTTTTAGCGCAAGATTACTGCTTTGGAAAAGGTTAGAAGCTACTTGTCTGCGTGGGGAGTTTTCTAATTTTTCAAGCGACATCTACTATAGAACTTTTTCCGCAGTACACCCGAGAGCTGTTAACGAACGGATTCGAGTCTAGACCACTACTCTTCTTCAGCTCCTGCGTGTAATGACTTCTACGTGCTCATTGTTGAAAAAGCGAACTTACATCTACCCATAATCCGTTCCCATTTTGCATGACAATTACCACTATCCTACTCGGAGATCGCTTGCAATTTACAAAAGACCTACGCACTTTATTCCCCGGAACGGATCTGCGTTGTAGATTGGCTTTCTCATCTAAATTTGAAGTGAACGTGGCGAGTTTTAGTATTTTAGTTTCCGTTTTTGTCTTTGTCCAAAAGTGTCCCTCTATCTGCATGAGCGTGCCCTTGAGCCAAGATTTACACTTTTCAAACACAGTCGCCCGAGCTACACTGAGCTTGCATCTGAAAGCTACTTGATCCTCAGGCTGACGTATAAGCTGTCAACTTGTAGCTGTCCTTCTATCGTAGCGCACTCATGCTAATTCTACTCCTATTCTCCCTTTTCTTTTCTTTCTCCTTTTCTTCCTCCCTGTTTGTTGATTCGCGACCCAACTCGGATGCTCCCCGCAATGCGCCGCATGGTGAATATTACTCGAGAATCTTTCCTTTGGTGTGTCTGGTGGCATGTACAAAGGGGTAGAACATGCAATATCCTCTTCTTTTTGTCACCCGCTGAGAACGTCCATCCTTCAAATTTCTAAGTCTTCCACTTCCTGGCTCTGAAAAAGTTTTTGCCTTTCGTGTGGTTTAGCTTGCCTACCGTGATATCTTTTAGCGCAAGATTACTGCTTTGGAAAAGGTTAGAAGCTACTTGTCTGCGTGGGGAGTTTTCTAATTTTTCAAGCGACATCTACTATAGAACTTTTTCCGCAGTACACCCGAGAGCTGTTAACGAACGGATTCGAGTCTAGACCACTACTCTTCTTCAGCTCCTGCGTGTAATGACTTCTACGTGCTCATTGTTGAAAAAGCGAACTTACATCTACCCATAATCCGTTCCCATTTTGCATGACAATTACCACTATCCTACTCGGAGATCGCTTGCAATTTACAAAAGACCTACGCACTTTATTCCCCGGAACGGATCTGCGTTGTAGATTGGCTTTCTCATCTAAATTTGAAGTGAACGTGGCGAGTTTTAGTATTTTAGTTTCCGTTTTTGTCTTTGTCCAAAAGTGTCCCTCTATCTGCATGAGCGTGCCCTTGAGCCAAGATTTACACTTTTCAAACACAGTCGCCCGAGCTACACTGAGCTTGCATCTGAAAGCTACTTGATCCTCAGGCTGACGTATAAGCTGTCAACTTGTAGCTGTCCTTCTATCGTAGCGCACTCATGCTAATTCTACTCCTATTCTCCCTTTTCTTTTCTTTCTCCTTTTCTTCCTCCCTGTTTGTTGATTCGCGACCCAACTCGGATGCTCCCCGCAATGCGCCGCATGGTGAATATTACTCGAGAATCTTTCCTTTGGTGTGTCTGGTGGCATGTGCAAAGGGGTAGAACATGCAATATCCTCTTCTTTTTGTCACCCGCTGAGAACGTCCATCCTTCAAATTTCTAAGTCTTCCACTTCCTGGCTCTGAAAACTCATCAAGAACTCCTGTTGTATTTTTTGCCGAACCACTCCAAACAGCCCTGCGTTTCCCTGGCCGCGGTGGTGTTCTGGATCCGGACCTCCCGGAGGGGGCAAAGAAGACCGACGACCCAGAGCCAGAGCTGGGACGTGGTTCCTGCTGTTCAAGTTGTTTCAATGATGAGTGCTGGTCGACCTTCGTTGAATTTGTACCCCCGTTGCAGCTGCCCGAGAAACAAGAAGACGTAGCTGAAGCTGTTGCATTTTTAGTACTATCCACCATATAGTTGTTCCTGGCACAACCATCGTCAACCTGGTTTAAAAATACTTCGCCCCCTCGCAGCACAGCGGCCTTCCAGCGATATGCACAGGACGAAATAATAGATTGCTTCCGTCGCACTATTTTTTCGAAACTCGATCGGTTTTTTTTTATCGTTTACTTCCACTTCTTGCTTCTTCTTGGGATTTTGTGCCTTTTGGAAATAAGTTCCCTGCAGCACAAGTTGCGCGGCTGGGTGTGGTAATAATAATATTTTCTTCTTCAAATATGGCGCGTTACTACTACTTGGCTTAAATTATCCCTTTGATGGCTACTTCCCACGTCACACTCAGCTTGTGGAGCGGAGAAATGGGGGGCGGGAAAAAGCTAAAGCGTTGTCTATTACTATTTATTAAAAGGAGGAGGAGGAAACCTCTATAGTAAGCTTCTATTACTATTTATTAAAACCAAAAAGCGATGGCGATCGGTAAAGTTCTACAGAATCTGATTCCGTAGAAGCGCTTGATCTGCCAAAAGAAAAGTTGTATATTATAGCATTGCTCTTCATCTCTTTATACTAATGGATGAAAAGTTTTCCACTTGCGTGGACGGGTTCGATCTGGATCACACGTATTGCAATAAAAAATGCCCCCACCCCCGAACTTGAAAGCATTTGTATTGCAAACCTTTCCAAATGAAACACTCGCCCTCTTGAATGTATCAGCATCACAGATTCCCGATCGCGAATAGCAAAAATTTGTATTGCAAAAGATCCCAGCAAGAGCGGTGCTTGTCATGCAAGCGATGCGAAACAACACTAGAATCTGCATCAGAAAGATTCATACTGCTTTCATGCATGACAAAAAGTTTTCATTTGGAAACTTCGCATCACAAATTTTTGCAACTTTGGGGGTGGCGGGCACTTTTCACTGTAATAACACGGGTGCAATGTCCACACACGTATTTTTTGAGGTTACTATTCGTAGTTCACAGCTCGTTTTAGAATATTTGCTTTTGCGTACTGCTACTGTCTTGTTAGGTCACTTCCGAAACTGAAACTAAGTTTATTTACATACATACAAATTGAAATTCGATCGAGTGAAGATGTTCGATCCTGATCAATAGCCTCCTAGTTTGATCGCAACCGGCTGCACCTGCAGCAGAGGAAAAAATAGTGCCTGGCAATCTTTATCTTCATCCGGGTGGCGTTCCCTGCTTACCCAGCGCTCCAAAAATCCGAAAGAAGAAGTAAAGTTTTTACTCCGCCGCATTAGGCTTGAGGTTTGGTCCTCATGTTCTTGCCCTTGTTGTTCACCTTCTGCGCCAAAATCGTCCTCGTTGTCGTTGTTCATCACAGTTGCAGCTCTGATAAAAGTTCTTGCTCCCTTCATGATTCGTTCGTGTCTTGCGGTTGCACCAGCATGGTCCGGGACAGAATTCGAAGAGATGAAAGCCTTCTTGCTACTCGGACAACTGCTCCGTTCTTTGCCGTCTGTGTTCTTCATGGTTTGCAGCTGCGGTGAAGAAGAAAACGATGAAGTGGAAGAGGTGGACGTCGAGACATCAAAAGGAGCTTCGACTTCCGGACAAGAAAATGAGCTTGTTTTAGTACAATCACCTCCTTGCGCGGAAAGTAAAAACCCGGCCGCGGCCCGACGGGACGACAGCATGCGGTCAATGGCAGTCGAAGCGGAGCTATGGATTGCAAATATCCCTGGATCATGTCTGGGAGATTGCGAGATTTGTAATGCTAGTCTGGCATGACTCATGGGATCTGTATTGCGTGGCAACCAAGAGCTCCTCTTGCCTGTCATGCAAACACGCAGTTTCTCATGCGGAATACGCAACACAGAAGCATGAAAAAACTTGTCATGCTTGGCGGCGCATTACAGTGTCCTTATTATTGAGTGACCTGCATCACAACTTTCCAGACCCAGACATATTTGCATTTGATAGGAGCCGATCAAGGTTGGTGGACGAGAAGTGCCGTCGCGTTGGAGATGGTGCACTTCGCTTGCAGTCGTCGCACCTGCTGCCGACCAAGGTGAAGATGCCGAAGTAGATCCCGCCGCCATAATATTTCCGCTTTGATGTTGTTCCAGAGCAACCGGGTTCTTGTCCTCCTGATGTTGGAAAAATGGCATCAGTGACAGTCGTAGGCTTTCCTGTTCCTCTTCAATCGGGGTTAGCATCCGGGTGAAGGCAATTTGGCTAGCGGCAATCATCTATGAACTGCAAAAGTATCGCACTCGTAGTAATTGCTCTTATGCATGACAAATCTCTTTCCTCAGGCAAAACAGCATTTACAAATTTCACTTGTAGTGCTGAGCTAATTATTTGTAATGCAATTTATACTAGTACGATGCTTTTGCACTGCATATCATCGGGTGCTCGTCACCAGAGGGGGGGGCAAGTTGACGCTGTGTTAGTTTTTACAAGAAAACGGGTCGCCCTGAAGGGCGACCCTTTCTTGAACTTGATTTTTTTGCATAAGCATGATCATTAGGATTGTTGGGCTGGGCTTCCTGGGAAGGAGGAAGGGCGGGGCAGGGGTAGCGCTCAGGAAGAGTAGCGCGACAGGAGATCAGTGCGCGCGCTACATAAAGTTGTAGGGGCAGCAGCTGTAGACAGAAAGCAGAAAGGCGCCTCGGGTACACACAGAGCAGCTGCCTGCCAGCTCTGAAGTAAGAAGCCGACAGGCCTTCTGACACCTGCACAGCGGAAGCGGAGCGGAAATGTGGCGACCCAAAGGCTCAGGCAAGTCGAGGCGCCGTCTCCGGTGCGTGATAAACTACCTAACAACACTGCGAAGCGGCCCCGCTGATCATGCGGCCCCGGCGATGGGGCAAGTGAGTGTCGTGGTGCAGACATTCGCCGGGCTTTTGCGTTCGTACTGTGGTGGCCCGGCCCTATTTCTACACCCAGAACACCTCCGGGGCGTGGGGACTTCAGTTGCTGCGCCCGATCATGCGCGCGCTAATCTATCGAAGGCGTCAGCCGCGGGATGACGATCGATGGGGGGGGCCGGGCGATGGAGGGGCGGCGGCCGAGTAAAAACGCACCAAGGCAAGGGACGGGCGGGCCGAAGTGGTTGGGCTTCGTTCTGGCCGTGTGCCAACTCAAAAGAAAAGCAGAAATATCTTTTGGCGCCCCTCCGCCCAGCAACTACGCAAAAGAAGCCGGCGCCGGGGCTCGCTTGGCGGGCCTTCAAGCAAAGCAGGCAAAGCTCCAGGGCAGAAGGCCCGGGGGAGCGAGGTCCCTTCCGGGCTAGCCAAAGGGGGGGCCTTAGAGGGGGCCTCCGGGGCGGCCTTCCCCCCGGGGGCCGCAGGGCTGCCGGTAGGGCCTCAGGCTCGGGCATTGGCCGGCGCAGGGGCTTGCTTGGCGGGCCTTCACGCAAAGCAAGCAAAGGCTCAGGGCAGAAAGCCCGGGAGAGGGAGCGAGGGCCCGCCCGGCCCGGCCAATGGGGGGGGCCTCGGTCGGGGGGGCCCCCGGGGCTTCTGTTCGGGCGGGCCTCGCGGGGGGCCTCAGGCCCGGGCATCTGCCGGCGCCGGGGCTCGCTCTGCGGGCCTTCAAGCAAAGCAAGCAAAGCGTCAGGGCAGAAGGCCCGAGTGAGCGAGGGCCCTTCCGGGCGGGCCTTAGGGGGGCCTCCGGGGGGGACCTCGGGGGGGGCCTCCGGGGGGGCCTTCGGGGGGGCCTTAGGGGGGGTCTCCGGGCTGTCATGAGGGCCTCAGGCTCGGGCGTTTGCCGGCGCCGGGGCTCGCTTGGCGGGCCCTCAAGCAAAGCAAGCAAAGTTCCAGGGCAGAAGGCCCGAGGGAGCGAGACAGGGAGGGCCCTTCCGGGCTGGCCAGAGGGGGGGGCCTCGGCCGGGCGGGGGGGGGCCTTCGGGGCGGCCGCAGGGGGGCCGCAGGGCTTCTGTTCCATCGGGGGGGTTTTGCGGGGGGCCTCCGGCTCAAGCATGATTGAGCCGGCGCCGGGGCTCGCTTGGCAGGCCTTCAAGCAGAGGGAAGCTTCAGGGCAGAAGGCCCGAGGGCGCGAGGGGTTCCGGGCTGGCCAAAGGGGGGGCCTCAAGGGGGGCCCTAGGGGGGCCTTTGGCGGGGCCCCCGGGCTGTCAATAGGGCCGCCCGCTCGGGCATTTTCCGGCGCCGGGGCCCGCTTGGCGGGCCTTCACGCAAAGCGAACAAAGCTTCAGGGCAGAAGACACGAGGGCCCTTCCGGGTTGGCCAAAGGGGGGGGCTTTAGGGGGGGCCTCCGGGGCGGCCTCAAGGCTTCGGCTCGGGGGGGCTTTGCGGGCGGGGGGCCTCGGGCTGGCTCGGGAATGTGGCGGCGCCGGGGCTCGCCTGGCAGGCCTTCAAGCAAAGCGAGCAAAGCACCAGGGCAGAAGGCCCGAGGGGGTGAGGGCCCTGCCGGGCTGCCCAAAGGGGGGGCCTCAGGGGGGGCCTCAGGGGGGGCCTTAGGGGGGGCCTTAGGGGGGGCCTTAGGGGGGGCCTCAGGGGGGGCCTTAGGGGGGGCCTCAGGGCTGTCAATAGGGCCACAGGCTCGGGCATTGGCCGGCGCCGGGGCTCGCTTGGCGGGCCTTCCCGCAAAGCAAGCAAAGCTTCAGGGCAGAAAACACGAGGGCCCTTCCGGGCTGGCCAAAGGGGGGGCCTGGGCAGGGCGAGGGGGGGCCTCCGGGGCGGCCTCCGGGGGGCCGCAGGGCTTCTGTTCGGGGGGGCTTTGCGGGGGGCCCCAGGCTCGGGCATGTGCCGGCGCCGGGGCTCGCTTGGCAGCCCTTCAAGCAAAGCAAGCAAAGCCTCAGGGCAGAAGGCCCGAGGGAGCGAGGGCCAAAGGGGGGGCCAAAGGGGGGGCCTCAGGGGGGGCCTTGGGGGGGGGGCCCATGCGGGAGGCCTCACGGCTGTCATCAATAGGGCCGCAGGCTCGGGCATTTGCCGGCGCGCGCCGGGGCTCGCTTGGCGGGCCGGGCCTTCACGCAAAGCACACAAAGCTTCCGGGCAGAAGACACGAGGGCCCTCCCGGGCTGACCACAGGGGGGGCCTTCGGGGGGGGGCCCCCGGGGCGGCCATGGGGGGGGCCCAGGGCTTCTGTTCGGGGGGGCTTTGCGGGGGGCCTCCGGCTCGGGCATGTGAGTGCCGGCGCCGGGGCTCGCTTGGCAGGCCTTCAAGCAAAGCAAGCAAAACTTCAGGGCAGAAGGCCCAAGGGAGCGAGGGCCCTTCCGGGCTGGCCAAAGGGGGGGCCTTAGGGGGGGCCATTGGGGGGGGCCGTAGGGGGGGCCGCAGGGATGCCTCAGGGCTGTCAATGAATAGGGCCACAGGCTCGGGCATTGGCCGGCGCCGGGGCTCGCCCGGCGGGCCTTCACGCAAAGCAAGCAAAGCTTCAGGGCAGAAGACAGGAGGGCCCCTCCGGGCTGACCAAAGGGGGGGCCTCCGGGGGGGCCTCTGCCGGGGGGGGCCTCCGGGGCGGCCTCCGGGGGGCCTCAGGGCTCCTGTTCCAGCGGGGGGGCCTTCCGGGGGGCCTCAGGCTCGGGCATTTGCCGGCGCCGGGGCTCGCTTAGCGGGCCTCCAAGCAAAGCAAGCAAACCGTCAGGGCAGAACGCCCGAGGGAGCGAGGGCCCTTCCGGACTGGCCAAAGGGGGGGTCTTAGAGGGGCCTCAGGAAGGGCCTCGTATCCCGTTCGGCTTTTCGGTAGAAAACGAAAAGCATTCCGAAGAGCCTTGCCGGCGCCTTCGACTGCGCAGCGCATAGCATTGTCCAGGAGGGCTACAGGGCATGCGTGTCATGCATTCCGAAGCGGCCCCGCCAGTAATTAAAATCAAAGGACAAAGCCGGGGCGGTAGCCAAAATATGAAGCCAAAGCCAAGGACTCACTTCGTGACTTTGTTTATTGTGTCCAAAACCAAAGCGGCCCCGCCCGCAATCAGAATGAGAACCGGCGGACCAGCCAAGGTAGACAGCGCGTGGCGCCGCCCGGGATTGTTCGGTCGCTGCCTGCGTCAGAGAAATGGTCGGCGATGATCTGCTTGGCTTTATGTTCTGGGGCAGACGTCTGCGAACGCTCGCGAAAAAAAGAGGGGGCCTAAGGGGGGGGGGGGGGCCCAACCCACCCCCCTTGCCCTTGGGCAAAAGGGGGGGCCTCAGGGGGGGCCTTAGGGGGGGCCTCAGGGGGGGCCTTAGGGGGGGCCTTTTTTGGCTCTGGGCGTCTGCGAACACGAAAAAAAGGGGGGGCCTAAGGGGGGGCCTAACCCCCCCCCTTTGGGCAAAAGGGGGGGCCCCAGGGGGGGCCTCAGGGGGGGCCTTAGGGGGGGCCTTTTTTGGCCTCAGGGGGGGCCTGAGGGGGGGCCTCAGGGGGGGCCTTAGGGGTCGAGGGGGGGCCTGAGGGGGGGCCTAAGGGGGGGCCTGAGGGGGGGCCTGAGGCCCAGAATAGCGCTAATGATCATTATTAGTCTTGTAATCTTGTAATGGGATGGATTCAGCGATTCAAAAGTAGGCAATTCAAAAATTTCTTATCCTTCATCTTGCATCTTCAAAACCTGAAACAAAATATGATCATTTTTGTCATGAATTTTCAATGATTTCTTTGTCTTTCCGAATCGTCGCCAGAAAAGGTATGAAATTAAATAGCTAGGTCAGTCTCAACTTGAACTAGATTATCATTTGCATTTGTCATGCCAAAAATGAAAATAGTTCGTTGAAGTATTTCACATGATCATCAAAAATCAAACTATAAAAAGTAAGGAGCTGCAGTGCCGCCCTGTTTGTCTGGGGCCCCGCACGGGGCCCCGCGACAGCTTGGCGACGTACTTTGGGAGCGGAGCAGCACAATCTGTGGCGGAGCAGCTGCACAGTCCTTATTTTTTGCTACCAAAAAATGAAATAGGAATGACATCAATTTAGCTAGTTCAAGTTGAGACTGACCTAGATATTTCAATTGCATAAATCGCCGATCTCGGTTTCGCCGCTACCTGAATCCGCGTCGTTGCTGCCGAAATGGAAACCGTTTTTGGAAAAAGAAATGACATGCATCTTCAAGGAAAAGAAATTTTTGAATCCGCTACTTTTGAATCGCTGAATCCTTCTCATAGTTTTGCATTTTTTTTTTTGTGAGCATCAGAGTCACATGCGCTTCGGTCTGTTTTCACCATGTTGATGAGGACCGGCGGCGGCAGAGAAGATAGTCTTGTTGCAGAAACTCGGAATTTCGTTGTCGCTGAGAGAAGCTAGCATGAATATGATGACATCATGGGAAATAAAAAAGTTTATATTACAGTAATGTAATTATAAAATTCTACCCTGCTCTCCGCATGCTCTTGCATTAGCACTGCTAACGCCCCGTTGCCGCCCGCCTCGTGATGCTTCGCATGCTTGGTCCTCCCGGCAGATGATGACTCAGAAGCTGCTGCAATGGAACTACCGCGTGATAGTACCGACCGAGAGCGCTTCCGCGGTAAAAACGGCATCTGAATCGACGTTGGAAGCACCCCCGGAATCGTCGGAGGTCGTCTATTATGCATTGCAAAAGTATCGTACTCGTCGTATAAATGCATCACATTAAAATTTATCATGCGGATTTACCTTTCGAAAAAAATTTGTAATCCATGACTGCAATTACTACGACGAGTGCGATACTTTTGCACAGGATATCTACTCCTCAGCGTTTGTTCGCCAGAGAAAGTAAAACTGGACCGAAGAAAGTCACGCTCATCTGCGGGATGAAGATCTTGTTCCCTTTTTGGCGGAGGGCGCTCCTGCTGCAAAAACATTGCCTGCTCCTGCTGGTGCGCCTTTTGCAGCACTAGTTCACGTAGAGATCGTGCCACGGTAGTAGAAGGCCGGTCTACTTGAAAGAACGGGGTACTAGCAACACCATGTTGTCCTCCTGCGTCGAGTTGTGGAGAAGGTTGCTCCGCATCTTTTTGTCCACCTTCCGCGGCCAGAAATTCTTCCAGTTGCTGGCCCGACGGGGGGCGGAATAAACCCGAATTGCTCCTGGTCTTCTCCTTGTCGCTGTCAGCCACGGCGACCACCTCTTGCTCCAGGTCGTGCTGTTCCACTATCAAATGCAAAAGTGTCTGGGTCTGAAAGTAGAGTGCAGACCTTTGCGATGCGGTTTTTGCCTAGCCCAGACCCGATCTGGGCAACATGCAAGCGCTAGCATCCCAGATTCCGAGCAGGTACTTATCCCGATGCCGAATCCACATTACAAATGCCTTCTTTCTGTAAGAGCCTGCACGATTAATCGACCCCCTTCTCGATACCGAGAAGCCCCCCCGAGTCCGGATTCTGACCGACCTTACCCCCCCACGCCCCCCTTCTCGAAATCGGGGGGCTTTTTATCGCGAACCCTCCGTCCGAAACTGAACGCCAATGCTACGGCGCATTCTGCGCCATTCCTTTCTTTTTTAAGATTACAGCGCCAGACGCGGTCTCGCTTCGAGTAGATGCTACTTAGTAGCAAGCGAAACAGACATCGCCCACGCTGTGGCGCTTTTTCTATTTTATGTAGTTTTTCCCGAAAGAGCGCAGTCAGCTGGCGTTTCGCTCGGCTCGCTGGTTTTGCAGCGCTTAGCAAAAAGCAAAGTAGCCCCCTGCTTCTTCTGATGTCGGCCACTATTATCGCTAAGACGGCCAGGAAGTCGTTGGGGGGAATGAAGGGCGAAAAAGTAAATATAAAGTTAATGACTGTAATCCTTAACTATTTAGGATAGATCTGATACATGTCTCGGATAGATCCGGATTTATCACGGATAGATCTTGGATTTGAAAGGTCGCACGCCGACTTTTTCGAAAAAAAAACAAAAAACTTTGACCGAATTTGCATTGTTTCTCCTTGCATGAACAGTCGATCGCCGTGGGTTAATAAGGGATGCCCACTCCCCCGGATTGATCCCCTCGTGTAGATCTATCCACAGCGCGCGACAATTTCTGGACCAGATATGTGATCTTTCGTTTGATCGTGACACGTGATCGGCTATCTTTTTCGCAATGTTGAAGAGTATGATTTGACGGAGTGAAAAAACATATGTGTCGGCAATCGAGGCAGCTCTTGTGATGTTTCTACGCCATCTGAACGCGTTTTGGTTTTGCTTATGTCCACTTGCAGTTACATTCATGATAATGATGTTGATTGTCAACATAGAAGGAATTCTGACTCAGCATCGAGCTCAAAACAGTGGTCGAAATGTAAATGTACCTCTACAACGTGCATGTCATGACAATGAGAGGAAAGTAAAAACATCATCAACATTCAACGAAGAGCTTGAGCGCATACGTCTATACCGCACAAGAAACGAAGGATCAACTTAAACCTAAACATACAGCAGTAGCTGCGTCATAGATAACGTGTCTCTCATTGCTTGTAGTGTCGATCAAGTGTCACGCAAACGCTTTTCCTTCCCATATCGTTATCAACCACGATCACATCACTTGGATTTCTTCTTGCTCTTCGGCGCCGAAGATGACGATGAAGAGGCCTTGGCTTTGGACTCCTCCTTGCGCTCCCACTCTCCGTCATCGTTCTTCACGACACCGACCAAGTCCGGGGCGTTGTTCACAATATCTTCGTCGGCCTGAACGTAATTTTTAATCTTTTTCATTTTGCAACTGAAGTTGAAGTGGATGCGCAGGGTTTGAGTATCATTTTAATTCTCGTCTCCATTTGGCTTTGCTATACATGAAAGCACGCAGCTCAACTTCATTCATATTGATATTCGTGCATGTCTACAAATGCTGACACATATGCACAACAAAAAACAGCACCACGAGTGTCACGTTGATGGACAATCCCTTCCGCTTCGGATCCACGTCATCCGGAAGCACGAAACCCTCCAACTTCACGGCTTTGGGGCCGATCTTCTTCCAGTACGGCACCGCTTTGGGCACCAAGTGGCACGGCGTGTCGTTGGGCGTGAACTTCATCGCGGACGAGTACTTTTCCATGATCGCGCACATCGCCAACATGTCCGGGTCGTCACCGATGTCGACGCTGTGTTTGCCGTCCATGGACTTCATGACAGGGCCCTCCATGTTGAGAGCAATGGTCTTCAAGTGGTCCTCGGAATGTTTCGCGTTGACCTTGCGGCCCTCGGCAGCAACCAAGGCCTCGATGGGGATTTTCGGGGCGTCGACCTTTGTGAACTTCTCCATGAAGTCCGCGATGTCGTCAGACTTCGGGTGGCGGGACATTTTTTTTGGCAAGTGGAGCCGCGAACTACCGGAAGTTTTTTTCTAGAAAGTGCAATTGCGAAAAAATTGCCGCAGTTACAGTATCAATAAAAGATGCGGAAAGGCAACAGAGTCAAAGCTGTGATGTGTGAATTTTATGAACTGCAAGTGGTCAAGCATACAACGCCCTGAAGTATTTGGGTTTGTGCAGTCAGTTGGGGCACGCTTTTGATTTTCTGTTGGCATTTTGATTTTTATTTTCCGATCCACTGAGTGATGAGTCTGAGTCTCAGGCTCAAGCTCAACGCAAATTTAAATATTTTGCGTGATCTGATCGCGAAGGTACTTTCGCGCTCTTCTCATCTTTCAGAAGGGTCTGCCGCTACCCTGACTCTGGCCATTCGTATTCTTGGAACTCTTGTTTCGCTTTTGATTTTCATTTTCATACTACTGCAAATGCTACACTAGCTTGAGATGTGGCTGTGCCTGTAGCAGTAGCTGTGCTTGAGCTTGTGCATCAGTCTCCGGCGCCGACAATAAAAGGGAAATCATCAAGAATGAACACCAGGTCTTTCAGCTCCAGCGAAGTGGGCAAAAAACATGCAGGCAACGACCGCCGTCATTTGATTCCCCGTAGCAACTAGTGCAACCACTTGAGTGCATGAATCTGAGTGTGAAGTGACCTCACGCGTCATCAACTGCATCAACGACAACCTCAGCAGGAGCAGCACGGAGATTCTGCTAAAAACAGTCCACGCTTAATCACGTTCGCGTTGTCATTCAATATCAATCTCAAGTGGAGAAAATAAGTGGTAAATCAGAATGGGCTACATTCCTTGCATTCTGTGTAGTAATCGACCTCGACTTTGGTTGGCAGTGATACTTAGGCTATGCAGTAGTGATATCGGACACGCCATGTGATATCAAAAACATTATCATCTCTCCAAAGTGTTTTCATATCATTATCATCACTATTTGCTTCGCATGCACATACTCACACTCAACGCTAGCGGTGATGTACTTGGCTAAGGAAGTGTAGCTGGAAAACGATACTGGTGATCAAAGCGAACCCGAACCGCGACGCGCATGTTTACCAGAAAGACAAACAAGCGACAGCAGTGCAGACCGATGTGACTTCTTCCACGCCAATTGACATGTAGTGAAGACAGACACTCCGACCGTCACCAGCACCACAAAACAAAGAGTGCGTGAGAATCAAATTCTGTGATCTACAGGCGAATCATAGTTGCAGGGAATTTTTTGTATAATCCGGTAGGGGCTTTAAGGTTCAAAAGTCGCTGCGTTTCATATTTTAGATTGCCCCTCCTTGATAAAAGAGAAGAAGGCAGTAGTTCGCACGCAGTAGACATGATTGAAATCAACCCCCTACCTTTGCATCGATGCGGAGGCACGTGCACGTAGTGGAAGATGCAGGGCAGATGGAAAATTGTTTGGTTACACTGGTAAAGGTGAGCATAGTGGAATCGAAGCTGCGGCAAATTTAAACCTACCGGCACAAACACGGGGAAGGTGCTGGCAGTAAAAAAAGTAGAAGACTTCAACATCCACGCACTTCAATTGTATCGAGAGTCATGATTCTTTTAAGTTCTCAGTCGCAGCTATCACGTTCACTTCCCTAGAAACAATCGAAGTAACGAATTGGCCAGGCTCAGTGCTAGTCTGATTGTTCTTGTGCTCGCTGTTGTTTCTATTACTGTTTGTGATGCTTCGCGTAGTTCCACAATAAATAGAGATATTGAAGACATTCTGTGTGAGGCAGAGTTTGATTTTGAAAGTCAAATTCAATGACAACAACCACTCGCACGCTTTTCATCTCGAGAGAAAATTTCATTCTAAATGATTTGACTTTCTTTTTTATGTAGAACGACCCGGAAGCTTTTTTTCATGTAGTTCTTCAAATAAAACTATTTTAATTTTTATTTTTCACAATCGATCTCTTCATAAAATTATAACTATTTTCGTACCTCAACTTCCTGATTTTATTTTCATTTAGATTGACTTTCACAAAAAATCAAATCGAAACAGATTTGCCGACGAGTTGAAGCATAGAGCTGCGACCTACAGCTTGGAAGCGAAACTCAGCAAGCCGATGATCACGTGGGCAGCCAGTCCTACGCAAGAAATACGCAAACCGTCATACCTCGCGACATCATCAACGAGCAGCACAACCACGACCAAGCCGGGCCTCCCCATCCCCTTCGCGATACAGTAAACATTTTGGAGCAGAGAGCAGGTATTCAATTTGTTTTATCAGCATGTATCTAGAAACGACATGAGGCGTTGGCGCAAGCGCACTTTCGTTTTCGTTCATATAGCTTGACTCATGACAGTGCGAAACAAAAGCTGTTGCGTTTTATCTTTATGCCCTATGATTGTTGCTGTTCTAGTTTCATGCACATCTCAGCTTCCGCGTGCTTCTTGTTTACTATAAAAATGAAAATAATCGCTATTGTCGTACTGGTACTGCTACTGGTTCTGGATCTGGTAGTCGTAGTGTGGAAGTAAAAATAAACCCAAGTATCACCGCGCGACAGCGAAAGAGAAGAGGAAGCTCGAGCGATGCTGGGATTCAACAATCAAACTCGAACCGACATGACAGATCTTAGCATCAGTTCCGATATTCATACTTCAATTTATAATTTTACTATCCTTGATATCGAAACGATGAAAAAACTATTTATAGCCTGACTACTTCATACGCCCCATCAGGTAAATGCGACCGGGACCTACAGCAACTCTTTCAACGGTCATGCACAAATGACGGTGACTATCTCCATCGCAACAGAGGCGCAACGGTGATAGTCGAAACCACAAATCTGATACAGCGACGCGGTGATAGGTTGACGCCGTGTCCGAGCAAGTACGAGCGCGGCAACAGCAGCACACGCAAAAACTCCGGACTGGGAAAAGCAGATCCAAATGGCATAGGATACAGGTATGAAGCTAAATGCTAACACATTGCCCGCCGATTGTGCTTGAGTCTCGGCTCCTACAGTATTAGTATTTGTATTCTCATCGTACAAAGCAAAACTATAATGGAAGTTTTGGCGTGGTTACTATTAGGAAGAAACCGATAAGCAAGGACATCGAATGCAAGGAGCTGAGTAAAGGTTGCAACTGCAAGACCGAGAGGACAAGCATTGCTCCAGACAGCTGTTTCTAAACCTATTTTTTAATAGAGTTAGAAAGTAGAGAAACGGTCTTCACTGATTCTTGTCGTCTATAATGCTGCTACTCTTCCGATTAGAACAAGCCTCCTGAGCTTTTCTTTTTAATTTTGATTGTGGTGGTGCTGGTAGTTGTGCGTGTAGTTGTAGACTCTATGTCACTAGCACTCGCTGTAACTAAAACTATGAAAATAGAAGTAGTTTTTCCTTTCACTTTGTATATTCATTCTCATTCACTTCTCACGTTGAAGTAGTTTAGCTAGCCTCCTCTTCCTCGGAAGACGACGAGTCGGAGTCGGACGAGGAGACATTGTTCGCGTATTCGTCGTCATTATCTCCGTCAAAGAACTCGCTCAAATCATCCTGCATCTGCTGGAAGTCACGCTTGTACTTCTTGACGTTGCGCTCGTACGCGAGGTCGTCGGACGCGCGGACGGGCATCTTGACGGTCAAGAACTGCCGGCTGTACTCACCAGTGGCCTCGCAGGGACCGGTCGCGCCGGGGCCCATGGGAATCTCGACGTCGACGAGTTTAATCATCTCGGAGAATTCGTCATCCACCGGATTGGCATCAGTGGACTCCTGGCTGGTCTTCGCGGCACCGGGGGCCACGGTCTTGGCGGTATACTTCCACATGTACTTAACGCACGTGGTCGGACACGGGAACGCTTTCGCGTAGATCGACTCGTACATACCGCCCAACGACAACGCGTTCTGCGGGTGCCGCAGCTTGTTCAAAACAAACTTGCCGCCATTGTTGATCTCCTCGTCTCCGAGGTTGTAAAACTGTTTGCAGAGGCGGAACTCCGAACGCAACTTGATGAGGTCGCGCAACTTCCCCGAGGCCGGCTCCACCGCCTCCTTTTTGGACTTCTTATCCTTCTTCTTCTCCTTTTTGTCATCCTTCTTGTCTTTCTTCTCCTCATCAATCTGCGGCTTATCCTTCTCGACCTTCGGGTACTTCACGTAGTCAGCCTTGGCGATCTCGCGGACCTTGAACCACGCCGGACTAACGTTGGATTTGTCCTTCAAGTACTCGATCGTCATTTTGTACAGGCTCTCCTCGTGTTCCTTGGCCTTCTTGGCATCAGCGGCTTTTTTGATGGCCTTTTCAGCGTCATCACCGGCCTTCACGCGGCGCGCGCTATCCTTGATCAAAGTTCCGATCGCTTCCTTGTACGGCTCCAAAACGCGGATCGTGTTGATGACGACGTGGTCCGCATCCGGGTCCTTCTTTTCTTCATAGAGCAACGGCTTCTCTTCCAGCTCGAGCCGGATCGACTCGTACTTCAAGAAATCGCTCAGCTCGATGTAGCGAAAACCGATGTCGCAGATGGTGTCGATGACGTGGTTGGTCGTAGCGATCTCAGCACCCTGATTATGACGCTGAGTTTTAGTTTTATGTCATGAGTAAGAGGAGTTGGGTTTTGGTTTGTCTCTGTCATCATTTCGGATTAAATCCCAGAAGTTAAGGCTTTGAAGCCTTAACCTAAGGGCTTGAAACCTTAGCTCAGGTTTTAGAATACGAATACGAAAATCCAAATCAAATGTTGAAGTAGAAGCACATGATCCAAAACGCAAAAACGCAAACATGTTATGTAGTACATCAGAAGCAGCAAGGTGCTTCGCCAACTCGGCGCCGTTGTTCACACCAGCGGCGATGCGCTCCACCTGGGATTCGTCATCCTGCTTTTGCTTCTTGCTCGGCGGGGATCTGGCCTTCTTTTCGATATCCCGCTTCTCCTTCGCAGAAATCTGCTGCTCCTCGGACTGGCCCTGCATGGAGGACTGCGACAGCTTGAAGCTCACCATCTTGGACTTCTTCATCGACTTGGACTTCTTGGTGTCGTCGGCCACGTCCTTATCATCGTTTTTCTTGTTACCTTTGCCTTTCTTACCCTTTCCTTTCTTACCCATCTTGGCCTTTTTCTTCGCTGGACCATCTTCTTCTTCCTCTTCTTCATCTCCGGAAGCCTTATCCTTGTCCGCGTTCTTATCGTCGGCGGGGACGACATCCGCGTTGTTGTTGTTAGTGGTATTGTCGGCGTCCTGCATGATGGCGTCACCGGATTGATCGACCAGCTCCGACTCATTCTTCGACTCGCCGGTCTCATCGGACGAGTTCTTGTTTTTCTTCGAATCATCGGCGATCGGCTTCGGCTTGACGATGCGCTTGCGCCGCGCCATGTCTTCGCTTAACCTCCCATCCTCGGTCAACGGCATCAGGTAGCCCTGCGGCACGTAGTTCTTCATGATGATTTCGCTCCAGTTCTCACTGGGCTGGTGCCAGGTGGTGATGGTCCAGAACTGCTGCTTTCCGTCGTCGCTGGCGACACGCTGCCCCGCAGACCAACCGTACGTCGGCATGGGTTCGCCATGACTCTTCGCCACCAGCTCCATGTTCGGCAAGCGGTCGTTGCGCATCAGGTACATGTTGATGATCAGGCCCGGCAGCATTTTTATGCATTGCAAAAGTATCGCACTATCAGCAACTGCGTTTGCGATGTCTTGCATGACAAACACAGAAACAAGCCAAAATGAAAATCCATTTCTAAATCTAAATGTAGATCAAATACAAATTTAAATACGAATTCGAAACTCATGCGCTCATCTCATGCATTATATCGTATCTGCCACTACAACTAGTTACTGGTATGAGTGCGATACTTTTGCAGTGCATAACCTTCTTGGTGTACGTGTCGTGATCGAGTTGTTGTTTCGGCTCGAGGACCCTCCTGAACACAAAACCGTCCTTGGGCGTCAGGAGCTTCACGGACGCCGGCGTTATATTTTCCCAGTTTTTCTCTTCTTCCGCTTCCGACAGGTCCATGTCATCCTCCTTCACTTCCTTCTCCTTCTTGGGCGGCGCCGTGATCCGCTTCTTGTAGTCGGAGAAGTTCTGATACAGCTGGACGATCTTCTTACGGACCTCGTTGCTCGGGTTCTTGTCGCGCATCTGGGCCGGCTTGAGATCCAGGCCCAAATCCTTCTCGACTTCGTTGATGTGACCGTTGGCGTTCGCTTGGCACAAGCGGCACAAGTTCAGCTGGTCCTGCTGCAGCATCAACTTTTCCGTGCCAAAGGCCTGGGAGATGCTGTGCTTGGTGCCGTACTTTATTTCGATGTAGCAGGCACACCACAGGTCGCACGCCTGGCTACCGATGTCGAGGCCCGTGAATTTAGCGTATTCGTTCTGTAGATGTAGATGTAGTTGGAGATGTGCAATTGCATGCGTAATCAGCATAGACATAGAAGCAACGTCGCGAGTGTTGTGACTGAAAAAAAAGCACAAACTAAAACAAAACAAAAACTATATAACTGAGAATAGGAGTGCGAGATTCTAGCTCTACGTCTACCTCATGCTCATCGTCGTCCTTATTACTCTGTAGCCTACAGCTTCCAATACCAATTCCTAAATAAAATCATAATCAAAATCAACTGGAACTGACGCTCATGCTAAAAAAGAAAAATATACTTTAAACTGGGGAAACAGGTTCGCGTGCTGATCCGGATGCAACTCGCAATGGATGGTGGTACCAGTCATCGTCCACGGCTCGAAGATTTCGCGCTTCACGATGTGCGGCGTCTGTTCCACACAAACACCGGTCGTGATGCCTTCCACGCGGCGCTGGGCGTACTCCAAGATGCCACACGGGATCGCCATCGCCTCCTGGCACTGTTTCTTGTACGTGGCAAAGGATTCCTTCAACGGCTTCAGCACATGCAGTTGTTCAAAAAACTGCACAGTTTTTAATTTTTTGATTTCTTTGTGCTTGTATCGGATATGCATTTGCTTTTGCTCTCTACATGCGTGCGCGTCTGAAACGTTATCACTACTCTTTCGAAAAAGCAAAACGAACACCGAAGTCAAAGTCAAAGTATAACAGCATATGCATGACAGATTTGCATTTCAACTTGAGACGAAAAACAAAATCATAACCATTACCATAAGCAGCAAAAGTAAATAGATAAAAAATGCAGTCGGTTTAAGAAATCCATCTCCCATATTGCGAATCTGGATAAATCTTTCGACCAACGCAACATGGTCGCTCAGGGAGTGGCGCAGAGTGACGCACTGTTTTGTTTTGATATTCATAATCTTGATCTTTGTATTGCATGAAAATAGAATCATTGATGAAAAATCAATGGCATGGCATGTATACTAAGATGTATGCAAGACAAACACGCAACCTATCCTATATAGAAAAGAAAATGAAAATCGCGCTATACTTTCAGGCTCAGCGGCTCGACGGTCGCGAGTCCGACGTTGCCGAAAGCCTCGCGACTGTGGTTACCAGACAAGCGCCCGCACTTGTTGTCAGCAGTGGCGGAGGGACCGTTGTCGACCAAAATCATTCCTGAGGGATATAATAGTTTGAATCTCATGCGTGATGATAGTGCAAAGCTAAAGAGTTTCATATGCATTACAAATGTTCACGAAAGACCAAAAAATCAAAAAAAAAGCTGTACTCCAATCATTTGCCGTGTATCTTCCGATCCGGAGGGCGGTCTGTAATTTGAGTACTTGAAAGGGATTACAGTCCCTGTTTAGTTTGTGTTTCTTCGTGACGTCCAAGATAGCCTGGGTCAACGGCCGCACAAACACACCATGCTCATCCGGAATTTGGAACGTGTTGATGGTGAAGTTGCCGATCTCGGTGGTGGTTTTTTGACGATTGTCATAGAGGAGGACCTCCTTTTCCGTCTGTGCGACGGTCACGGAGGTGTGCGCCATCCTGTGGTCGGAGAGTGTGTGGTGCTCTCCGACAAGTTGAAAACGACTACCAGAAGTAGATGATTTGAAGCGAAAATTGTCTCTCAGCTACGGGCTTTGGGATGATGGTGAAGGTTGAATTGGCATGAAATCAATGTGAATTATCCTCGCGAGTTGTTCACTTTGCGATCAAATCTGATGATTTTCAGAAGATGCAAAAATCATCATTTTGGATTAAATCCCAGAAGTTAAGGTTTTGAAACCTTAACCTAAGGTTTTGAAACCTTAGGCTAAGGTTTCAAAACCTTAGGTTAAGGTTTCAAAACCTTAGGCTAAGGTTTCAAAACCTTAACTTCTGGGATTTAATCCAAAATGATGATTTTGCAACTCTTTCAAAGTCATCATTTCTCATCCAAAAAAAGATCTCCGACAACACTTTCAAAGCAACTACACATCAACAAAAACCACCGACGAAGGAACGAAAGTCACTACTTTTGCTCTCAAAAAAGGTGTCAAAGAGCAGAGCTTTCCTTTGCATTTGATCAAAAAAGTGTCTGGAACGCCAGCAATTATCTGCATAAAAAACACGGCGGCGCCCTCCTCGTTGTCTCTCGCAGAGCAACCGCAACGCCATATATTAGAGATTTTCCAGCTCGTTGAAGTAGCTCTAGGCGCTGGAGTGCAAAGCCTATTGCTTCTCAATATTCATTCTGCACATAGAAACCCAAAGAAAAGCTCGAAGAAATCAGAAAGAAAAGCTCTAAGAAATCAGAAAGAGAAGCGCACTATTTTAGCTGGAATACTTTTGCACTTGCCGCAGTTTCTACATTATACAGCGCAGGAACCTTTTGCGAAAAGCGTCTTTCTTGATCGTTTTTTCCAATAGCTGCAACAGCTTACTCCGCAGCTTCTATCTGTAGTTATACTTCTTTCGCTGTAGATTTGCGTTCATTTTTATTCCTTATTATATTCCTAATACATAGTCAGCGCAATAACAATAAGAGCACCAGTTCAAGTAGGATTAAGAGTAGTGATGTGGAAAGTGCAAACGCGCTACAGGTGCAAACACAGAGACATATGCAAGCTCTACCGCCAAGGCTCACCGTCTGAGTCATCATCTCCGCTGCTGCTTCCAAAACTTGAATCACTTTCCAACTCCGAATCGCTTCCGTCGTCACCTGCCGCTGAGCCCGCTTCGAACACTTGCTTTTTGAACTCCTGGCACACTTCCGCTGCTTTCTGCTTTTGCGCCGGTGTCGGCATAACAAACTTTTTGGGAAGTTTGTCCTTTGCGCCCACGATGTTTGCCTTGATGTAGTTGCACATGTCCAAAGACACCTGCAACCGCGAAGATTTTGTAAAGCACCGCCGAGATGCTTTTTTTTTCGTCTTTAATTCGCCGGCACCACTCCACTGCAGATAGGATGTCTTCTTTGTGCTTCGTAAGCACGACCCCCGCCACACATTCGTCTCCGGATTGTACGTGGCGTACCCGTTGTACGCCTTCCACAGGTTGCTTATCATCATTTCTGGTTGTGCATCGATCCGGTTGAACGTCTTCCACTTCTTATCCCGCTGCCGCTTATTCAACATTTGCTTGCGCTGCCGAGCAACGAGGACGTCGTCGTCTTTTTTGTTTTCTCCTTCGTCGTCGCCAGGCAACAAGCCCTGCAGAAGATCGGCCTTTTTTGTTTTTCGTTTTTTCTTCAGTTCCAACAAAGACCACGTTTCCCGCTTCCCGTATTCTATCAACGCGAGCTCCTCCGTCTGCATCTCATCCACGAGAGTCTCCCCGTCTTGCGCCACGTACTTCTGGTCCACACTGCTCTTCCATTTCGCTGACTCGTCGTAGTAGATAGAAAATCCGCCATCCGAATCACTATCATCATGTCGGACAGAAAAACCGGAAAAGTCAGCACTTTTCAACCGCAGTGTGAGTTTATGTTCGTCTGTCACCACGCCGCCGTTGATGTCTACGAACGTGGTGGGCCGTCGCTTCCGGGAAAGGTTGTTCACATTCACGGCGCAGTCAACCATAACTGTTTCCCTCCTGTTCGGGTCCAACTCGGTTTCCTCTTCCTTGATCTCCACTTCCACTCCGCCGATACTGATGTCGATGTTGTTTTTGCCATGCAACAAGAGCTGCTTTGGCACCGCAGCAGAAGAAGATGATGATGACACAGCGGCAGTCGAGTTGTTCATCGGACGCACATCTTCATCTTCTTCGTCTTCCTCCAGAATAGGCGGCAGCAAAGTGGTATGAAGATGCGAGCTGTTCGCGTTCTGCTTCTTCTTGTTCCGAGTTTTATTTTTCAAAATCGTATCTACATCCAGATCGGTTTCGTTGTCTTCCCGCACGTCCTCGTCAGGATTTTTGCTGATAATATTCGCTTCTTTTTTACTTCCGGCCGCGTGCGACGCCGCTACCACCGCCCCACTCTTGTTAACGTCTTGTTCTTTTGAAGATGCTGCTTTCTGCGTTTTCTTTTTCCCTTTTTGCTTGTTGTTTTCACCTTCGTCTCCTTCGGGCAAAAACTCCGCGCTGCCATCATTTTGCTCTTCCCCGGACGTAGTTTTATCCGCTTGCTCTTTCGGAGGATACCAGGCGGCGTATCTGTAGATTAGTTCCGACAGCCGCATTTTTTGCTCTGCATCGACGTAGTATTCTCCAGTACAATCAACGTCGTCGACTGCTACTAGGTGCGCGTCATTATTGCAGGAGTCGACGCACAGCCACTGCGTTTCGATCTTGGGTGCATCGGGCCGAAGTTTGAAGTAGATCAAAGTACCCGGCACGATGTCAGTCTCCGACATGCACAATGCCGGCCACTCTGCTTTCCTCTTTGTCTTAGCGCCTGTTATTGCCCGGCCCGGATTGTAAAAGTTCTCCTTGCCGAAGTGCTTCTGAATCACATGACACACGTCACTGAAAACGATCATCGGCGAGGAAGTGAAATACTTCTTGGCTTGTCCGCTCCTCCGCGCGTGAGGGCAGCACACCTTGTTGCGCGCGTCCTCAAATTGCTCAAAGGCTGCCAGGTAATTGTTGCGGTTGAAGCCCCTGGAGTTTTGTACTGCGTTTCAATGTTGATCATTTTCATTTAGCTCTCGCTCATTATCAGTCACGTCGATGATTTTACATATGCACTAGCATGCAAGTGGAAAACTAGATCTAATTGCAAAAGTGTAAGTCATAGCAAATGTAAATCTAGATGACAACAGAAATTGAAATCGAAATGAAAATTAAAATTTTTTAAAAATAAAAAGCCAGCAGCTTTTTATTTTTTATTTTTCCCAGTACCTTGCCGACGCCAACTCCATCCCTAAATTTCCAGTGTTGACCTCGCGGTGTATCTCCGTCGACGTCGAGTTCAGTTTCTCGCAGTCCTGACTCGAAGGGAAGAGTGCGGACAGCAGCGGTTTGAGGTCGGCCACAAAGGCCGGCGACCAATTCGGTATTTGATCCGGTTCAGGCCCGTCTATCGTCGCGTCGTCATCAGCCGCTCGTTGTAGTTCACCGGGAAAATCTTGGAAAAAGTCGAAGGAAATTCTGTCGAGTTTGCCCTGTTTCCCAAGGCGGATCAGATCCTGTGCTGTAGCCCGCACCTCGCCGCCCCTCATGAGGCCGTGCAACCGGTGTGGAAAGCTCCGTAAGGGTTCCTGCCGATGAAACAGGTCGTCGATAATGCGAAGAAACGTCAAGCAGCACCGCCCGAAGGCATCCTTCGCGTTCCCCAGTTGCATCGTGGTCAGCGACAAGCGGTTCCACAAGCGGGCTTTCTCGATCGGCTTGACACAGTGGCGGGCCAACTCGAAACTATCCGCCCCAGAAGTCGACAAGCCGTGCGACCGCATCACGTCGGCAGAGCAGTCGAGGACGACACTATGCTAATGAAAAAGTAATCTTCAGGCTCGCTTGCGTGAAGCTAAAGGTAAGGCTACGGAGAAAATCTAAATCTCGAAAATCTAAATGCAAATCACAATGTAAATGATAACGAAGTAGAAGCTGTGGCTGTGCATGCACTTACGCTAATAGTTCCACACATACTTATAATTTGTATATTCATTTGCATTAACGATAAGCAGATGCAGACGCAGATCCAGAGCGTCTGCGACTGCGTGGTCGTCCAGGAATGTAATGCAGAAGCAGCAGTGCCACCACTGCGCCACATTCTATTTCTCTTTAAATTCGTAATCGTATTTCTATTTGTATTGCAATTTCTATTTCCTGTAATGCAGAAGCAGATCCTATAGATAAAGACCAGCCATGATTATGCCTTACCTTTAGACTTTACTTCTACCTGAAGACTCATTCTTCAAATCACATCGCCGAAGGGGAGCGGGAAGGTTGCAGCGTGATAAAGATCCAGGGAGCTCTTCAGTGCGGTAATGCAAGTCCACCACGGTTCGCTGGTAACTGCAGTCCAGGCGCGTCTGATTAAACTACTTTTGTTCTTCTGATATTTCTTCTCCCGGTCTGCTGCTAGTCGTGGAATATTCACCGCCAGAATGGGCTTCTGTTTCATCAGCCCACTCACAGTATTCGCCAAGCTGAGCCAGCGGGTGCGCACGTAGTGGCTCACTTTTTTTGGTGCATCCTGCACTTCGTCGTCGTGATTGAATTCTGTTTTGCCAGCATCTTTCCGCAACTGCAGACGATTGCCCGACTCAGTCGCTTCGTGGTATGCCCGCAGTTCGTCTCCTTTCAAAGCCTTGCCGTCGAGAATGACCTTTCCCTCGCGCATGAACTCCTCCACGTCCTGCATCACAACCTCCTGGTCTCGCGCCCGCGCGTCCCGCCGCTCTTTTTGTTTTCGCACATCACCGACAGGAATAATGCCTTCACGATCTTCCCGCGGTGCACGCTTGGGAAGCTCCTTCTTCGTGAGAAACATACTATTAATGACTTTACTCACTGCTGTTACTGTCTTCTCGATTTTCTTGCCATAGGCGGCAGAGATGCACTGCAGGGCGGTTTTTCCCAAATTCGACATCTCTATGCATTGCAAAAATGTAAATCAAAGTACCGCAGTAGTCCTAGCATTACACACAGCATATGGCTATGGATACGGTGTCCACGCTTCTTTTTGTTTCTCTTTCACTTTGTCATGCGCGATCGCGTTCGCAACTAATAGTAGCGATACTTTGACTTGTGGTTTTGCACAGGATAATATGATGGAGCTGGCAAAAAATCGACGTGCGTGACCAGTTCGGTTCTGCCGGTCGCTCTACCACCCGCCGCGTCTTGTTTTCGCAGCGAAGAGCTTCGGTCAGGTACACCGTATTGTCTCCCAGTTTGACCATGTCTGATCCACAATCGGACGCTGTGATGCAAGCAGGCCTTGACGGGGGGAGGTACCCGCCATACTCCATGTTGCTGTAGACCCCGGGCAGGGGTAGCCCCACCTTCCACGCCTGCTCCCAGTATTCTCCGAAAATTAACCATCCCCATCCAAAGTGCACGAAGAAGTAAATCATCAATTTTCCATTTTTGCATGACAAACACAAAACGCGCAACATGTTTTGCATGACAAACACAGCATGGAGCTGGTGACGAATAGGGATTGTTAATTTTCAAGGAATAAGTATATGTCGTCGACTACCGACAGAAACCCGCCCTCTGTTCCTATCGGCTCCAACGAGAAGTCATACATCACCACATCTTGCCCGTTGTTGATGGACCTGAATAAGTACACCTTGGCGCTGAGCTGCTTCACGTCGCCGAAAGGGGTACTGTCCGGCACGATCCTCGTTACTATTTTCGGTGGCCTGTTGGGATTTTGGCCCGGATCAGTCGCCACTCCATTGCTCGGATCTGAGCAAGGTGGGTAAACTAACTGTCGGTCTCCGTCCCAGTTCAAATGACTCGACTCAATTCGTTCCCGCCTTCGCATCTCCTCATCTGTTTCTCCACCTTCTTGTTCTACCAGCTCCAAACTATTAGTGTTACTGCTCGCCGACAAAAGAGCGCTTTTTGCGGCACTGCTCAAATTCTTCTTGTTTAATGTGAAAACTGGAAGAACAGACTCGCTCACCTTGTAGCTCAAGCCCTTTTTCTTCGGCGGATCGTCGTCCATCATGGTCGTATCAACTGCAGCTAGTTGTGTGTGCTGCTGTCCGGATTCGGAATCTGTATTGCTGTTTTTGAGATGATGGTGGCGGCTGCTGTTTGGAGCCCGTGTTGGCGCGCTTGTCAGTTGTGTGCTGTCGTTATTGTTTGTCGGCAAGCTGTTGCTCTGGCTTTGTTGGGCAGCTAGATCTTGTGTATCTGCGTCCTGCAATACATGTGCAAAACCGTACCGCTTCTTCTGGTCAGCTGCTCTTGCTACTTTTACCATGCCGGGAGTTGCATAAAAATTCAAAATCTTCATCCGTATGATAAATCGCAGTGCGTCTCGGTACAGAAATTCGTCCCGTTTGGCCTTCATCCTGTACTTCGCCTTCGCGCGAGCGATCATCATTTTCAAAACCGTCCTCATGTCCATCGCCTCTGCGGCGGATGTTCCGGACCGCGCCGATACTATCGCGTCAGCGTAGAGGTGCGGGCTCATGTCTGGCAACGCTTCAAAAGCTTGCAGTAGTTCTTCGTCGTACGCCTCGACTACCGCGCTCTCGTCTTCCTCGTCAGACTGGTCCAGCAACGCATAGTCATTTTCATCATAATCGTCCTCCGATGATGATGAGCAAGAAGCGTCTCCCGGATCTTGCTGTTTGTTTTTCTTCTTCTTGTTTTGCAGTTGCTGTTTGCTTCCTGCCTTTCCACTGGTGATTGCCGCTTTCGTTTTTTTACTACTTTTTCCAAGCTGTTTGCGTTGCGGTTTCGTGAGCTTGTTTTTCACTGAGCTCGCGCTCCGGATGTTGTCATCATTGAGGCTGACACTACCTGAATCCGAGTGCGAATCTTGTCTATTAAAATTCCACAAGTCACCGACATCGGTCTCGTGAAGCTGCAGCTTGTTGCCATCGGTCGGCCCTTTGTAGTTTTTCATTGTATTTTTCACCGAAGAAGAAGAACTGAAGTTGAAGCTTGAGCTTGGCGACGTTTTATTTGGTACGAACGGAAGGCCTGCATTTCCACTTGCCATTTTTTCCTCATGTTCGTCGAAGTCTTCTTCTTCATCGTACGCCTTTTGTCTAATGCCGAGTTCTGCAAAAGCGTTTCGATACGGTACGAGGGAGCTGCTGGAATTATTGTTGTTGTGCGCGGAACCGCGCGCGCGGACTTTTTGTTTTTTCATTTGCTTCCGAACCTCCTTGCGTTTTTTTTTCTCCTCTTCCTTTCTTTTTTGTATCACGGCTACCGGCAAATCGTCACCCAAGATGTCATCTTCCTCGTCTTCGCAACTGGAACTAGACGAACTGCTTGAAGCCACCTCTTCGCCCAGTCTCGAAGACGAAGAACCAACTACACCTGCGCTGCGTGTTCCTGCATGTACGGAAGCAGCTCCAGCACTACTGCTCGTCGCTGGGTTGAAGAAGTTGCTTGCATGCGGCACCGCCTGCTGTTGTATGGAAGTAGTAGCTCTCTTTGGCTCCGCTCCCACCTCCATGTCAATGTCCATGTCCTCAACCACTTGGGTCTCCTGGTCTCCAGCCTTTCGCTTCTTTTGTTCTTGCGCTGCTACATCTTCAGCACCTCCGCGTTTGGCGATGTCTGCTTTTCGTTTCAAAGCCTTTTGCTCTTGTCGGTCTTTCTTTCGTTGCATTCGCTCACTTCGTTCTTCAGCAATCGCCTGCAGCAATGCATTTCGTAAATTTTGATCCGAAACTGCGATGTCGCGATTGTCGATCATCCGGCTATCGAGATCATCTTTCACCACCCCCGCAGCCATCAAGACCTGTCTTGCGCGTTGGCCGCCCGTTCCACGACCCGAACCAACGAGCCACGCGTTCCGGAGCCACTTTCTTTTCTTCGATGCGGATGCTGGTAGTGTTGGAAATCGGACTTCTGGCTCGTTGGGATCACCGCCGCCTATATCTCCGCTGTCTTGCATCTTTTTTGCAAGGTCTGCTATTCGGGCCTCTTCTTCCTCTTCCTTCATCTTTTTTTTGCTCATGTACTTTTTCTTTACTTTCTCGTCCGCCGGAACGTCGTCGGGCATGAAGCGACTGTAGTAGATGTTTTTCACAAAGTCCTGAAACGAAACGCCCTTCTTTTGTTCATTCTTCCAGCTTACACCTAAAGACTGCTTGGACGGTATTGTTTTCCGGGCAGATGTTTTTTCTAACACCTTTTCTGTTTTTCCGTTCTCTACTGCCCACTCCAATAGCCGAATAAGATCTGCAACCGTTTTGCACTGATCCATGCGCTCCTGCAGCCCCTTCGTGGGGCCGATGGTGATTATTTCTTTCTTCGTCCGCGCCATAGCAGTAGCGACGAGACGAAGACAACTAACCCAACGCCAAACAGCTTACGAAATAAGCAGGGCAAAGCCGAGGAGGATGTGGATGCGGATGTGCACGCGGATGGCACCAGGTAAAAACATTTTTTCCTTTTTGATATTAATATTTGTATTGCTGTTACTTCGTTTTGTTATTAGTTTGATTTTCAAAATTTAGAAATTGAAATAGTAATAGAATAGAGATATGAGTAGTGTCAAAGTGAAAGCTCATACGCATAATCATACACGTTCTGCCTCAGCTTTGATGCTGAGGCTCAAGGTTAGTTCTAGTTTTCCTTGTGTTGGTGCTTGTAGTAGTTGTGTTAGTTCTGGTTCTCAAAGGAGTGCGTATTCGTATGCGAAAACGAAATCGAAAACGAAATCCAAATCAGAGTTTCAAAATAGAAATACTAATAAGAATAAGCTCAGCAATAAAATGTTTTATTTTCATTTTCAATTACAAGATCAACAAAATCAAAATAGAAATACCAAAAAAACGCAGGTTGCTAAAAGTGAATGAAGCGATGACGAGTAACGGAAGTTTTAGCACGAGCAAAGTTGGACACTCAAACGATTATCGCTACCTATAGCAGTGCAAGCTCGATGACGAAAGCAACACGCTGGAGGACCTGCTTTTATGACTGTTTCGATTTCGAGAAGCTTTGCAATGATGAAAAGGTAGAAAACCAAAACAGATGAATAGGCAAAACGATAGTGGCGACTTTGAATTTGATTCACAGCGATTTGATGCGATTTGATTTGTATTGCAGCGATACCTGCAACCACGCACACTCACACTCCCAAACGACACGGCGACGCTTGAACCCAATTGCAATTTGTGTCATGGCGTTTTATTGTTTTACTTTTGGTTTGTGCGAAAAGTACTACCCGCTCTTTTGCGCTCTATCTCAAAATCGAAACCTACTGGCTTCCCAACGACAAAAACAACCGACACCAACCAAAACAAAAAACAGCCTTCAATGTACCCAAATCAAATGCACAAGCAGCGCCACGCTATGACGAGCTTCGACTTTACCTTTAGGAACATCAAATCAAAAATAATACGACGAGGGGACTCAGCAACCACCTACTAGCTCGGGGCGTATCAATGCAACTTGTGCAATTCCTACTATTTCGCTTTTTGTGTCGTTTCTGTTTTGCATAAACAAAAAAAATGCACAGCAACTATCGTTCATTGAGTTCCTTTTCATCTTGCTCATCGTTTTACTTTCATTTTCTTGGTGTTGTTGAAACAAATTCGACCATCACACCGCCGCAACACCACGCCGAGTTGTAACGTCGCCACACTGTTTTGCATCGCTTCCACCTACCTCTGATCTTCGACAACATTACGACTGTGGTTTGAAAAGTATTAATTTTGAACAGAAGTCTCCATGTTTTTCGCGTCTCGGAGCAGACCATCAAGTTCAGACCGACCATCCGAAACAACACCACAACGCTTCGCCACCGACCTCCGACAAGATGAAAAAAACAACGAAATAATTTTTCAACTTTAGATTAATCCGAGACATGTATCAAATTAATCCGAGAATGTACCGGATTTATCCGACATAGTTAAGGACTACAATCATTAACTTTATATTTACTATTCCCTCTTCATTCCCCCTAAGGAAGTCGCTTATGAACGGACAAAATACAAATTGGCCCCAGTGCGTGCATAAGTATAGCGCCACTAGAATCAATGAAACAAGCGACCTACGAGAATGGCGCAGCGAATGGGGCTCCGCCCGCTTTCAATTTTTCCAGCCCCGGACGGGGTAGAAGCAAGCTGCACTTTCACCGGGGGCATCGGGGCTTTTGCGCAAACCTACCCGCTCTATACAGGCGGCCTTTTTCCACCCAAGCGGCTGGGCGGAGAAAAGCCGTCTTGGAAATTCAAAAAATTTGCAATTTTCAAGCGGGCTTGTTTCCAAAGACTTGCTCGAGGAAAAGCTTTCGCGTGCGGTCGGGTGGAGAAAACAAAGCCCGCGTGAAAATTCAAAACATTTGGAATTTCCAAGCGGGACTAAACTTTCTCCAAAGACGTGCTCGGGAAAGATTCTTCTCGACCCAGTCCATGGGGAAAAACCCGGGCGGAAATTCAAAAAGTTAAAGTTTTCGACTTCCAGGGTGGTTCTTCTTCACCCGGGCCCCTCGGGAGTCGCTTTTTGGAGAGCAGTTGTAGCGCAGCTACTTCGCAATAGAAACACCCTGCGCGCACGCAGTAAGACAACAGATCTCGCCCCAAGTAGATCCCGGAAATCTTTTTCGCAACCTGCGGCCCCTTTTTCAATCGGGCCTTCTTTTATACGCTTCTCTCGAGTGTTGTCCTCTCTATGGGGGACGCGTCGCTCTCTACGACAAAAAAAACCAATAAAGCGCAGCAACCGCTTGCTTGCGCCCCTGGCCAATTGCTGTCGGCCTCTTATTTGGCATTGTGTGGCGGGGCTTTAGAATTCAAACTTTTTCGCACCTATTCCTTTTGTGGTGCGCTTCTTGCGGATCGCAGTTTTTCATTTACGACTCCGTTCTCTTTCTTGTTGGTGGTGGTGTGGTTTCTAAAAAGTCAGAACCTTTTTAGAAACCACACCAAGAAGAAGAGCTTCTGCTCCACTAAGAAGAGAAAAAAGTAAAACCGCACTACCACCCCGCGCCCGTATTTTCTGAATTTGCCATCTTTGGCGCGGTGGACGGGGGAGTTCCGATTTTGCATTTTGGATTTTTGAAGTCCGATTTTGGATCGGAGTAAATCGCTGAGGTTTTGCGACGGCCGGATGACCGACCGCACCTACCCCCCCCTTCTCGGTATCGAGAAGGGGGTCGATTAATCGTACGGGCTCTAACAGGAAGTGGGGCCACCTTATTTTTCTGACCAACATGCAGCATGGCAGATTTTGTTCGATGATGTAGAATTTGCATCACAAATTCGAATCCATCCAGACCCAGATCGATATCTGCAATGCATATCCACATCACTGTTAATACCATGGTCCACGGCGTCCTCAGAAATCGCCTGGTGCTCCATGTGCTTCAAAAAATACCGCATGTCCTCGTCCGTCCTCTCCTCCGAGATGGGAAGGTACTAACTTGAAATTTGTCTGCAGCTAAAAAAATCAAAATTTTTGGTAGTGCAGTTCTTGTTCTTCTCTTCTCGCGGCCCGGACTGCAGCCCGCTTGCGAGCGCTGCGGACTCCGTGCTGGGGAACTTGGCCGAGGTGTTGCGCTCCATTCCTGCGTCATTTGCTCGAAGGTCCCCCACGCGCTTGATTTGCTAGCTCCACACGGAAATGCGGCAACAGGTAGGGGCTTCCGACTGCCATTTTTCGGGGAAGTTTCGCACCTAAGATAACAACATGACGCGAGCCTCCGAGAGGTGCTTGGGCGCAGAGCCCCTTCCCCCAAAAGTGGCAATTTGTAATGCGCGTTTCGCATTACAAATGGCCTTCTTTTATGACCCGTCTTGGGCTCGCTCTCCGGGCCAGGTCACAAATCTGAGCCCCTGGATCAGCAGAATGCCGTGCTGTGAGGGTTCAGATTTTTGATGCAAAACGTGGCTCCGCGAAAAAACTCTGCACCTCGGCAACGAGGTCGCCAAGTGGAGGTGCAGAGTTTTTTGGCGCGAGGGGGGGAAAGTGGGGCAGATAGCTCGTGTTTGTCTGCGCCGCCAAAAAACTCTGCACCTCCGAAATTGGCCTCCAGATGAGGTGTCCTCGGACACCTCTTCGGAGCCCTCCCGAGTCGCGGACCTCCGGGGCGACAAATTTTGGCCGCCCTTTTCGCATTGCCCCGACCTGAATCGAGCTCAATTTGCAGGCAGAAGCCTGCAACTTGAGCTCATCCCTGAGTCGACCTCCTCCGAGGCCGCGAGGTTTGAACCAAAAGCGAGCCTCTGCTTCAGCAAATTCAACTCATTCCCAAACAAGACACTCACTAGGTAAATCGTCAGGAATCAGGAGGGAGTGCGGGAACTTGAAGACCTACAACTGCGAACCCGGGTGGACGACGTCCACCGATAGCGAAGCACCGAGTCCCCCGGTGGCTGAGCTGTCTCCTCTGCTTCGTCCGCCGAGGCCGTGCCGGAATACCTGGCCTGCCCATTTCCTTGATTTCGTTTCATTGTGAAAAAAAAGAAACACACAAGAAGGTGCCCGAAAATGTAGGATGCAAAAATTTTGATTTTTTTAGCTGCAGACATTTTTCAGTTTAGTAGCACGTCCTCGTCCGTCCTCTCCTCCGAGATGGGAAGGAGCTGAGCGGCCATAGCGAAAAATTTTGTGGAAAAATCATCGGACGAGCTCTTTTTCGTCAGCGTTGTGGAGCTGCTGGCGCAAAAATCTTCTTGAATATTACCGATCGCAGGTGGAACTACTACTCCTGCAGTGGAACCACTAGCACACAAGAACCGGGGCGCGGCTGTGTCGTAGTCCACCTGCAAAAAATCCTCCTGGATGAAGATCGAAATAGTAGAAGCCAGAAAAGTAGAAACGTCTTGTAGTGCGAAACAGTTGAGGAGAACTAAAATGTTGACCCAGACAAAGGTCGAAGTCGATGCCCCCGTCTTGGTTGAAGCCCTGCGTGTAGCAGGCCAACTCAGCAGACGCGGCAACATCTTTCGCGGCCTTCGCGGTGGTTCTGGGTGAACGGATGAAAATGAATCTGAAATGCTAATATCCAACTCCAACACGACGACTTCTATCGTGAAAATAAATATCTATTTCGAGCAGCCACTCGGTATAAAGAAGTCGAAAACACCAACGAACTAATGGGCCGTGTAGTACAATCTGTTGTACTTTAGTAAGCTAATAGTGTAGGTAAAAGAAAATCAATGGAGGTAAGGAGCTGAGAGAAGCGGAGATGAAAACTCTAGTTTGCTTCGTCCCCGACAGATCGCAGAAACGACCTGCTTTGATTGAGGCTGAAAAGGAAAGTTTTAATACAATTCTGTGGCGGTTTTGGTGACATAAACACGTGATAGTAAATTTGTGTTATTACCCAAGCGCGTTTGTACTATCGTAGACAGACGAGGGTAGAAGTTCTAGTTTCTATCGCTTTCAATTTACTAGAAAACGAGAAAAACTCGGCGCGCGGCGGCCCCAGAATACGATCGATGTTACGTCCAAAATCGTAGAAGATAAACTAAAGTTAGAATGGGATAATTATAGGAAGGTAGATTGGTAGTTGTCAGATTTTTCTTGCCGTAGTTTCTGTCGCTGCTTGCTTAATCAGCTGGTCGTGTAGCACTAGGGCAGAAGTCCTGGCACGGAAAGAGGTGGACGATCGACCACTTGCGCGACCGTGGTACCCAGGACTACTTTCTTTGCTCTTTCGCGCGTCGCTTTCGAGGTTTTACAGTTTTTGGTCGTGAGGCGGAGGTAACTAATCGAAATAATTTTATCCTCTGTAAAAAAGTATACAAGTCCAAGGGCTTTAATATCTGAATGAAGCGCCTAATCGACGCATATCTCTTGTAAATCAATACTCATCTCGAGAATTAGCCCTCTTCAGAGGCATCGGCGGCGAGGTGGGCGACTGATTTGTACAGTCACTATTTCTGTTCTTTCCGGTACAGGAAAATGTTTCCTTTCATCAATGAATTTATCAACTGCTGAAACCGTGATACCGAGAAGAAGGCAAGGCCCTCACGAAAAAATTCTTGATGAGAATAGTAGCAGTGATGATTAAACTCATCCAAGTTTCCCACATTCATCAAGGTGGCGCTAAGTACAGAATATATCGGTTGAAATAAAAAGAAAAAGTGAAAACGAAGCGCCACAACCTCGTCTGCCGATCTGAATAAAAGAGCATCAAGATGAGTAAAAGGCCTCAGGTAAGATTCCGGTTTTCGTTGTGAGAATTTTCGAAAATAAAGAAATTATCATGACAGAGTCGAGAAACAAAGTGCTGTCAAAGTGTCGTACGCTGAGTGTCTGAGTAAAAAGCCATCGAAATTTTTGAAACAAATACAACAGTAGAGTTAGGCCACAATAAATCTAGAAGCTGGCCAACTGCTGTACTGCTACTGCTATAGTGCTCCTTAACGAGCTCCTACCACTTTCATTTACGACTTGGAGTTCGCTCCATTCTATTCAATTCTCGATTTACGACAAAGAACAAAATTGTACACACGCAGCCTAAGTGTATTTTTTCATAGAAAACTTCTTCAGCCGTCAACGTCAATTATTGCCCGTAGCTATGGTGCGATGAGATGAAAGGTAAACTTCTATCGCAGGAGCCATAGCAAGGACGTAGAGCCGAAGTTCGTTTTCGAGGAGCTAGTTAGTAGTAATGGAAATAGTAAAACCGAAAAGATCATAAAGCTTTGAGAATGGACACTGATGTCCACTGTGATAGATACTGTCGTTGACGACTGGGGGTGGTGCGCGCACCACTTCTTTCTAAAAAAACAATTTTACTGTCCAATAAAGCCCTGGAGGAGCAGCTCGATTTTTAACACTAGACGTCCTGTCAAGTGAGTAGCTGTCGTTCTGTTTGATACACTGACTAATATTTGCGTTTTTGGTTTCCCTTATAATTGTCGCGCTTTTCGCTTTGCGTACTTGTACTTGTGTCTTTTTTTTTCACTAAAAGACACATAGAGCAGATCAGGTGGAAATAAAGATAAGTCTAGGAATTCCGTTCGTTATAGAGAGGTTCTTTAGTAGTTGTCCAGGTAAAAAGTAGAATAAATTTAGCGTTTGTAAATCCAAGTCGTAAGACGTCCAAAGAAATCAATACCGACACTGACACCCACAATCGTAAAGTAATACTCTCTACTGTACTTTCGATAAAACTTTCTTTACAATCACTTCACATCTAATAAGAGCCTGTGAACTATCATTTTGATTTTTGAAGATGTTGACATCACCACACCAATGTCTGTAGTTCAAGATGTTGATAGCCCGGTATAGCTGGTCCTTTGGATTGCTGCGTTTTAACGCCCATCATGATTGCAAAATATAATCCAGGAGATCCACCGTCTAGTTCTTTTCATCCTTCCCAAGTAGTTTCATCACCATACCTTCCACCTGCGCCTACTACACGAACATTACTCCTTGTCTCTATTTCTGCTAAAGCGGCGCTGAAATCCGCTCTATTTCCACTGTCAATTTGATCTTGTTTGCCACACTGATGAAAACAAGAATATGTTGTAACCAGGACTAGATCTTCACAAGCATGTATGCAAGTGCAGCTCTTGGCCGCCTTTTTGTCAGCAAGGTAGGGAAAGGAAATATTAGAACTGATACCGCCAAAGAAAAAAAGTCGCAGCCGCTACCACCACACTTACGCCTACGCCATAGCATTAGCAATACCCAGATGTGGCAGAATATTAAGCATGATCTTGAGCCAATTGGAAACGCGGCTTCTCGTTTAGCAGGTCTAGATCTTCTTGATAGGTCTTCTCTCGTTCTCTGAACATCTCGTCGAGCACGTACCCTTGTTGCAAGTCAGGAGCATAATTGCTACAAATAATACGATTGCTGAACCTACTAGAACTGCCAGTTAAGCAGGAAATGATGAAAATCATAGCAAGCGAAAGAAACATTCTATACTTGAAAAGCGACAGTCCCTCCGATGGCACGATGGAATGGAGTTATGGAAGGTAAGAAATAGAAACAGCTTGTCTTTGTGGTCATGCGATTTACGTACCTTGCATCACAATTTCACATTGTGTAATCCGCATGACAAACTGTACTTCAGTTTTCTATTCATAAGTCGTCGAGAAACGTCATGACGTCGGTCCACAGCGTATGCCAGAAAAAAACTATGTTGGTGTAAGTCTGTGATGCAGAACATGCAAAAGAGTTACACTTGTCATGCTGGATCTGCGTCATAGGCTACTTCCATACATGTTTCCACGTACTAGCTGCGCACGACAGGTAGTTTTCCCTGTAAAAATGCAAAGCGAATTTGTGATGCTGCTCATCCTACAAAGTTACACTTACACAGTTTTTTTCTTGGATACAGCGAGTTCTCCATGTAATCCTTCAAGTTCACTTATGCAATACAAATTTCCTGTACATGTACAAAATGCATCACAAATTTCACCAACTTGGAGCATGCCACTTGTCATGCTGAATCGAATTAAAAGGAAGCTTTGTCATGCAGAAACCGCATTTGTACATGTACAGGAAATTTACTGTGGATATCACTTGCTTCTTCAGATCTTATCGCAGTGTGAATAAAGTAGAGTGGTTTTTCTTGTGACGATTCTCTGTTGCACATTTCGCACGAGGACAGACGTAGTGTGTCATGCGTGTTGACAAGCACCGCATCCTCGTCCACCTCCAAGCGTGGAGCGTTGCAAATTGGTAGTGCGTGACCCGCCCCATAGTTATGTACACGCTTTTACGCTCTCACTTGTCAAAATTTGCAGGAAAATAACCCGGTAGAGAAAAATGCGGCAAAGCGAAAGTACCCCGACTGACATGAAAAAAAAAACGCCACTCCTTTATTTGCACTTTCATACAGCGAATGTGGCGGACTTTCCTCCGGCGCCCAGTGCCTTATTCTTTGGAAAATTAATTTCACCAGAAATCTGTCATGCGCAAGTAGAACAATCGCAGCAGCAACTAGAGAACAGCAGAAGCTTTTTGTCGGATACCTTTTTCATGCGTTGCACAACAAGGGCAAAGTAAGAGGAGCCACGAATTTCGATCCTAAAAAAAGCAAAGTACTTCTTACTATACCTGCACTTGGCAATAGTAGTCCGTTTCCGCCCCTACTGGATCGGACAACATCAACTCGTCTATCGCCCAGGGCTGCACTACAGTATCCTGCGTAAAAGTATCGTACTCGTAGTAATCGCAGTCATGCAGCATTACAAATCTTCATCCAAAGGTAAAACAGCATTACAAATTCCATTTGTCATGCTGAGCTAATTTGTCAACATGCGATTTATACTAGTACGATACTTTTGCAGTTCATATACAGGCAGTTTCCGTTCCGTATTCATTTGTAGCATGCGCTGCTGCAAAATCTCTTTCAATCCGAAGAACCACAGATCTCTGGTTTCCCTTCCCGAAAACTGGAGCGACCGCTGTAAAAAGCCGCCACCCTGCTTCTCGTTCTTGATGTAGCTTCCCGTACCCGGCTTCCACCCGTCGAGCGAATTCGTGAGGTCTTCGAACGTCCTATGAGAGTTGTGCACAACCCCTTGCTCTTTCTCTTTTCGTTTGTTTTATGCAAAATAGCGAATCCGGGTCTACTCTTGCCTTTAAGCACTGCGCGCATGACAAGTTCTTGACGCCCCCGCCCAAAGCAGGAGGACTACAATCCGTGCCCGGACTTGTTGTCAGGCAGAAGCTATAATAGCCGCGGCATTCTTCATTGCTTCTGTTGCTGCTCATGCTAGACAAATGAGGCGCAGAGGGACGAGTTGTGCACTACTTTCATACGTCAAAATCGCCATTGGAAGTTTCGATGTGTTGTTTTCCGCTGCGAGGGAGTTTATGATCTGCTCCGGTTTGGTGCTTTGTTGGTCTGCTTTGTTTCCCTTCTGATTCATTTTGTTCTCTTCCTCGTCGTCGTCCGGTGTTGGGTTTTTTTCCTTCTGCGCGTGATCGCTTTTCTCCTTCTGCAGAAACCCGCTCGGGGGTAACGCCGCTGCGGCCGGGACGGAGAAGTCCTTGGGCCGGAGATTCTGCACGCACTTCAGCGGAATGCGGATTTCTTTCTTGTTCATCTCGGCTTTATTGTTATTTGCCCCAGTAGTGGCTGTGGCGGCAGCGGCCCCGCCGAATTCCAGGACGATGGCGTCCATTTTGTACGCAAGGCGAACAAACGCTTCGCGCTTGACAAGGTCATGGTTGGCACGGTGGATCACCGGGAACGCCTTGCAGAGCAGTTCGGGTTGGGGCCGAAGGTCCTCGGCGTGAACCAGGGTGGTTGGGGCGGTTGACATTTTGTTTTGATATTGATACGATGTCGTTATGGTTTATTCTGATCAATAGTACAATGTACGGGAATTTTGCGTCGTGTATGAATTCTGTGTAAAAACAGGAACGTCAACGCACACACCGTCTTCACCGGGAGTTCAAGAACAGGATCTTTAGACACTTCATTTCACACTCCAGCACTCATGGGTCGCTCAGGTAGATGATCCAAAACGGAGACGGACTATCTATGTTGGCTGCCCTCGGTCGCTCACCGCACTTGGCGCGATCTCTGAATTACCGTCCGTCCCTCCCCGCCTTCCGCACGGCATCACGGAGGGGAACCCCGAAAGACTGGCAACTCTTGACGCACGGACGAAAGAACAAGCATGCGCATTTGTTGTGCGGATGAGACTTCACCGCGGCCCAGAAGAGCCCGGTGGATGTAGCCATAGCACTATGAACTATGTCCCGGCGCGAGAGAAACCATAGTGGCATCTACCTCGCGGGGCGCTTGATATCGAAATGAAAAATACGAAACAAAGGCAGGCGCGGAACACGCCCCGGGGCGTTGTCAGGCTGCACACAGACAGAAACAAGCGGTCGCGCGCGTGCGAGGGCCCGCCGGGGCGCAGTCCCACATCAGGACACACACTGCAAGCAGAGGCGCGCCCTGTCCTGCCAGCCTGCAGAAGTGGCGGCGCGGGCGCGCCCGCGCGCCGGGAGGCGGGCCGGCACAACAAAACCGGGGCGGCGCTTCGTCCCATCGATCAATCTATCCTTCCTACCTGTGGAAGCGGCCGGGCTGCTCCATTCTTCCCGGGCAAATATTTACATACTCACTGACCCCCGGCATGAATGTGGCTGCCCACGCGCGCGCGCCCCACACCCACGAGAGGCGGGGCCGGCACGCGGCCAGGATCGGCGGGGGTCGCTCGGCCGTTGAACGCCGCCGGGGCAGGCGGCCACCCGGCGCGGGCAGAAAAAACAGACAACACAACCAGGCAGAGAGAGCCGGGAAGTGGCGGCCTGTCCGGTGCAAGCCCATCCAAGTGCGTTGTCTGGTTTGCAATCGTTCGGGCTAGGCGACTGGCCGCCGGAACCCCCGCCCGCCTGTCCGCGACGATCTTGCCTATGTTTGCGGGCTTGATGTCGCGGCGAAACGGGCCGGGCTAGGAATTCGGGCCGCGCCAAAGCGCCGCCCCGGCAAAGAGGCAAACGAGGAACACACGAACGCAAGGAAGCGGGCGGCCGCCCCGGGTGCCGCGACAAAATTGCCCGCCTTGGCCATCGCCATGGCCTTGCCCTGCCTCTGTCGGCTCTCTTCCCCGCCCTTGTAGTTTGGGCGGTCCGCCTCGAACGAGGCCCACGTCCCACAGAACACAAGCAGTGGCCAGCACTCGACTTGGATTCTCCCAAACGCGCGCCCGCCGGGCCATCCGGCAAGCGGCATGGGCCAAACTTGCGAAGGCGGGGGGGTGAGGCGGTCGAATAACGTAACCCGCCGCCGGCCGCCCGGCAAACAATAGCGGCGCGCGCCGCGCCTATGTTTACGGCCCGTCTGCCTCTCGGGGAAAGTGGCCCCCCGCCCCCCAAGCGGCCCCCCAAAGGCCTGCGCGCCTTGCGCCGAGCTCGGTACGGCTCGCCAGCCGCCGCCCCACGCACTGCATTACCCTGCTAGGCAAGCGCCTGCGCGAGGCCTGTGGGCCCTGTTCCGATAGGGCGGGACGCCGGACGGAGAGCACCTCCCTGGCTATCGGGCCCAGAAGTCCCGCGCCCGCGGGGCCTCAACACGGGCGACATTGGTCAAGCAGCGCCGCCGGTCACTCCTCCGACTATGTGCCCCCTGCCGAGGCACTGACGCCATCGGCCGTCCGTCGGGATGCTCGGCCGCAGGGGCTTTCTGACTGTAAACTGCGGCGCAGGGGGCCACTCTGTCGGCCATCTGTCATCAAATACACTACCCAGGCAAGAACTCTTGGACAGGCGTGCAGCCGCCCTCGATCTTTATTGTTTTGCTTCAAGATGAAGAACAAGAAGCCCCGAACACTCCCGGCGTGATAGTGAAGCCTGTCACTCCAAAATTAGATTGATTCAACCCCAAAGGAGGAGGTTCAACGTCAGGCTGCTCAGGAGGCAAGTTGCCATTGCTCGACCATATCCACAGCTGTTGAGTGGAAAGCTACTGGTTTATTGAAAAACGATGGCACTACATCAGAGCACAGCATGGCCACACGAGGACCACCCTCACGAACTTCTTGTGGCCAGCACACGCTTTATCCACATCCACGGATCATTAGATTTCAATTTTTCCCCACAACTTGATGCTGCTTCACCTTGCTCTTTGTCCCTCATCACAGCCTCGTCCTTCCCAACATCCAAACCATCACCAGCTACAGGTGATCCCGGCGACGGCAAGGTTAAATCCACCGGTTTCCCGTCAATCTCCACGTAATCCAGGCGTGGGCCCGATGTTGTTGAAGATGATGAAGTTGCAGCTCCCGGAAGACGAGCAGGATGTTGATCCACAATATCCACGTCGTTATCAATCCGCGCGTAAAAATCCACCAACGGGATCATGTATGCATTACAAAAGCATCGCGCTAGTAGTGATTGCATGACAACCTATTTTCTCAGCATGACAAGTCACGCAGATTTCACTTGAGAATGAGAAGCAGCTTTGTCATGCATGCGTGATTGCGATTACTAGCAGTACGATGCTTTTGCGATGCATATCAACTTCGGCACCGCCACCGCTAGCGCTTTTGCCGCCGTCCGGGCCCGCGCCGGGGGCACGACTCGCCCCGTTTCCTTCGCGCGTTTCTTCAAGCGGTTCGCGATAATTTCGTCGCTGGCGGTGATGGCCAAAATCGCAATTTTGTACTGCGGGTAGTTTTGCCGGATGTACGCGATTTTCTTCGTGTAAAATTCGTAGTTGTGCAAAGACCCGTCGACCCAAAGGGTCAAGTTTTGCTTCATCGCCACTTCCTGCGCAATTTCCGCGATGTACCCGGATTCCTTGTGGCACAAAGTTCCGGCCTGCCGGAGGGACTGCTTCAGGTACTGTTTCCACTCGGGCATCAGCGTTTTGAAGTGGTCCGGATCGATCTTGCTGATGGATTCCAGTTATGCAAGAACGCAAAAGCATCGTACTCGTATTGAAATCATGCATTACAAATCCTGTTCTTAAGGCAAATTAGCATTACAAATTTCATTTCTCATACATACTGAGGAAATTTGTAATGCATTTATACGACGAGTAGGAGAACGATACTTTTGCATTGCATACCAGTGGCAGGATGTTTTTGCTACTCATCCAGCCCAAGACCCACCCCTTCCCGTATGGAGCTCTCAAACGTTACACTCTCGACTTTTACATGAATTTGTCATGCAAAAGCACCATCATCATCCGCGCGATCAAGCTGCTTCGCATGACAAATTTGCCTAGGGCTAGACAGCACCTAAATCTGTGCGGGATTTGTAATGCTGCAGGCGTAATCTCCCCCATTTCACTTTTCCCATTCTTGCGTCACAAATCCATGTAACAGTTGAGAATGTAATACGTTGAGAACGCCATATCCCGCTCCCCATCGACCCGCACGTTAGGATGAGCCAGGGACGGTTACTCTGGTAAGTCGGGGAGGTAGAACGTTTTCGGAGTAACACCGGCGAGAAATGCTGTTGGGGATTTGTGTTTGATGCAGTTGGTGTAGTCACGACTCCTGCAGATGAACCACCAGAAGCGGAATTTGTCATGCTGTTGTCTGTTGTTCCGTAGTACAGCAGTCCATTGCTGTTGCTGTTCAGCAACACAGATTTCCGGATGCAGTTGTCCTGCCAGTGCTGTCTCGATTCGCAGTAAGCGCCATGGTAACTGTAGTCCATTAGCGTTTGCCGAATCTGTTTGAACGGTCCGACAAATTTGTTTGTATTTGTTTTATTCCCTCCTGGAGGAACATTGTCGCTGTCATGCGGCACCGAGTAGTTTTCCTCGGTTGATTTGCTGAAGTCGTAATTCTCCGGAATTGTGTAGTCGTTTTTCGAGATGGTTTATCCAGGAAAAAACACCCATCCCCATCCAATTTGTCATGCAAAACATGCATAAGCCCTTTTGTTTGTCATGCAAAAAATGGATGGGGATGAGTGCTTTTTCCTGGATATGGTTCGGGCAAACGACGGCCGCATCTTGCTTGCGGTGCTTCCGAGAAGGTCGTCATCTACAAGAACTTCATAGTGTGAAGTGTCGAGAGGATGATCATCCGCACTGCTTCTCCTCCCAGGGAGGTCGCCTGCAAAATCCTCGTTGTCGTGCAGCAGGAGGTTATTATGGCTTCGTTGATCAAACTGCTGCATCATTGTAGTGCCGGTACTAGCTGCAGCGCCGCTGTCTTCGTCCTCATGCACCGAGCTGTTGCAAATTGAAAAATCGTCCGTGTCGGAATCAAACGGCTGGTGGTCCAAGGCTATCGTCGTCGCTGTCGGTGCGTCTTTGCTCACACTTCTACTCGGCGCGTCGTGGGAAGCTGAAGTAGGGAGGTGGTCGAGGATTTCATGTTCTGGCGCGGGCGGTGGGGAGAGGCCGGGATGATCTTGGCCCGCACCAGAACATAGCTGATCATGCTGAGCATGATCAGCTATGTTGCTGTGTGGGCCTTCATTAGTTTCTGACACTGTTTCCGAGGATCTTCCAGAACTGCCCCTGCTGCAGCTGCTGGTCTCGCTTTGATAATGTTCCTTGTCAAACAAGGTTGTGTGGTAAACAATTTCGTGAACCAACATCCTCAAGTACGGGGTCGTTTCGACAGCCCTGCAGAACGAATCCATGTAGATTTTCGGCTCGTCAGCGTGGTCGCTGGTTCCGCTTCTACCAGCGGGAGCAGGAGGAGGATAACTACTTGCTTCGTCCATCCCAAATTTCCCCACGATCCGGTTCAGTTCTGATTCATTTAGCTCCACCTGCACCAACCCGAATTTCGGATCAATCAGGCGTTTAAACTCCGATTTATGCATTGCAAAAGTTAGTATCGCAGTCATGCATTACAAATTTTCTTCTTAGGGTAAATCTGCATCACAAATTTTAATATTTCTCATGCTGAGGAAATTTGTAATGCATTTCTACGAGTGCGATACTTTTACTTTTGCAATGCATACGATCTCGTCAAGAACGCTTCTTCACTGTGATCAAACTTGCACAACCGGCGCATCTATCAAATGTAAAAATGTCTGGGTCTGGAAACTTGTGATGCTAAACTGCGCATGATTGAAGCGCTTCCAATGGCAGCCAAGCATGACAAGTTTTTGAGAGGCCTGCTGATGCCTAGCACGCATTACAAATTGCGTTTTTGCATGACAAAGAAAGCCTCTGTTTTGCTGCTCATGCAACACAGATTTTCAAGGAATGCATGACACGCATTACAAGTTCCACTTTTCCAGACCCAGACATTTTTACATTTGATAGCATCCGTTGGAAAGCTAACCGGGATTCCTCTTCCTGTTGGCTCAAGGTGCGGGTGATAGTAAACTCTTCATCCGCGAAGGGGGGCAACGGGGGCGGTGGCGGTTTGGGCGGTGGCGGTGGTTGGTCCTCATGAGCTACAGGATTATTTGCTGTCAATACGTCGACTGTAAGCGTACCGTCGGCTGTCGTTGGAGATGAAGTCGCTGCAGCTGGCGGAGGCGATGCAGTAGACGGTATGTTTTCCATTTCGGTGCTGGTCGGACTAGAATTAGTGTTCTGCTTGTTGCTTAGGTCGTCCCACGCCGGAGAGTTGGAAGATGAAGGTCCGTTTTTTCTTGCTCCGCCACTCGATGAGGACGAAGAACCCGTAGTCGTTTTAGCACACATGATTTTAGTACTTTGCACCGTCGACAAATACCGAGGATGCTGCGGGACAACGTGCGCGGCTGCGGCTGGCCTTCTGCTAGAAGTAGACCACAATATTTTCCGTCTTCTTGCAGCTAGTAATGCACCCACGGAGCTGCAGGACGTGGACGACGCAGCAGATGCTCCGACGTTTATAATTTTTGCTCCGCCTCGCACCGCCGTCGTAGCGACGCTCTTGAACATTTTTGTTCATCACATGGTAGTTGAAAAGAAGTCGTGTCGTCTTCTGCTTGCATCAAGAGGAGATGCAGCCAAAAAGACAACTTGTGAAAGTAGCACGCGGCACCAGTCGCGGTTGCAAACGAAAAAACCCGGTAATCTTTTTGGTTTTCATCCACTAGTACTTCTCGCAGAGGCAGATGCGGGACCAAAGAGGTAGTGGAGCTCCTGGAGAAAACAACTCTCATCTCTTTATTTTCCTGTCGTCCGCGTAAGTTCTTTCGGGCATGACGGCTTAGACACGCAAAAAAAAAAGAGACCCTGAGGCTGTGAGACCCAAACCAGCGAAACACGACGGCAGCGTGGTTTTTTTGTGTTTCGAATGACGGGAAAAAAATAAGCATACCGTCGTGATTTCGATTTGTGTGTTTTTTTGGGGGATCCGCCCGTTCCCCGGGGATCCGCCCGTTGCCCGGGGATCCGCCTTCGCCCAGGGGATCCGCCCGCTCCCCGGGGATCCGCCTTCGCCCAGGGGATCCGCCCGCTTCCCGGGGATCCGCCTTCCCCCAGGGGATCCGCCCGCTCCCCGGGGATCCGCCTTCCCCCAGGGGATCCGCCCGCTCCCCGGGGATCCGCCTTCCCCCAGGGGATCCGCCTTCGCCCAGGGGATCCGCCCGCTCCCCGGGGACCCGCCCGTTCCCCGGGGATCCGCCTTCGCCCAGGGGATCCGCCGGCCCGCTACTCGGGGATCCGCCTTCGCCCAGGAGCCCGCCCATTCCCCGGGGATCCGGGTTCGCGCAGGGGATCCGCCCGCTCCCCGGGGAGTCGCCTTCGCGCAGGGAATCCCTCCGCCCATTCCCCGGGGATCCGCCCGCTCCCCGGGGATCCGCCTTCCCCCAGGGGATCCGCCCGCTCCCCGAGGATCCGCCTTCGCCCAGGGGATCCGCCCGTTACTCGGGGATCCGCCCGGCTCCCCGGGGATCCGCCCGTTCCCCGGGGATCCGCCCGCGCCCCGAGGATCCGCCCGCTTCCCGGGGATCCGCCTTCGCCCGGGGGATCCGCCTTCGCCAAGGGGATCCGCCCGTTACTCGGGGATCCGCCCGTTCCCCGGGGGTCCGCCCGCTTCCCGGGGATCCGCCCGCGCCCCGAGGATCCGCCCGCTTCCCGGGGATCCGCCTTCGCCCGGGGGATCCACCCTCGCCCCCGGGGGGTCCGCCCTCGCTTCGGGGGGTCCGCCCTTTCCCCGGGGAAATCCTCCCGGCTGGGGTAGTGCGTACCACGGGAGAACGGGCTCCGGAGGAATCCTCTCCGGAATCCCCTCCCGAAATCGACGTTGTGCCGCCGGGGAAAGACCGCGAAGGACGGCGCCAATCCGGTCAGTGGATTCCGGAGAGGATTTCGGAATCCTCTCCGGAATCCTCTGTGGAATCCTCCTCCGAAATCGAGGTCGTGCCGTCGGGGAAAGGGCGCCAAAGACGGCTCAACTTGGGCCAGAGGATTCCGGAGAGGATTTGGGAATCCTCTCCGGAATCCTCTGCGGAATCCTCCCCCGAAATCGAGGCCGTGCCGTCGGGGAAAGGGCGCCAAAGACGGCTCGACTTGGGCCAGAGGATTCCGGCGAGGAAAGGGCGCGAAACACGGCTCAACTTGGGCCAGAGGATTCCGGAGAGGATTTTGGAATCCTCTCCGGAATCCTCTGTGGAATCCTCCCCCGAAATCGAGGTCGTGCCGTCGGGAAAAGGGCGCGAAAGACGGCTCAACTTGGGCCAGAGGATTCCGGAGAGGATTTTGGAATCACTCTCCGGAATCCTCGGTGGAATCCTCCCCCGAAATCGAGGGAGTGCCGTCGGGGAAAGGGCGCCAAAGACGGGCCAACTTGGGCCAGGGGATTCCGGAGAGGATTTTGGAATCCTCTCCGGAATCCTCTGTGGAATCCTCCCCCGAAATCGAGGCAGTGCCGTCGGGGAAACAAAGGGCGCGAAACACGGCTCAACTTGGGCCAGAGGATTCCGGAGAGGATTTTGGAATCCTCTCCGGCATCCTCTGTGGAATCCTCTCCCGAAATCGAGGGCGTGCCGTCGGGAAAAGGGCGCGAAAGACGGCTCAACTTGGGCCAGAGGATTCCGGAGGGGCTTCCGGAATCCCCTCCGGAATCCTCCGTGGAAAATGTGCGCCGGTTTGCCGGGGCCGCCAGGTTGCTCGCAATCCGCAGCAGACTGTGGCGATTTAAGCACACGAGACGCCAACACAGACGCGGCGCGGTTGTGTACACAAACAGCAGCGGAGTCCATGCGCGCGCCGCCTTTTCGGTTGCATTGCGACACACTTTAGCACGACCTAAGCCGAAGGTTTTCCGGGAAACCTTAAACGACGTTTCCCGAGCGGAATCCATTGATTTCTGGGTCTCACAGCGTCATATTCTCAAAAAAAAATCGTTGCAGTAGTAGATCAGAGGCGCGACGCCAAGGGCTGAATTACATAGTCACAAGCTCATTCGTTCTCTGGTGCTCTCTCGCTACGTTTTTTTTGTTTGATCGGAAAAAAATGAAGTTCTAGCATTAAAGTTTGTTCGCGCAACAGGTGGTTGGGAATGTGCTTACTTTCAGCTTGTTTGAAGTTCTTTTTTGTCTATTCGGATCGTGTAGTAGATGCTCAAGTTACAACAGATGCACTGCAGCGGGGGACGAGAGGACAAACATAGCGGCACTGGATGTTTTAGTTTTTCCCCCGATGAATAAACACGAAGCAAATTATGCGGCTTGTTGGAGGTGGTGGCCGTGGCTTTCGTACCATAGCAACACACTAGCTGTGAATATATCACCTTGATATCGCAGCTCTCTCAACAGTGTCCTCTTCGTCAGGACCTGGTCCTGGTCACCAGGAGCATTGACTTCATTAGAACAGCACCGCGCCATGATAGTATTTAATGCTCAACACTTTTTTGATGTTGAGTCTGGTCTCGTGTCTGTGCCACTCACGTAAGTTTATGTTTAGGTAGGGACTGCACGACACAAGTTGCTTTCCTTGATATGGTCGTATGTAAAGCATTCGTCGCCAAGGAAACCTCAAATTTCCGTCTTTCTAGCGACAGTATGTCGCCATCGTTTTCTTTTTCAGTAAAACCATATTAAGTGCTGACTGATGTCTATCGGCGTGGGTCCCATGAGATCCTGCCTCCATATGGGTCTCCCTGTGCATGTGCTAGTCGTCGTTAATATCCCAACCACGTGGCTTTTTTTTTTATAGTTTATTTAGGTTTTTTATTTTTTTACAGACAACGTAAAATAGTAATAGACGACTTTTCGCCAAGAACCTCCTGTAGCTGCACACAAATCATACACAGTGTTAATGGTAAGTCGAAACATGTTCAGGATTTTTTGTATGTATCCACAGTTGTACTTGTATAGCATGTAGGGAAGCACTGCCTGGCGCTGCAGCACCAGATATACTTTGGCACGTCCGCAGCAGCCTGGAAGTATTCTCCTCCATTTTATCTGATAGTGCGTTCATTTTTCTCTTTACGCTCTTGTTCTTCTTATTCTATGCAGTGGCGCACAGAGGAATATTTCATTTTCAGATTTTCATGTGGCGCAAGGAAATACTAAAATGAGGAAAAAAAAGCAATCTTAAAATATAAATAGTAGCTTCAGCGCATGCCTATCGCCCCGTCCCCCCGTAGTTGCAGCTCCTTCCCTCCATACTAGTACTATCCCCGGTTGTAAAGCCAAAAGCGACTTTCCGTCAATTCATGCACCGCGGCAGCCCTCTACTTCCTCTCCAGTATTTCTATTGCATAGGTAAATCGGCTTATCGGCATGTTTAGAAACTCCTCGCGCAATAGAGTCGCTCCCGGTCCAAAACGGCTTGCGTGTTTTCCTCATTCAAGTTGCCACCAAGCCCGTACTATGCATTGCAAATATGTCTGGGTCTGGAAGGTTGCAACTTGTCATGCTAATTCTGGATAGTGCAAAAATCTGCGTTGCATGAATACCAAAAGCTACAGCGCACTTTTCACCAAGCTGAGAGGGAGTTTCTCATGCAGACGAGGCATGATAGAGGTCGGACAGAATTTGTCATGCTGGGTCATGTATGACAGCCCTCACGTGTCATGGAAAACCTGCATGACAAGTCTTCCAACCTTCCAGACCCAGACATATTTGCATTTGATACGTACACTGGAGGCTCGGTAAACATGATTTCCGTCCGGATCTGGGGGGTCGATGTTATGAATTGCAAAAGTATCGTACTCATAGTAATCGCAATTATGCATGATAAATCTTCTCTCCAAGGTAAAACAGCATGACAAATATCATGTGTCATGCTCAGCTAATTTGTATTGCAATACTACGAGTACGATACTTTTGCACAGGATAGATGTAGTTGTGGCATCATTTTTACCACCACCACCTGCAGCTTCATGATGTTGTTCAACATCCGTACGGGAAGTAGTACTAGCACCTTGTTCTGTCATGACCCTCACCACTCGTATCCGTATCCGACTTTTCAAGGATTTGAAAAGCAGGTAAAGCCCCACAAACTGTATGAACTGCAAACGTATCGTATTCGTGTAAATGCATGACAAATTCCCTCAGCATGAGAAATAAAATTTGTAATGCGGATTTACCTTTAAAAAAAAAATTTGTAATGCATGATTGCAATACGAGTACGATACTTTTGCACAGGATAAACTGCCCGTTTTGGCGATTGAACGTCAACCCGAGATGCATGGTTATCGGCTGGCCCGTATCAACTGCAAAAGTATCTGGGTCTGGAAGGACGCAAGTTTGTCATGCTTGACTCACATGAGTCTTAAACCTGCAATGCGTGAGCAGGAAAACAAGAGCCTCCTGCCTGTCATGCAAAAATGTAGTTTGTCATGCGGAAAGCGAAACACAAAGGCGCCCAGAAACTTGCCATGCGTGGCTGCCTATAGCAGTGTCCCCACAATTCATGAATTAGCATCACAAATTTCCAGACCCAGACATTTTTGCATTTGATAGCCCGACCTCGGCTCACTAAAGGGTTGGCCGTTGGTCATCACGATCTCGTCCAAAGTTTCTTTTTCTAGTTGCACACCCAGATTTATCTTCACTGGTTGTGGTTGTGCGCCGGTACTGGTGGGGTATTGCTGTCCTCGTGGATGCTGGAGTAGGTTTTGATGTTCTGGTGGTAGCTGTAGCGCAAATCCAGCAGGACGACCACTTGTTGTACCAAGACCATCGATCCCGTAGTTCTGGGGTGCTACCACTGCTCCCGTGATGGGGTCGAGGAAGACCATCTGCGGCGGATATTGGTATTGCGCTTGCAGTAGTTGTGCAGCTCCTCGCATGACTGCACTATTGTCATGCATCGCTAGCGTGCGTGTGGCCGCGGCGGCTTTGCCGGGGGTGATCAAGGAAAGCCGCAACTGCCGCGGCCTCGCCGGGTCGTTGGAGGGGGTCATTTGGAAAAAATCCAGGGCCGCCTGCTCCCGATTCTCGCATTCCTCGGAGAAAAAGACGTCTTTCAACAAGTTCTCAAAGATTTTTTTCCGCACCGCGTAGTCCGTACCGATAATTTTCTCCTGGTTTATTCTAGTCGCCTTCCTGCGCCGCCGGTCCCCGATTTCGGTTTTGATGTACAGCACGTCTTGGGATTTGTCAAACAAACGCTGCAGAAACTTGTTCATTTTCTCCACCGATAATGGGAGCGCGAGCCGCTTCCTGATTTCTCGGTACAAAGCCGTGTCCTTCTCAAACCGGCGCTGCGTTTCGTGGAGCTTCCACTGGCGCATATCTTGAAAGGCTCGGGAAGACTCGTGTTCGGCTGCCTCCTCGTCGGCGATATCAAAGTCCGTTACGCCATGCAATTTCTCCACCGCCCAATCAGGGAGGGGGGACCAGTACCCGCGGCCCCCTTTGGCTCTCGAAAGTTGCATCTTTTCGCGGAAGTCTTGCGTGAGGGAGGATAGTGCTTGAGTAGGACGACCACTTCTTGCACGACCTCCGCTCATTGTACTACTGGGACCCCCTCCACCCGCCTCGCGACGGTCGGCAAATTGATTTTGTCCACCAGGTGGTGTTCCTGCGGAGGACACAGATTCTGCAACTCCTGGCCGGCGCGGCGCAGCCCACGCAGTGTGGCCCGACGAGGAGGTGGATGACGACGACCAGGGATTATCGGAAGGAGATAGACTTCCGTGGAAGTGACCCGCTGCGGTATCAAATGTAAAAATGTCTGGGTCTGGAAACTTGTGATGCTGAATTGCGCATGATTGAAGCGCTTCCAATGGTAGCCAAGCATGACAAGTTTTTGAGAGGCCTGCTGATGCCTAGCACGCATTACAAATTGCGTTTTTGCATGACACAGAAAGCCTCTGTTTTGCTGCTCATGCAACACAGATTTTCCAGGAATGCATGACACGCATTACAAGTTCAACTTTTCCAGACCCAGACACTTTTGCAGTTGATATGCGGACGAACTTGACGTTTCAGTGATGCTCTGGGATGGTGCGCTTCTTCCTCCAAGCTGGTCCTCGTTTAAAATTCCGTTAGTTCTTTCCGCATGTGGAAGTTGATCTAAATCTACTTCATTCGGGTAGGATAACAACAGTTGGTTCACCAGGGGCCAAATGCCCTCATCGTGTTCTTTTTTCATCTCCTTCCTCAACTTTTCCGGCCATTCCGCGTTTCCGCTCTTCAAAGCTGCGGCAAAATTCGCGTTGTCGACCGGGAAGTTACGGAGAAATTCGTGCACGGTGGCGACAAATTCGGGGGTGTGGAAAAATTCCTCTTCTACCCCTGGCGGGGTACTCGAGGACCCCGTGGAGTCAGCCTCAGGAGAGGACTTCTCGGCATTCATCTCGCTAGCCGGTAGGTCTTGAGGAGGTACTAAATCTTCCTGTAGCTGCACGCGGGCGTGCGGTATGAAAGAGCCGGCGCCGGGTTTGAACTTGAAATAGCTCGGTGGAGGTACGGAAGACATATTCATCATCTGCACACCTAGTACACCTGAAGTAGGCGTCGACTGCTCCGCTGTAGTTGTCGTGCTGGCCAGCACCTCAGAAGCTGCAGTGTGGTTTCCTCGTTCGCCGCGCAGGCGCAGCGCCGGTTGTTCCGGAATCGGAAATGATACAGCGGTGGTACTGGTACGAGAAGAAGACGCCCCCGGGCCAACATCAGCACCTCCACTCGATAAAACATTAAACGCAGGAGGTGCAGCTTGTCGTAGTCCTCGTGGTCCTGCTTTCTTATCGGAGATGGTGACGGTTTCTTTTCGTGCACCAGCAGCAGGAGCTCCAAAGAATGATGTGGCATCTGCGCCCCTCCTTGCACTACTACTCGCACTCGCACCAACATCTACTACTTCCAGCTGATCTTGCTTTGGTGTCGTAGCAGGAGGTGCAGGACTAGAAATGGTATTGTTGAGCCTAGTAGATGTAGAACGACTAGGACTTATGTTGGTGGACGACGACGAGGACGACCCACTGGTGGGCGCAGCTTTTGCTTTGTCACTATCCCATCTACTACCTTTGTAGTTGTTCTGTAGACCGGATGAAGATGTTCTTGCTGGTCGTTCTTCTTTTATTCTGGTGATTCTTCGACGTGCCGCATCCAATTCTTTCTTTATTCCCTCTCTCTTCCAGGGCTTGTTCCTAACAGGCGATGGAGCTGGTGCGCGAGGCAGCTGCGCACGTTTAGAAGTAGTACTCTTCTTCGCAGTAGACGAAGCACCACCTCCGGCTTGACGTGCAACTGTTTCTAAGCTTGGAAAATCGTCGGGACTTTGGAGCTGAAAGGTCACGGTACGTCGTCGAGGATCAGGGCCAAGATCATGATGTACTTCATGACCCCCTCCTAGTACAACGTGGGGGCCAGTATTGTGTTGAGCAGGAAGATCTTCTTCTATTTTGAAAATTGGAGGCCGCGGATCCACCAGGTCAATATCATCTGTGCGACGAAAATGAAATGAGGTGTCAGGTGCCGTTGCCGAAGAGTTGTAGACAACTTCCGCTATGTGAGAATAGAACCTGGTGTTGTTCTCCGCTGCGTCATTGTCCACGTTGTGGAACAAATCAATTTCATGTGCATTTTGAGGTCCCTCTCGCGAAGATCTTGTTCCTGAATGAAGATCATTCGTGGTACTAAAAACTGTGTCATTGTTTCCGGCTGAAACATCGTCAGCTACAGGAGGATCATCAGCATCACGTCGAGAGGACCTTGTCGTCTTTGCAGCCTCCGCGCACCAGGTCGATGTTGAAAACGACGCGTTGCCGTTGCCGCCGTGGTTGCCGAAAATCGACGTAGTATTAACTTTCCCCTCGCCGGAGAGGAAAAAGTTGTAGAGGTAAGCCGCCAAAAATGAACGCAGTTTCAACATCTTGGCTTTTTGTTTTCCTTTTTCAGGTCGTGGCCGTGGGAGAAATAATGTATGAAGTAGGCTTTTACTAATGGCTAAATTTCGATCATGAAATTCAAATTCAGAGTTAAACACCCACGAAGTGAAAGGGTGCAGCTCCACCTACAACGGCTTTTCAAAAATTTAAATCCAAATAGTCGAACAAAAAATATAAAACATCAATGTCGTGGAAAATTCCTATATGCGATTCTTGCGTAGAAGTTCAATGATTATGATATGAAAGAGAAGAAAACGTACTTGATCTCAGTCTCCTGTTTCTTGAAGGAGACACAGCCTCTCGTAAAAATGTACAGTATTCGTATATTGAGAGGTTCTGGTGGCATGCGCTCTTTCATCAATCAGGGCTATGAGTATGAGTACGTACTTTTGACCGTATCATATACTTTCTTGACGTGATGCGATGTATCACGCACAGAGTCGACGTCGAGCGGAGTATGAGCAACAATACTTCTGCTGCCGACAGGTACTAAAGTTGATGATCCCGTTCGTCATGTTGATCAGTTCTCCCGCTGGAGCGTGCGACTGTAGTACGTTAGAGAGATCCTTCTAGACCACAGTCGCATAATGGACCTTGACCTTCTAGCTGCCGCATGACAGCACTATACACTACACAGGACCTTCGTCACCTTCTTCTTGATGATCTGCATCTGATGTTCACGAACACAAAGCGGTGCAAAGCTGAGTCCCGAGAAGAACGCGTGCTAGAAGTTGTGTACTCTTTTGGCTCACGGTTTTTTTTTTCATTTCCTGCGAAAGAACGAAGGTTGTGTCGTGCACAAAAAAGCTGTGCGAGATTGCGAAGATTTGGCTCTCCTTCTTTTTTACTTCTATCTTCGAGCAAACTTCTGAGTTCGAATTGTCTAACAAACTATGATGACAAAAACAACTTTATTAAAACAGGTAGTCTATCTTGACAATTTACAAGGAAAAATGTCTTGTCGCTTTGAATGTCGGTGTCGTTGTATTGAAAATAAGTAGTTACATCGCTTGATTTGTACGAAAAAAAGAATCACTATCGCGATCCCCGCTGTTAAAAGTAGAGCCACCTTTGTTAATAGGCCCTGCTTTCACAGTAGACTCGTTCGTGTTGCAGCAGCGCTTTCCACAGGGACGGTCATCTTCACGTACACGTAAGTACTGCAAAAATAAAAAAGATACATCGCACCGGGATTACACTAGCACCTCCAGCATCCGGTGCCAAGCAGAGCAGATAATATCATTTGATTTATAGAGCAGCAAAACAAGACCACTGGGTCGTTCTGGAAACTCATCGCGACAAATAAGATGAAAGCATCAACAGCTTCTCCGCGTAGTTCCATACGTGCTGGAGTAAGTTCATTTTTTTCGTAGTTGAAAAAGAAAAAGCAAAAAAATCATATAGATGCTGAGTCGAAGTACAACTTGGACCCAACTCTATAGTTTACGCTAGTTAGTATAGTCGTCGTAGCGGGTACAACGCTCACGTGGTTTCAATATTGCTATCATATACACTGTCGGTTCAATATCTCCAAGACAATCCTCCGCGCCGCACCCTCACTTGGTTCTTTACGAAGAGACCCCGATCAGGGAGCCGGCGATACAGACTTGGACGAAGCCCGCGAGCAGAAATTTGTAGTTTCTTTCTCCCTCGATCTCCCCAAAGACCGCCGCACCCCAGATCAACGCGACCAGCCCCGCGAAGGAAGGCACTAGGGGATAGGCGATCACGAATCCCAACGTGTCATTCGCGATAAACCAGCAAATCTGGCCGAGACCCCAGATCACGCCGGAGAGGAAACCGGGAAGGATGGTGCGGGGAGACACGTAGGCCGGTTGGTTCTTGGAAACGCAGCAATAGATCAACCTGTAATTTGGATGGATTTGGTATTTGCTATGGTACTAGGCCGATGAGGATCCTCGATGAAGAACATGATGATGCTATTCAGTTTTTGCGGTTTGGCATGAAAAATGTGCATCACAGCTTGTCCTTGTCACCCTAATTAGCATGGAAAAATTCTAAGTAGACTCAGAAAATCTTATGCTAGTATATGACCTGCTCAAACGTTAACGTTACAATCTCAAACGTTACAATAGAATTCGAAAATCTGTGATGCAAGAAGTGCATGATCTAGCCAAGTCTCATACGACTGCGCATGACAAGTTCCGGAGTCCCAAACCGCACTACAATCTGCCGAAATTTGTGTTGCAGAAAGTGGAGTGGTCTGCGAGTCTGTCATGCTCATTATGCAAGACAAAATCCAGATTCTATTGTAACGTTTGAGATTGTAACGTTTGAGCAGGCCATATAGTAGATTACATTGCGATCGTCGACATGACGAAAATTCCCGTGTAGTGCCAGAAAATGTAGTATCCACAGAAAATGATTTACCGTGCACGCACGACGTGCATGCCCGCATGACAAATCCCTTGTCGTATCTTATTCACGCATGACAAGTTCAATTTGTGCTTCTTGCCTTATGATCAATTAATGCATTTTGGACGTCGTCCTCGTCGTGTACAGTAAATCAATTTGTATTGCGTATGTAGCTGAGGATGTTTTGCGGCGCTCCGGGATAGCGGTCCATCACGTAAAAAACCGGGTTGAAGGTGACACCGTAGAGTAGCCCGCTACACAGACAGAGGATGAAACCTTGAAAAAAAATTTTGTCGTACGTGACTACGCATGTCAAGCAGGCACCACAATTGCAATGCATGGACCTCGTCCTGCTGGCCAGGATACATCATGATCTGCTCAGAAGTTGTACTGTAAAAAAACCATCTTGATGCACCAAACAGATGATAGGAAAAACAAAATTCCTACCGACAAAGCGTTCCTTAGACGCTTCCCACCATTCGTCCATTCGTTTCGACGCCATGGACTTCCGGTTCCCATTATTCGCCCCAGCACCTTCGCACTCCGACACCACGGCGCCCAGTGCGTGGTCCAAGTTCTTCTTGACTCCGTCGTGATTGTTCACGGCGCTGCCATATGCATTGCAAATATGTCTGAGTGTGAAAACAGAAACTTGTGATGCTAATCTATGAATTGTGGGACACTGCAATATCATGCAGGCACGCATGACAATTCGCTGGGCTCCTTTGTGTTTCGCTTTCCGCATGACAAACTACATTTTTGCATGACAGGCAAGAGCAGGCTCTTCTCCTGCTCACGCATTACAGGTTCAAGAGTCATCTGAGACAAGCATGACAAACTTGCATTCTTCCTGACCCAGACATCTTTGCAATGCATATACCACTGACATTGTTCCCCGACGGGGGGGCGGTGCCTAAGAACGAGCCGGCGATATGGAGCCCTCAGGTTTGAAATTCTCTGTGATGCATAAAACGCGACTCAGGAAGTGACTGCATTGCAGAGGACGTACTGGGGACTGACTATTGTCCTGCTATGGGTTAAGAATTGGGCTGCTAATTCGCATGACAGATGAGTACCCCTTTGCACTCAACAGCATGACAGACATGCTTCAATAAGTGCGCGGGAAATTTGTCATGCGCGGACTACAAATGGGGCGTCAACTGGGCTCGCTTTCCTGCATTACAGATTATTTCAACTTTGAGAATTTCATCGAGCCTGAGGCTTTCATAAGCGACCGGGCACGCGGACGCGCAAAACGTGTTCGGGTGGAATATGGCATTCTCAAACGTTACATTCTCAACTACATAAATTTGTGATGCAGGAATGGCAACAGGAAAAGCCCGGATCTTGCAACTCTTGCATCACAAATTCGGCACAGATTCCCATGCTGTTTAGCCCTTCCAACATTTGTCATGCGAAGCAGCTTCATTGTGTGCATGTTGATGCTCATTTTGCATGACAAATCATGTAACAGTGGAGAATGTAACGTTTGAGAGCGCCATATGGAAATCGCGGGATTTCAACCGCAGAGGGTTGTGATCCAAATCCGTTTCATACGCCTTTTTGTCGTGCGGAGAGTCGCGAATTTCCCTCCGCATGGAGTTCAAACGGTGCAAGTCCTCCTGAATGCTGTACTGTGCCGTCTTCCCTACTTTTGCCAAGGATCGACGCGTTGTACAACTTGTGGTGTTGTTCGCATGTTTATCCTGTGCAAAAGTATCGCACTCGTATTTCAGTATATTCGTTCGTGTGGATCGGCTCTGCTGACCGGGTAACCCATCGCCTCACATACAAAACCCTAAACCCTAAACCCAAATTTCAGTATATGCATTACAAATCTTGTTCTTAAGCTAAATCCGCATTACAAATTTTATTTCTCATGCTGAGGAAATTTGTGATGCATTTATACGAGTACGATACTTTTGCAATGCATAATGTTGGCCCATCCCCTGATAGCTCGCGTGGTATTGCTTGTGGGATCTGTTATTTATTCCGACTTGTTATCAACTGCAAAAGCATCGCACTCGTATAACTATAAATGCATCACAAATTTCCTCAGCATGAAAAGTAAAATTTGTAATGCAGATCTACCTCAAGAACAAGATTTGTAATGCATGATTGCAATAGGAGTACGATACTTTTGCACAGGATACTTGCGTATCCGACCGTCGGCCGTTGTAGAGAGGCGAGCTGTTTCGAAGTAACTCCCGTTCATCGGATATCCAGTGCGAATATGTCTGGGTCTGGAAGAATGCATGTTTGTCATGCTTGTCTGGCATGAATCTTGAATCTGTCATGCACGTTACCCAAGAGCCCCACTTTTCTGTCATGCAGAAACGCAGTTTGTCATGCAGAATAGGCAACACCTAGAAGCTCGGAAACTTGTCATGCTGAGCCAGCATGGGTGGCCTCCTCATGGTACGCCACCCAGCATCACAAGTTTCCAGACCCAGACATATTTGCATTTCATATCCGACACCGTGTTTCGATTTCCGTACGCACCCGGTGCGTAGGCAGAGGCGTTGTAGTTTTGCTGGTGTTTCATGTTATTGCTTCCCGGGAGATTCTGGCTATTGCTGTAAAGAAACCCTGCTTCATCTGGAGAACTGCGGCAGTGCTCCTGGATAGACACCCGGCCTAAATTGTTGGAATTGCAACCATCTTCGGAGGGGGAGGGGAAGCAGCCAGCTCCTCCTTTTCCCCGGCGATTATTATACTTGTATTCCCCGGTTGAGGCAGAAGAAATTCTGTTCGTTGACATGGAGCGAGCAAAGCCACTCTGGCTATGTTGCTCCGGAGAATCAGAATTCACCATGTGGGGGCGGCCTGCGGAGGTGCGGTTCCGAATCTTGTGGGTGTCCTGGTCGTGGTTTTTTACGTTTATAATTTGTTATGCGCGGTTACATTCATCAGGCACACTTGTCATACATGCAAAGGACTTGGGCAACAACATTACATCAAAATTATACCAGCTCCGCTAAGTTGTTTGTCGACAGCGACCGGTTCCGCGTTCCCATGTTCAAGGAACCGCCGATCGTGGGGTTCTTCCTGACTTGCCCGCTGACGTTGTCAACATTTTTGGGTTGTTATGAACTGCAAAAGTATCGCACTCGTATGAATGCATTACAAATTTCCTCAGCATGAGAGATAAAATTTGTAATGCGGATTTACCTTTAAAAAAAAATGTGTAATGCATGATTGCAATACGAATACGATACTTTTGCACAGGATAGTTGTTCGGGAGCTGCCAAAGATTCCGTCAGGTTTGCCCCCATTCCCGGTCCAAACTGCCCTTGCGGCGATTTCGTTTTCTTTTTGTTCTCCATATCCGCGAGCAGTAACGGCTGTTTCATGGTATCAGCATTCGAAGAAGCTGCACCACCACTTTCTCCCGCGACTGGCGTGGCCTTCGTATTGGTTCTTGTGGTCTCCTTATCGACGACGTTTACCGGGGAGCTTTCCTTGCTGCTCACGTTGATATCCGAATCCACCGCTTGCAGAATCTCCACGTCCGGTCCCTCGCCCCTTTTGCTGACCTCACTCAGAAACGACCCCACCGGCGGTTGTTGGTCGTTAACGCCCCCTGCTGTGCTCAGCATTTCCGATCCCACGGACATTTTGCGGTAGTTCGTGACCCTGGAGCCGTCGATATCCTGCGCAAAAGTATCGCACTCGTAGTAATCGCATTCATGCATTACAAGTCTTTTTCTTAAGGTAAATCCGCATTACAAATTTTCTTTCTCATGCTGAGGAAGTTTGTATATGCATTTATACGAGTACGATACTTTTGCAGTTCATAGTCAACCGGGTTTGTGAGTTCAATAAGCTGTCCCGCCTCGTCCAAATTCTCCTTAATTTGCTTATTGATGTGATCCGGTATGTCAAACTTCCCGCTGCTCTTGCTCGTTTCTTTCGTCTTATTTGTTCCCTTGCTCATCGGCGGGGGTTGAAGATGCTGGGGATGATGATGTCTTCTGCTGTTATTATTTCCGGTAGTATAATTTTCCGGACTTCTCTTCTGGTCACTCTTCACAGACTTCCTTCTACTCCTGCACACAGTGGAAGATGCTGTATCCACAGAAAAACCTAAAAAACCTCTTCCCCATCAAATTATAGCATGACAAACGAAGGCTCTTCTTCGCATTTAGGCATGACAAATTGGATGAGAAAGGCATAGACAAAGAGCTGTTTTCAGCATTTTCTGGGGATACAATGCTGACCCGGTTTTCGATTTCGATTTATCCACTACTTTCGGCGTCATCGCGTGTCCCATGGGGTTCGTGGCGGAGCAGACGGACACGGAAACACGGTCATTGAACGCTTCCTCATTGTCTTCGTACTTTTTCTTCTTCTTGTATGGAAGCGTCAGGTTTGACATCGACAAAGTTGAAATAACTTGTAATGCATAAAACGCATGACGCAAGGCGCGTGTGTTGCAGAGCAGGCAAATGAGGCCCGTCTTTGCCTAAACATGAGAAAGTCGCCCGTCTTTGCCTAAACAGCATGACAAACTGGATTTAGGCACCACCGAAATTTGTCATGCACCGCTTTGAAATTGGGCTCCCAACTGGTATCGATTTTATGCATTACAAGTTATTTCAACCTTGTCGATTTCAATTCTGACACTCCCATATCTTGATGTTTTTTTTCTTCGCATAGTTGTACTGCTTCTTCCCCTATCAAATGCAAAAATGTCTGGGTCTGGAAGATTGCCAGGTTTGTCATGCATATTTTGCATGACCCATGATGCCTGTAGTGCATGACTTAGCATCACAGTTTTTTGGAAGGCTTCCTGATGCCTATTCCGCATGACAAATGCGGTCTCCGCGTAGCACAATCTGGACTCCTCTACTTGCTGGTCATGCAATGCAGATTTTTTTAGAATCCAAAAACAGCATGACAAGTTTGGATCCTTCCAGACCCAGACATATTTGCAATGCATATCCCCCTCCTGGAGCCCGCGGAGCCGGTGCCGGGGGAGCAGCCCAAGTTATCCTGGTCGCTGTTATTCGCGGTGGAAGTTGAATTGTGGTTCTTACTCGTTTCGTCCTCGTCGTGCTCGTCGTGCGAGTTGTAGTCGCAGTAATTATCGTTGTTCATATCATCGTCGGTGCTGTAGCCGGCTTATGCATTGCAAAACTATCGTACTTTGGTACGAATTGCATGACAAAGTTTTTCCATATTTATGAAAAGCCGTTTGTCATGCTGGATTGCCCATGAAAAAGAGATCTGTAATGCATATGATCTGCAATTACAATATACGAGTACGATTTGCAAAGGCATACTGCTTCATCGTCGATGACCTCTACGTCGATTTCTATTTCTTTCCCACTTTTCTTATGCATTGCAAAAGTATCGCAGCCTTAGTAACTGCTGTTATTTCCTAAGGTAAAACACCATTACAAATTTCATTTGTAATGCTGAGCTGATTTGTAATGCGCTTTATCCTACTACGATACTGTTGCAATGCATAGTTCTCGTCAAACACCATTTCTTTCACGATCTTGGTCCGTGGCGGTCTGTTGTGGTTCCGGTTTTGGTTGTTCCGGAGGGCTCGGTGCTGATTATGGCCACTAGAAGTTGGCTCTTCCTCCTCAGTGTCCTGATCGCCACTAGAGGGTTGCACGACCGTCGGTTTGATTTGCATGTACATGAAACACGCACCGCAGGCAAACGCCGCGCCCGCCATATTCAGCATCGGGTACGATACCGTAGCCTTAGTTGCACCCAGGATCCCGAAAAAACCGGCGGACCATCCCACCAGCATGTTGCACACATTCCAAACGCAAAGACCAAGGGCCATGCCTGATAGTCATAGATTTGTGGTTTTGTTCTTTCAGATCGTGTTGTGTGATTGGTTGTTCTTGTGCCGCGAAAGGGTGAAAGAAAAAAAACCTGTCATGCTGATCCTGATGCTGAAGAAAGATGCTCGGCTAAAGTAAACGTTCCCAAAAAGAAAATGTACCAATCCGGCTGATGATCGGGATTGCCATCAAGTTCCCCGCGCACCAGGCCATGCCTCCGCCCATCGCGTAGTGCGGTTTCGGCACGGTGGGGAACCCGCTTAGAGCAAACAAGCACAAGCCCGTGCAGAAAATCCCGCAACACATGGTCCACTGAAAGAAGATCCCATTCCCCGTGGGAAAACTCCGAGCCGGCACGAAGTTGCTGCCGAAAAAAATGCCCGCGAAGATGACCGCCAGAATACCAGCGGTTACGTCTTTCGAGGGTTCTGCTTCGGGTCCTATGCCATCTGCGGTCAAAAGCGGTAAGCAGTCCTGCCCGGCTTCACAAGAACCGTGTTGGCCACTAGCGTCGCTCGGCAACTCCAGCCCATGTCCTCCGACGTGCGCATCCCCTGGGGCTCCACCAGTATTGAATAACGCGTCCAGAATGTTGTGTCCCTGCAACGGCCAAGTTTGGACCAAACTGACCGCGGTTTTGGAATTGTCCAAATTCTGTTGGGAAGAAGAACCAGCGAACAAATCCTCATGGGTAGACGCAGTCGGGGCCATGAAAGAAGTCGATGTGGATGGTGTTGACATAATTTGTTTCATCTGGCTTTGGTCAACAACATCTGGTGCAGCAGCAGCTCCCACCTGAATGGCTTGCTGGGAGGTTGCGGTCGGATCAACATGATTTCCCGCTCGATCGCTGACTATAGTCGCGGAAGGAGATGACAAAACCGCGATGGCTGTCTCTGCCAGGGCTCGAGCTGTTGCACCTGCCATGGCTAGAAAAAATCCGCGGTGAACGAGATTTTTCCGGTCCTTGTCTTCCGGAAAAAGCGGCGGTTGTTGGGTCTAGACCTTCTGCCTCCACCAGCGGCCACGTTGTCGTGGCGATTGTTCAGTAGCTAGGTAAGTCGTTTTGATGTTCGCCTGTAAGAACAGGCGAAGACGAAAGAGACGAAAGGGAAACAAGGAACCTGTCCGTCTCCCCTCTAGATCCCGCAAAACAGCTCGTGCTGCGGGGGTAGCTGTCTGTCGTCGAGGGTATGGGAGTGTCAGAATCGAAATTGACAAAATCAAAAAATTTGTGATGCACAGAATCGATGTCAGTTGGAGCCTCAGTTTTCAAGTGGCGCATGACAAATTTCGGGAGCACCGAAATCCAGTCTGTCATGCTGTTTGGGGAAAGAAGACCGCTCCTGTCATGCTACTCTGGCAGCACATTGCATACCCCTGAACAGGCATACAATCGGCCTCATATGCCTGCTCCCCAATACAGGCCTTCAGTGCTCTACATTTTACGCATCGCAAGTTTTTCGATTTTGTCGATTTCGATCCTGACACATCCATAGAGGGCTGTAGTGACGTAACAAAGAGACGAAGGTGGTACTAGAAAGAGCAAAACCAAACCAAGAAAGCGAGTTAATACCGGTGTGTAGTTTGTTTCATTGAGAAAGGAAACAAGAGACAACAACTTCTCTTCGACAAACTAGTACAACAAGGTACGACCTTATGGGGTGAAATTCGTTGATGTCCTCAATATCATGTGTATTAGTGATCCAAAAATCAACTACTAGATCGATTGCAGCGGCAAGTCAGATCGTCGAAACCAACGAGGAAAAACAGAGATGCGGCAGGTGTTAGAAAAATAAAAAGGTTGCGTCAGATCTTGAATCACAAATAAAGAAAACGATTTGTCATGGCCGGCAGAACATCCGAACATCGTCACATATTGAAAGCCGTCAAAAGCTCTCCCCGACGTGTCGTCGAGCGGGAAGTACCACGGTGCTGTAGCACCACGACCACCACGACCTTCCTTGCAGATTTTCGTCCTTGTATTTTTCCAATTTTTTTGTTTTCAAATACATTCATGGTTATGATGTGCGGTCTTTGTGAGCATAAACTCGGTGATGTAGTGGTGGGCTGGAAAAGAAAGTAGAAAAACTACAGTGGTGATACGCAGAAAGTGGATCATTCGTAGGCAAACGAATGGTCCACAAAAGGTGAGACGGAAAAAGTTTCGGCGCGGCGATACTGCTACGTAGCATAGGATGTGAAAAATTACTAGTTGTGGCATTATAGTGGCTTTTTACTGTAAAGTTGAAAGAAAGAAATTGTGAAAAAAATTTCCCAATAAGTCACAGAAAAACTTCCATACCAGCTTCGACCAAGCAGAGCTCAAATTTACATAAATTTACAGCCTTTACTCCATGTATTTCATCAAAAAGCATTGCAGAGACGAGTAGAACAGCAGCAGCTCCAGGGGCCTGAGCTGCAGCCAAGAGAGGTTTTCGTAGTTCCTGGCGCACTGTCGGCTATTTTCCCTGGGAAAAAATAACGGGTGCAGCCCCGTCCTCTGGAAACGCGATTCGAATCTTTACAGCACCTTATTATTCTTTTCACTTGTAGTTCTTTTTATGCATATTTTTGAGCTAGTACTGTGGTCTTCACTAGAAAAAAAATCTACCAAGGTTGAGTAGAGTGGATTTAGAAAAAAAAAGCCAAATCTGTCATCCCGCACGACCGTTCTGCAACCTACTGTAGCACTGCCAACAGAGTCACTTTTGGATGCTGAGGTGCCCCAGTGCAGGCATGACAAGTTTGACTTTTCGTGTAAAAAAGGTGTCAGATTTTATTCGTAAAGTATTAGTAGTGGAAAGTGTCGCGGTCATAAGATCCTCATACTTGTTGGTTTTTCATCGTCGTCGAAAGAAACCCATTGCAGGACGAAAGTAGAGTTGCTGTGAAGAAGCAGCTTGCTCTGGTGCAAAAATTTTTGCATCGGAGCAAGTTCCTGATCCTGTGTCTGTGATAGTTGCAATTGCATAAATTCTTACGTCTGATGCTTTTGATACGTAGCTTGTGCTTGTTTCAATCTCCAATGAAACTACCCTAGTGATGAAAAAGAAATATGTTGACCCTGTTTTGCAGATTTGATGAAAATCTAGTTGAAACGTTGAATAATCATGATAGTCTGATACTGTTTCCCCATAAAGAAGTAACACTACGTACTGTGATAAGTTATATTTTCGATACCTCATACGGTCTAATAAGTACTTCCGTTGTAGAAGAAGATTTTTGCAATAGAAAAAAGTTCGAATCTATACGATAAATTTGCTATTTTCATACGGTTTTTTTTTTGTAATACGAAAAGAAAATCGAAGAAATAAGGTGAAAAAAGAATAGTCTTTTGGAAGAATTTAGATAGAGTTTCTGGTTGATTGTTGTGCCTCCACGAAGAGTTGTGATAGTGTGCGTGACCACGCTGGGCATACCTGCAACACAGGAACGGGCGCCGGAGGTCCTTCGTGCTTCACGACCTGGCTCCCGCCTGTGATTGGAAATATGCAGCCAGCTTGTCTACGCGATTTGCTTGTTTTCTCGAAATGCGCTTGACGTTTATCCGTCGCTCCAAAATTATGTTGTAGAAGCAAGTCGTGGCTTGGTTAAAGTGAATATTTTTGCAAGAGCCAGCACAGCTTGAGAATTATTGCACTGTAGAAGTAATCAGCTATGATCGTCCCTAATTGACTTGTTGTGTTTTGTTTTCCTGTTGCCTCCCCTATCTTCTGTTCCAATTGGTTCTTTGATGGTGTCGGTAGTTTTTTCTCGGTAGGTGACCTCGAGCCTCATCTTGATCGCGCATACGCAGCAGGTCGCCACGCATAGACGAGAAAATGAAACCCAAGCTGCACCCAACGTCCTGAAGGTCGTTTGCAAAAACGACAGTCGCAAAAACGGCTTCTAGATTTTCTGACTCGTGGCTACTGCGTCTGTGTTGAACTAGATGATCTATCACCGCACGACGGCGCGCAGGTAAGTAGTTTCTACCTAGTACCTGCGTGACCACGCACTGATCACGGAAGAAAGACCCTTCACGCGTTTTGATCGTGCTCCAATGCTGTATCTCACTTCTACTTACGACCTCTGCCAATTTTGAATTTGTTTTTTTACATTTTTTTTCTGCATATGACGCTGGAGCTGGTACTGTACCAAAGTGATTCTACTTATAGTGCCGTTTGTGAGATAGCCACCCCTACAAGCTTCTCACCTTCTTGCCACTCCCGCCCAAAAAAATCGGAGTAATTTTGCCGCTTTTCCAACTTTATTTAAGCTTCTGATTTCTCTGAGGTACAGATAACGATTGCGATGCTCGTCTTTTTTTGTTTGAATAAAACCCCTTCGTTTCGTTGTACTACTGTGTCGCTAAAAAAATGTATAGTAATGCCAGTGACTTTGATGATTTTTGCACATGATACGATGTCGCCATGGAGGATAGGATTAGAAATTTGATTCCAGATATTATTTCTTGCGGTTGCCACCTGGCAAACTCGTCCGGTTGCTTTATTTGCTGGCTTTCCACTTTCCGCGGCGCTTGTCAACCAGGTCCATCAGCAAACAGCGGACGCGTTTTGGAACCTGATAGGTATTCTTAGTCATGTGAGTGTGTTTGTCATGCATGTTTTCATTAGGATACATAATTCTCCGCACCTGCCTACAACGCATAACAAATTCCAAATTAAAGTTTGCAACCAAATAAATCACAAGAAGAGTGTTGTTATCAATTAAATATACCGAGCTGTTGACATCGATTTTTCCCTTGAAAAAGTTCTGGAACAAATCGTCCATCCATGCTTTCTGACCCCGGTCATGGCAATCAAAGTGCGGCCCAACGATGTCGATCAAGGTTATGAGGCACTCCAGGCAGATCGGCGTGTCTTCCTCTTGGAGCATTTGGGCGATCGAGGGAAGCAGGCGGGAAGCGAGGAGTTTGCAGTTTAGGAGTTTACCGATAAACCGCACGTTGCCCATCAGCTTCTTCTTGTACCTGAGAGTGATAGAAGTGTTCTTGATGTTCATCATCTTGAATAATACTCGGAAACCAGCATGGCAAACCTAATTGAATATTGGCTACAGTTTTAGCATGACAACCTCTTCAATTCCCTGTAACCTGATCTACTAGATCTGAAATAAGCAGTACTTGTGCTCTCGCTCGATAGCCTCGTCGTCCCTTACGTTCGCATCCAACACTCCCTTCGGTGGCTGCAAATTCGCCTCGAAGAACTCTTGAGTCCGAGAAAGCAAACAATGCCGAAAGCTGTTGTCTCCTTCGATACCTGTGTGGTTTTGAAATTTTTTCGCATGAAAAAAAAACGCAAGCGCAGATGGCAACGGTGACATTGAATGACATAACGAGACCGATCCAGTACAAGATTAGTATCGCACTCCCACTCGTACTAATCACAGTTGCGCATACCAAATCTTCTTCTTATACGTAAAAAAATCCGCATCACAAATTGGAATTGCATTTCTCCTGTACCGTAAGCCTTGTATTTCGACTGGTTCTCCGTGAAGTGCTGGCTCAACCGGTTGCACAGTTTCGTGTAGAGGTCGTCAAAGTGGTGCTGGTATCAAATCCAAAAATGTCTGCGTCTGGAAGATTGTGAGATTTGTCATGCTTGTCTGGTATGACTAAAAAGTTTGCGATGCGTGCCCAAGAAGACACCCTTTTGCCACCTGTCATGCGAAAACGCAGTTTGTCATGCGAAAAACGCAACACAAAGAAGCGCAGATATTTCTCGTCATGCTTGCCTGTGCAGCATTACAGAGCATTCACTATTCCCAACGAAGCATTACAAGTTTCGAGGCCCGGACATTTTTTGCAGTTGATAGCTGGGTGGTGACTTTCTCGAAAATCTCGCACTATCCTGTGTAAAAACGTCCCCACCCCAGAGTTGTGATGCAGATTTGCCATGACAGGAACATTTGTGATGCGCAACCCCATGACAGGCATTTTCAATCGTGTTTGGGAACTTGTAATGCTGTAGACAGGATCAGAAGGTCGATTTGTGATGCGGCTTTCCTTGCTAACTTGCACTACCTTACGGACTGAAACTTGTCATGCGTGACTCCGAAAACTCCGTGGTTTGTGTTGCAAAATCCCCATCCTGACTCTGGTGTGGGTACGTTTTTACTCAGGATACGCACATCAGCGCGTTTACGTGGTCCGGGTGGGAGATGCCGACGTTCAGAATTTCTTCCAACATTTTCTCAAACGTACCCTCAGAGATCTTGTTCAAGATGGACTTGAACTTCCGGACGATTTCTGCATCAGCGGACGCGGAGAGTTCTGTTTTTGATGTGGGTCACAAGTTAGGTTGTACCAATGCATTTTATTTTTTCGCAAGCCTAAGCTCGACTTCTAGAGCTGCCACGAGAACTCAATAAACCAACAAATTTAGTGCATTTCTGTATACGTTTCTTCTGCTGCACGGCCCACGAGGATTCCGAAGAAACCAAAGCCTGCTTCCTCCACCCCTGGCGCGCTTCGCATTCCTGCGTCCCGAAGATCTTGGATGACTCGCGATTGGCAAACCGCAGCATGAGGAAAAAACTGCGGCTGTACTTGCATTCAGTGACATTGGACAAAGGATCTAAATCCTCGGGCGCCGGAAGGCTACCGCAAGTGGACCTGATAGGTTGGATTGTGAATGGGAACAGTTTTTGCTTCTTGTTTTTACGTATTTATACTCAGGGCCAGGCGTAGAAGCTAGCGAGCAACATCATCGACGAAGCAGCATTACACCAAAATCCTATACCCTACTTACATCTTCTCAGTGAACCAAAAGATGAACCACGAACAACGATCCAAATAAATAAGTACTGTGTCCCCAAGCCTCCTCCCTTCTTGTTCCCCACGGCGATTTTCGGATCGAAGGCTCCTCGCGGTGAGACCGCGATCCCGGGCGGGGGCGACATGTCATCTAGGTCCAGCACCGGACAGCTATTTCCCGCGGCGGACGTCGCACTCGAGGGTACTAACGGCACCATGCAGGAGGAGGTTGTAGACATGACAGACGCTTGGTGCTGCAGCAAGTTAGCCGTGCTGCTGCTGTTCTGACTACTCGTCGCGGTTAGCCCGGGCAGCGGCGGCAGTGGGGGCGCTTTGGATTGCGGCCCGGAGGCAACGGAGGAAGGTAAAACTTGGTTGTACTCCATCATGTCTTTCGGGACGTGGATGTTCGGAGTCGACATGTTGATCGGAATGGCCTTCCCGCCCGCCAGAGCAATCGTCCCCTGCTGCTGAGCGTTGCTATTTTGCTGTGGCGTGGTCGAGGTCAAGGGTTGATGCTGTTGACCATGACCAGTCGCATTCATGACCACCGTTCCCTGCTGCAAATTAATCGTCTGCTGCACAGAGGCTCCTGCGCTTTGCGCGGACATGGTCTGTGGCAGAGATGGCGGGTTGCTGCTTACAGTCCCGGCAGCTCCACCTCCGGTAGAGGTTCGCGGCAAAGTGTTGTTCTGTGCGGCGCCGCTATCAAGCGCAGCCGGCAGCGTCGCCGGAATAGCAGGTGGCGTCTGCGCGACCGTCTTATTGTTTGCCGTTGTGCTTGCTGTGACTGCAGGTTGTCCTGGTTGAGCTGCACCCGCTCCTGCCGGCGCAGCTGCAATGCCGCCTGGCTGCAATCCCGCTGTGGGCGGCAATGCCGGCGTGGTTCGTGCAGTTGTCGTGCTCGAGGTAGCGGTTGCTTGCTGTAGCTGTTGTTGACCTGCGCCGTTGATTGATGCCGGCGTGCTGCTGCTTACTGGAGGCAGAGGGGGCGGCACGCCTGAAGTCTGCTGCTGCCCTTGCGCTCCTGGAACTGTCGCTGAGGTCGCGCTTGTAGGCACGACGGTGGCTGCGCCTGCTCCACCAGCGGCAGCCGCTCCCACGGCCGGCAGAGGCGGTGCGGGGGCGCTGACCTTGCTGACGGGGGGCGGAAGGCCTTGGGAGGTTTGTGGCTGCTGCTGTTGTCCCGGGACCTGGGGCAGCGGAGGTGGCGGTAAAGATGTTGTGGTGCTTGTACTCGTCGCAGGCTGCGCAGCTACGCCACCACCCCCTGCATTATTGGCGGCTAGCGGAGGCTGGAGCGAGTTGTTTGCCGCTACTCCAGTTTGGCTCGGCTGTTGTGTTCCTTGTGCTACTGCTGATCCTCCTTGTTGCGTAGTGGCTGCCAGTGACTGCGCATGCGGCAACATGTTGTTGGCACCAGACGCCGCAGCTCCAGTGGTGGTTTGCTGTTGCTGCTGCGCAGTCGTGGTGCCAGTGGCTGAAATCTGCTGGCTCAGACTTATTTGCGGTTGAGCTGCAATGCCGTTTTGATTTTGGTTTTGCTGCTGCTGGTTCAAGCTCTGCGCAGTCAACGCTTGCTGCAGTTGTAGGTTAAAGTTGGTCTGCTGTTGCGGCACACCCACCTGTTGAACTCCTGCGTTATTAAACATCGGGCGCTGCTGATTAATATTTACGCCAGTTCCAGTTGCTCCCGCAACTACAGAAGTGGTCGACAGATTGGTCTGCGACCGGTCCATTTGATTCAAGTTTTGTTGGCTCAAGGTCTGCTGCTGACCGACCATTTGCTGCTGGCCAAAGGTATTATTCGGGTTATTGTTCTGCTGATTGAAATTGGTAAGCTGCTGCTGCTGCTGCGCTTGGTTAATATTCATCGCGTTACCCAAATTACCTTGCTGCTGCAACAGTTGCTGTTGTAACTGGTTCTGCAGCTGCATATTCCCCTGCATCAAATTGTTGTTGTGTACTCCACCCTGCTGGTTTTGCGTGTTCATCACGGCATTGCCCATCATCATGTTGTTTTGCTGCGGCTGGAAGCTCTGACCATTAGCATTCATGAGCCCCTGCTGCTGCTGCTGTGCGTTGTTCATGTTTTGTACCCCAGCAGCTTGTAGCTGCCCCTGGTTGTTCATCAAGTTAGTATTCTGCTTGTTTTGCTGCTGCAATGCCGGCGGCTGCTGGCTCTGCGGGTTAAACTGAGCATACACCGGGCTCGTGGTGCCCGTCATGACGCGCGGCGCCGGTGTGGAAGTGTTGGTGTTGGAACCAAGATTCAAACTCAATTGACTTTGCTGTGCCGCGACACTACCGGTAGCCGCGTTAGTACCTCCGGAGCCAACGACAGTACTGCCCTGCTGATTTGCAGTTCCTACAGTACCCACGACCGTCGAGGCCTGGCCTGCCGGGGTATTGTTTTGCATCTGCTGCTGCCCAACTCCAATGCTGGACGTCGTGTTGCTCATGTTTAGCCCGGGAACCACACCCTGTTGCGTCGACGGCCCAACAGCACTCTGCAGTTGCTGCTGATTGAAGTTCTGATTCATCGTTTGCTGCATCTGTTGTTGGGTGTTCATGGTGAGACTCTGCTGCTGCATCTGGGGCTGCTGCTGCTGTTGACCTTGAGATGTTGAACCCATCTGCTGCTGCCCAACATTTGTACTCAGACCACTCGCCAAGTTGCTTTGCGCATTCAGCATTTGCTGCTGAACTATTTGCTGCTGCTGGAGCTGCATTTGCGTCGGGTTCTGCTGCATAGTGGTCTGTTGCTGAAAAGTAGAGCTGTTCATAGTATTTGTTCCCTGCTGCTGCTGCGGCTGTTGGAACTGATTTTGGTGTTGATTCCCCGTCGTAGTTCCCATCAGATTACTGCCTCCGGCGCTCATGTTTACCGGCTTCCACTCCTGTGCGCTCGGGTTCAGCTGTTGCTGACCGGATGCAAAGGAGGCGGTTGAGTTTGTGTGCTGCATCATTTGCTGATTGTATTGCAAACCACCTTGGGTAGACGTGTTCTGTTGATTCATGTTCAGGTTCATCTGGCCCGTGTTCATGTTTTGCTGCATGCTGTTCATGTTGTTCGCCATGTTGCCACCTTGTTGATGGCCCAGCATGTTGTTGCCACTCATCGACTGTTGGTCATTGCTATTGCCAAATTGCATATGACCACCCATATTGCTCCCCATCTGCTGGTGCGACGTCTGCTGTTGTCCGTACATGTTGCTCTGACTGTTGAAGCCCATGTTGCCCATGTTGTTCTGTTGCTGATTCTGCATGTTGCTATACATGTTGCCCATGCCGCCCATACTGTTGTTCATCATGCCAGAACCCGTGTTATTCATCCCCATGTTGGAATTATTTGCCATGGCTCCAAACTGGTTTGTCCCACTGAGAGCACCTCCGCCGAACATGTTCGCGTTAGTCCCCTGCTGGCTTCCTTGCTGCATCATACCGGATGTGTAAGACGCGGTGTGATTCAAGCTGGTGTTCTGATTCGCTCCTCCGACAGCTGAATTGTTCGCGGAAAAGTTGTAACTGTTCGCGCTGGTACTGTGCGTCAACACGTTCTGGCCCTCACGCAGCTTCTTGATCTTCTCGTCCTTTTGCGCCGCGTATGCAAGAAAAAAACTGTGTAAATGTAAGTCTCTTCGAAGAATAGCATCACAAGTTTGCTCTGCATGACGCAGAAAACCTGTCATGCGTAGCTAGTACTTGAAAACACGCACGAAAATAGCCTCTGATGCATGTCCAGCATGACGAGTGTACCAGTTTTGCATTTTCTGCAACACAAAGATACACTTACACAGTTTTTTTCTTGGATACCGCGGTCTCATCGGGCCCGAAGTTCATCTTGATCACATCCCCCTTGTGATTCCGAACCTCAAAAGAATTGGCGTTCGCATTAGTGGTCGTGCTGTTTTGCTGTTGTTCTGTCGTTGTTCCTGCAATTGTGGTACCAGTTGGTCCTACTTGTTGCTGGTGGTTTACAACTCCGCCGACAACACTACTATTACCACCAGCCACGCCGGATATCAAAGTAGAGCTCGCGGATTGATGCGTGCCGGCAAGATGACCAATCGGGTTAGCGAAATGCAGCCCTCCGAGTAGTTCCCGAGACTCCTTCTTGTTCTTGTTCGCTTGGAGCTTCTCGTTCAGCATTTGCTGCAATTCCGCCGGCGTGAGCCCGTCGATCTTTTTCTTATTCGACGCCTCCAGGGTTCCTCGCGGCGGCTTGTCTAAGGTGCTGCTCACATTCCGGGACAGATCGCTCTCCGTCGCGGAAGAAGCGGCGTTGGGAGAAGAGGCGTTGGCGAGGGGGGTGGTGAGACCTCCTTCTTTGGCAGTTGCAGTTGCAGATGCAACACCTGCAGCTCGTTCCACAGCAGTTTTGGAAACCGCGACTCCAGATGCTGAGACTACCTCCGCCGAAGTTGCAGTAGCAGCAGCTGCAGTGACAACAGCGGCCGAATTGTTTTGTTGCTCGCCAATTACATCCGCTGTCGGAGGACAAGTCGAGGTTTTGTTCTCGACAATATCCGTATGACAGTGCACAACTCCGCCTCCCCCCCATTTGCATAGCATGAACGGCAATACAAGCATCAGCAAGAATGCCGGATTTGCATGACAAATTTGCAGTGGAGTGTAATGCTATTTGGGCTACCAGAACTTGTCATGCAAACAGTGCCAAGAGGCAAGAGGTGGATTCGGTATTTTGCATGACAAATGAGGGGGAAGAGGAGTTGTTCACTGTCATAATCCGTTGTCGCGGTAGTCGTTGTGTTGTCGCCAGAGGTGCCGGAAGAAGCGTTGTCCGCTGAAGACGCTCCACCGGTAGTGGTCAAAACCAGGTTATCGACCGCTACGGTATATCAAATGCAAAAATGTCTGGGTCTGGAAGAATACAAGATTTGGTTGGTTGGTTGGGTAGCGCCTGTCGCCGGTGCAGGTCCCGCCCTCCATCGATTGCGATCCGGAGTAGCCGGACTTGTCATGCATGTTTCTCATGATCCATGATGCTTGTGATGCATGACCTTGCATCGCAGACATTTAGAGGGCTTCCTGATGCACCTTCCGCATGAGAAATGCTCTATCCGGGTAGCACAAACTGCTACTGCACCCCTGTTGCTTGTCATGCAATACAATTTTTTTTACCGTCCAAGAATAGCATGACAAGTTGCATTCTTCCAGACCCAGACACTTTTACATTTGATACGGTAGTAGTCGTCGACGCGGGCGGATCCGAGACGGCTGGGGAATTCTGCTGCGTTCTTTGCTCCTTACCAGTAACTGTCGTGGCACGGCTGTCGTCCTGTTTTCGATTGTTTTCATTCCGATATTTAGCATGACAAACATCGACTCGTCGAAATGACGACAGACAAGACACTACCACTAGTCAAAAATGCTCGTTATGCAATACAGATCTTGCCCTCCTAACCATCTCGCATCACAAATGAATCCAGAATGATCGCCATCAATGCATTAAAACAAATAAACTCTCTATACGATTGGTGACTGGCTGTTGCCCACGACTCCTGTGCTCGAATTCAGCAGCGCTAGCGAATCGTCCGAACTTGTTAAGCCCAGCGTCGTGCTTTCCAAGCTGGGAAACTTCCGACAGACGATTTCGTCTTCCTCGTAGCTGTTTTCGCACGAGCTCACTCGCCCGTTTATGAACCCGGTAGAAGCCCGGGTCGTCGCCGTGGTCGCTTTGGACAGTTGCTGTTTGCACCGCTCCGGATCGCCGTCTTCGCTACTGGATGACGAAGTGGCGCCGCCAACGTCCGTCTTCGTTGTGGACGAGCTCGCATCTTCCGTCATACCGGACTGCAGTTGTTTTTCGGTCACTGCATTATTACCTGGCTTTTGCTCTACCGTAGGACCTTCTTCACTGCTAATACTTTCCTTTTCCGAAGAAGGCAGGTCAGTAGCAGCAGGCGCTGCTTGAGCAGATGAAACTACGGAGGACATCACAGCTGCGCCGGGGGCAATAGAACTAGCGTCCTTCATCTTGTTCACTGAGACCGACTCTACTACACCTGCAGTCACAGCACCACCGCTGGCAATGTTGATAGTATTGACTGCAGCCGCTGCGTTTGCAGCTTGCGTTGCGGCGGCGGCGATCGCCACGGTCTGGGCGGAGGCTTTTATTGACTTCGTGCGCTCCGCAAAGATGGACTGGATTTTGTCTTGTAATTTGGACGGATCCTGAAGCAGCTCTTTGTTCTGGGCGGTATTGGCAGCTGTGCCTGAGTTGTTGGCTGATGATGTCCCGTCGCCCTTGTCGTCCCCCTGCTGGCCACCTCCGTTATTTTGCGTGGAATTTGAAGATATGAAATCTAAAAATGTCTGGGTCTGGAAGAATGCAACTTGTCATGCTGATTTTGGATTCTAAAAAAATCTGTATTGCATGAGCAGCAAAGAGAGTCCAAGTTGTGCTACACGGAAAGAGCATTTGTCATGCGGTATAGGCATCAGGAAGCCCTCACAAAATCTGTGATGCTAGGGCATGCATCACAGACATCAGGAGTCATGCAAAATGTGCATGACAAAACCTAGCAATCTTCCAGACCCAGACATTTTTACATTTGATAGAAGAAGTGATGGTAAAACTTTGGATGTTATCCGCCCGAAGAGTCCCGACCATGGGAGCACCAGCACCTGTTGCGGTACTACTCAGGTTCGTTTGAGACCCAGACTGCGGCAGTTGTTGGCTCTGCTGTTGCTGTAGCTGCATGTTGTAAGAAGTGCTGTTCGACGTAGCAGTTTGCTCAGTTGCAGTGGCATTGAGAGGACCAGTGGCAGACGTTTGTTGTGCTTGAGCTGCATTGAACGAAGTACCGAAGGATGCGGCATTTCCCGTTCCCCCAAGCTGTTGCTGCTGTCCCGTCGCTGCTGTTGCTGTCCCACTCTGCATTTGCTGCATCGACGTTACCGCACCAGTAGACTGGAGGTTCAGATTGGACATACTATTCAAACCTTGCTGCTGTTGACCACCAGCAACTCCAGAGCCGTATTGCATCTGCTGCTGCTGGACGCCTCCAGTAGAACTAGTGCCCATCATGCTGCCTCCACCAGTCGTGCCACTACCGTACCCGCCAATGTTTTGCTGCAAGTTCGCATTGGATCCGGAGTTCATTTGGGAAGATGAAAATTGGGCGGTGTTTGTTCCACCGAAATTCGACGTCCCTGACGGCTGGAACTGAGTGCTCTGCGCGTTCATGGTACTAGAAAATTGGTTTTGGTGCTGGCCGGAGGTCGTAGTTCCGAACTGATGAGAACTCTGGTAGTTGCTATTTCCCATTGCAGCAGCATTTTGGTTAATGCCGCCGCCACCGCCCATATGGTTCTGCATGTTCATCTGGTTTTGCATGTTGCCGGACGTTCCGCCCATGATATGTGACGACATAGTATTATTGTTCCCCCCAACATAGCTGCTCGTGTTACCACCGCTATGGTTGTGAAAGGAGTTGCTCTGGTGCATAGAATTTGCGGCTGCGTAGGAATTAGACATGTTCTGCTGCTGCTGAAAATTCCCAACTCCGCCACCCATTATCAAGTGTAAAAATGTCTGGGTCTGGAAGATTCTGAGACTTATGATGCACGTTTTGCATGCGCCATGATGTCTGTGATGCCTGCCCTAGCATCACAGATGTTTTGAGGGCATCTTGATGCCTATTCCGCATGACAAATGCCCTCTCCGGGTAGCAAGAATCGCATTCCCTTTGCTGATCATGCAATACAGATTTTTTTGGAATCCGAATGCAGCATCACAAGTTGCATTTTTCTCTACCCAGACATTTTTGCAATCCATACCCATCATGCTCTGCTGATATTGACTGTTCATCATGCCGTTATGTTGACCGGAGGTATTTGATCCAAACTGGCTCTGCATCATGTTGCCATGATGTTGGCCGCTATTATTCCCACCACCGTGCATGCCGCTGTTCGCAGCTCCCTGATGCATACTGCTGTTGTACTGGTTTGAAACCATATTGGACGTCGACTGTTGGTCTCCCATGTGGTGCGCCGAACTATGGGCACTGTTGCTGGACCAGGTGTGCGCCATGCTTTGCTGGTTTAGGTGGCCGGACGACTGCATGCTGTGTCCCATGTTGCCGGCACCGCCCATCGCACCAGAGCTGCTGTTGCCCATGTTCATGCTGCTCATATCAAAACCAGAATTCTGGTTGTGCGAACCGTTGTTCATGCCGGTCATGCTGTGCGTGTTGCCCGCTACATTGGAACCCGAATTGTACTGGGAGGCGGTTCTGTTTATGTAGTTATTTGAACATTTTGGTTGTGTTTTTATGCATTCTTTTGTGAAACAATTCAAAAGCTATACCATGAAATAAACCTGCTCGAGATTTAATACGCCAGAATTTGAAAGATGACTAGTACCCTTGTCCCCCCATCGCCCCCACGCCGCCCCCTCGCTGGTCAGCATAGCTCTCCTTTCCGCCAGGGCCAGCACTATTGCCAGCGTTGCCTCCTCCCGACCCGTTGTAGCGGCCCCAAACAGGATTCATTTGCGACACGGTGTTGGTCTGAAAAGTATTCACCATTTCCGCGGCGGGCTCCTGCGTAACCGTCGATGCGGGAGTTACCCCGCCGGAGTGGCTCCCGGCGGTCGTCCACATCTTTTTCCAAATCGACTTACGTTACAAGAAACAGAGATTGTATTTTACAAAAAGTGCCGTGAAATAATAGAGCAGATGAAATCGTGCAGTAAATAATCTTCATGAAACAACTCGCAAAAGAATACACAACTACTCGCAATACTCCGATAGAATTTTACCGTTGAACAGCACTAAACTATTCTCCAACATAAAATTCTTTCCACAACTACAAATTATTTTTCACAGAACAATTTACAATCTTTCGTAAAACTTTTTTTATCACAATGTAGATTCGAGGTGGTCGCTCTATTTGCCTTTTTCTAAAGCAAGGATAGATACGGTTGTAGAGATTAATCGTAAAAAAGAAATCGCGGTAACAGATGCAAATGATCGTCTCGATTTTTTTTTTTTTGGTTTTTAGGTATTTTTTCTTTGACAAAAGTATAATCTTCCAAAAGCAGCTATTTTGTCTTGCATAAACCTTATCGCTGTCTGATATAATGTTGAAATATGCTAGAAACCTTGCTCGCACTACTGAATCCTCTTTGTTCTTTCGTACTAGGGTCTAATTTCTTGTTTGCGTTTATTGTGCAGGCGTGAAGAAATTCTACTTCCTCCAGCTGTACTACGCAAGAATGTTCGGTCTCCCCCTCCGTGAGAGAAATTCTTTCTTCACCAAAGGCGAAACACAAAGATTCCTGTGTCAGACAGCACCGTCAGACAGCACCGTCAGAAAGCACCTCGTTTTATTCCGCGATACAACTAGTAGAAGAGGGACAGTAACTAGACGACTTTCTCCGAAGTAAATAAGGTTCTTTTTCTAAACTAAGTAAAAGCGTAGGAGTGTCTACGCGACTTTCTTTTTAACAGTCTAGGATAATTTTTGGTATGAGTATTTTTAACAGCCACTCTGTAGTTGTGGTTGTCAAGGGAGTAAAGTCGCTGGGCGGGTGTCCGAAAAGGAGCTGGCTCTAACGATAGAAGCGCGCTTTTTTAGAGGTTTCTGGCTAGCAATATCTTGTTATCAGACCTTGAGGTTGTTGTGCTTTGTCAAGACAGTGAGCAGCTTGGTACAGGTACACAGAAAGAATAACAGAAAAAATTATGTCGAAGAAACGATAAGAGAGCCGCTTTTGATAAAATCAGACTTGCGTGCCTACAGAAAGCGCGGTGCCGCTTCAGTGAGCCTGTAGCTAATATGCCACTTCTTGTACTAACAACAGGTCGCCCGAGGCGTCTCTACGCTCTTGTAGGCAAACAGGCAAAAGCTGTAAAACTGGCAGAGATAAGATACAGATCAAAATCAAAGGCGCGTGTAAATACGGTTGATGTGCTCTTCAAAATTGACAGATCACAGCAGGTACAGATAGCAGAGCCTCAGTAGTGGTCTTTCGTAGCGGGACAACAGTTAAAAAATCATTGATGAAAGTGAAACAAGAAGATATAAAGAGCGGCAACAAGAATCGCCTTGAGGGAAGCAGGAGTGTCTGCTTGCACTAATAGAAATTTATTTCATCAAACGGAGGAGCTCGGTGAGCTGAGCGAAGAAAAGAACTCGGCTTACTCTTGCTCCGTTTAGTATGAAGATTCTCAGCACGTAATATTGTGTCTCTTTGGTCCAATCTTACCACACAACTCGAATTGAATCGGCGGTGGCCTCTTTAGATTCTCTTTCTAGATTTCTTCCTATAGAAAAACAAGGAAAAAAATCTAAAGCAGTAGTCAAAATGTTGACCACGCACTCTACCTCCGGTGCGATAGAACCAAAACAATATTACTCAAAACTTTCTACTAGTGCGCTACACCGTGTGGTCACTTTTGGTGCTGTACTATTGTTCCTTTGCTAAATATTCTACAAATCCGTACTATGATATTTTCACTGCTCGAGCGAGAGCATAGTTTATACCGCAAAAATTTTCTAAAGCAAATAGCGCAGACGGAGCTCCTCTCTTTATAAATACGTTTGGCTGATTCTACTGTAAAAAACTCGACACTATGGAAAAATATCGTAGCCCTGACCCTAACTAGTGAAAAAATAAGTACGAAAATATCGAATATGTTCCCCTGCTCTGGGTGAAACTTGGCCTGTTGGATTAATCGCAAAGCGCCTTAGCATTAATTCATATTCAAAATGATTTCAAAATGAATTCAAAAAGTCAACGTTTTTGACTTTTGGCTGCCCATGAAAATGCCGAATATTCGAACAAAATGAACGACGCGCCTCGGTTGTGGACCATTCGCAAGCCCTATGCCGTGCGCTTACGCGGAGCATTTCGCTTGAAAAACGCAGCGCCACCATTTGAATGCGTCTCATTAGTTTGGGAGGGTGCTTGGCTTGGAATCGGCACGGCCACAAGCTCTGGGCCACGGCATGGCGGCTCAAGATTGAACCGCCAGGGTCCCTCTAAAACCCAACTGACAGACACCACGTCCGCCCAAAGCCACGACGCATGGGGCCAACGCAATTCCATTTCCGAGGCGGCCGAGAGGGCCCAGATGCACCCTCTCCCCTCGATTGATCGGGCCTGATTGGTGCCTAACATAAAACATGTCATGCCACAGACCACACCAATACCAGAGCGATCACGCAGAGTGCCCAATTTCATAAGGAAATTGGCGGGCCTATGCAATTTCAAAAAGAAATTGGCGACCTGAACGGAATTCAAAAAGAAATTGGCGGGGTTGATGGAATTCAAAAAGAAATTGGCGGCCCCGAGACAATTCAAAAAGAAATTGGCGGATCTGGGCAATTTCAAAAAAAAGTTGGGAATAAGTTGGAGACAAGTTCAAAATTAGTTGGGTCAGGGATTCTTAGTATGGGAAACAGAAAAAAGTTGGCTTCCAACTTATTTCCAACTTTTTTTTGAATCTGGCGAAGGGAGATTCCTCAAGACCTGGACCCTCTTGAGTTGGCGTGCTTTACTGCATGCCCCTTCAAGTACGAAATCCCCCATCCGAAGCGCTGTCGAGAAGCCTTTCGGTGTGAAGGTCGACCCTATCAATGCCCCGCAAGCTATACCCCAACACCCTGAAAGGAAGAGGGGCAGGAAGCGATCACGAATGAAAGCCTTTACACAAAAAGCGCCCCAACAGCTGGCAATAAGTACGAAAATATCGAATATGTTCCCCTGCTCTGGGTGGCATTTGATGGCAGCAATCCACCTCTTCGGGCGATCCACCTCTTCGGGCGTGCCTCTGCTCATCCGCCACAGGGCCTCCCAGCGCTGCAGAGCCCGCGGCGCCTTGAATTGCCGGGGTCGACTGCTGGCTCTGGGTCAGCTTCTGCAACAGCTGCCCTGTCCTTTTGTTTGCACTACTCCATTGCGAGCGAAGGGCAACACTCGACCAGCCGACCACCCAACCAGCCACCTCTCTCTCTTTGTTGCTAGAAGTCCTGCTGGGCCGACATCTTAACAAAAGCAAAGAGAAAGATACCTGCTAAGAGACGAGCACCCCGTGGCGAATAAAGTTCTACATAAAATATTTGCACTTCAGAAGCATGGTCGTTCCCGACCATATCCGCCGGGGCTGGCATCCCGGCTGCTGACTTCAGCAGGCTGCCTACTTTCTGCTTCCTTTGACATGGACGAACAAGGGTGGGTTACATCTGCTTTTTTTCAAAAAGGTCTAACCCCCGCTAGTGGGTGGGCACTAGCGGGGGTTAGCTTCGGACGAATGTAACCCACCCTTGTTCATTTGTTCTAGGATGAACAAAGGTGGGTTACATTTGTCTGACCCTAACCCCCGCTAGTGCCCACCCACTAGCGGGGGTTAGAACTTTTTGGGAAACAGGCAACCTAACCCACCCTTGTTCGTCGGATCCAAATCATGGCGCTTCACGTCGCCGGGTGGGCTCCGGCGATCAGAGTCGGCGAGCCTCCAAAGACATCAACTACAGAAAACATCTGCAGCGTACCACCCAGAATAAAATGTGCCGCCATGATATGGGGCGCGGATCAATATCGCGCACCAGGCCATGCTGCAGAGCCCTACTCCCGACGGGAAACTAAAGGGCTACAAGGCGAATTTCGCACCCGCCATGCCGCGCGAAGGGTGAAATGGGACTGGGCATAACAAGTCACGACGCAATACCTTGAGCCAAAAGCCTCCCACTGCAACACGCTTGACATCGATTTCATAATCCACAAATCTCAATAAGCGACGCTTCAGGTTGACATCAATGCCCTGAATGCCGAAAACCTGTCGCGCCAGATCTGCACAAACTTAATTGAGACTTGTGGACTACAAGATCAATGTGCCAAAGCTTGCGACGTCGGCATTTTGGCTCAAGGTACAATGGCGCGAGTTGCTACGCCCAATCCCTTTTCACCCCTCACGCGGATTGACAACCACAGCGACGCACCCAGGGGCCGCCCGCGTGGAGGACACGCATGCAGGAATTTTTGGCCCCCTAGATACCACCGGAAAAGTGCTTTTCTGTTCCCTCAGCACGAGCGGCCTTATTCAGCATTTTACTTCTCCATGTGCTGCCGCTTTTTCGCGTTGTTTTGCGCTGTAGTTTTTCTGTTTGTGATTTTTCAAACCGAAGCAACTGCCACGACCTACTTGCGGCCCCGCTTTGCCCTTTGGTTTTCGCGCTGGAACCCGCGTCAAAAAGTAGAATTGTGACCCCGTGCGTAGAATTGTGACCCAGTACGAAAATATCGAATATGTTCCCCTGCTCTGGGTGAAACTTGGCCTGTTGGAGTTGGTTTTGGAATTTGGTATTATATCTAGTTGATGGAAAATGGAAAATCAGAAGACGCGAAGCTATTTTTGGTGGCTCCTACTCGGGGTTTTGATTTTTCCCTTATGTGGTGACAACTAGCTACGGAGAGCTGCAGGAAATTAAGTAGGATCCGCTTCTGAGGACCCGTCGGGAAAAGAAAAATAGAAATTCTGCAAAGATCTTCGCGTAGGACCAAAATCGTAGTTCTTTTGTTTATGCTTATGCAGCCACCTTGAATTATACGCGTGGAAATGCACCACACGAGTTGATTTTTTATTTTTTGCAATGTATCTATTGTAACCTTCTACAAACGATCTCTTCGCGATTGTTCAGAGCTTATTTTACAAGTATCTTTTAAACAAATTTCATAGAACTGGATGATGGAGGAAGAGGAGCAATGCCTCTATTTTGTTGATAAATTTCATCCCATACAAAAGATGATGATGATGATGACGACACTGAGTTTTCGATTTTTAGTTTGGAACTCAAAGCAGCTATTGGCGGTTTCGGAGTTTGTGTTTGCTTATGCTCATGGAAAAAAGTACGTGAAAAAGGACTACGTAGTTCAAGAAAAATGACCTTCCTTGACTCTGATGTTGCGAAGCTCGTCGCACTGTGCGTATTTGTAGTTCTGTTTCTTCTGACAGCTTCAGATCAGGTCTCTATTCTACTCTCTCACATCTAAAATTTTGAGCGTTTCATGAGCTGTAGCTTTTGAATCTCGGTGGGTTGATGTGATAATATTTCGCGCTAAACTGCTGGATCGGACCTCAAGCTCATGCTGCCCTCTGGTATCCGGGGCTTCATCTGCAACCTCCTCCTCGTTTTGTTTTACCCGTAGAAATAGAGTCACACTCGGAAATCTAGTGAAGAAACAAGCTTCCTTCTGTTGGAATGCGGCTGAGTGAGCGTTCCCGTAGTCGGCCTCCGATCAAAACACGCTAGCCGAGTGCACTGGTTCCGCCGGGCGGGGTCAAATCCAGACGTGGCAGCCCAGGAGGGAGGCTGCTGGAGCTTGGCCTGTGCTGTAAGTAAAGCTTGCAGGAGGCAGGCCCGCGGGCCACGACACGCGCGCGGCCTACGTGCCAAGAAAACTAACAACTGCCGAAACGGCGACGGACATTGCGACTCATCAATTACACCGCGCCAGGGGTGGCTGGAGTCACACAGCGGGCGCAGACAGAGACATCTGTCAGGGCCGCCCCCTCCTCCCAATGGCGCTTACGTTGGTTAGCGAGACAGAATCAAAGCGGGCGACGGCGCTAGCGATGTGCAGGGCAAGCACCCAGCCCCTGCGCGCTGCCCTCCGGCCCGGCTGGCGACAAAGGGGGCGGCCAGGCTGAAGGGCATGCCCGCCGCCCCCCTGCCTCGCGGGGCACGGCGGCCGACCAGCTAGCACCAGGGGGCGGCGGTGGAGACACAACCAGGACCGCCGCCGAGCCGCCCGCCGGGGACGGAGGCAGAAAAGCAAGGCGCGCGCGCCCGCTCGCCGCGGGCTAGCTAATGGGGTCCACTGGGGCCGCGCGCCTCACTGCCTTCGTTTCGCGCCGGCCCGCGCTCCCGCGCCGCGCCACTTTTTTGTTGTTTCGCTTCCACCCACTTGCGCAGGTTTCCGGCGGGCCGTCCATCGTCGGCAGACGCCGCGGCACTACAACCATAGCCCGCCGCCCCGCATGCCGGAGGACATGCAACCGCAGCCCCCGCCACACTAATAAGGCAAACAACGGCCGGGGCGAACGCTCTCTGCGGCTCGGTGCAGGTTCTTGGGCGGGCAACCCGCCCTGGTCGCTAGCCGCCCAGCGCCGCCACCGCAAGGACCGCGCGAGGCAGGCAGCCACGGAGAACGAGGCACCGCTCCGGCCACTGGCTTCTCAAGCCGGTTCTTGGCTGGGAACAAGGCGAAACGCTCTCCATCGGTAGCTCTGAAGCAACTCGCATGCAGCTCTCCGTCTAGACGGACTTGCCTTTCATTGACAAATATACTTTTGTCTCAACATACATTACCAAAGCGACCCCTGTGGTCACTCAGTAAAGCTCGTCCGGAGCCACTCCAAAGCCCGCGTCCCTCATCCGCGATGATTTATTGGAGGTGCCAATCACTTTAGATATCCTACAGCAGTAGTACAGCCACTCCTTTACCTTCCTTTTTTCCTCACAAGTCAGCCTCTCGATTGGAACTGCAACTCAAAGCTGTGCCGGCAGATGAGCTTCAACGCCTGACAAAAGAACTCCCATCAGGCAAAATTCGTCAAACATGCCAGCCTGGCGCAAGTCATCGGCCGAATGCCATTCGCGGGCCCACCGGAATGTGGTCCAAAAACAAGTCGCGTCTAATTAAGACGCACAAACAGGTCGCGCCACACGGGAGACACCACTGACTATCTAGGCTACGACTCCGGCCAAAGGGTCGGGTGCCGCGCCAGGAGGCGCACCAAACTAACACACACCCACGCACGGACGGGCGCAGGGGGCCCACACTGTCGCGGGCAACCACTTCACCCAAGCCGGCACTCACACCGTCACGAACTGCCGCCCCACGATGAAACAACGTTCGCGCGCGGGGGCGGCGGGCCGGCAAGGCCAAACGAGGACGCTGCGCAGCGCGGGCGTGGCACCGCACACGGCAGGCCATTCAGAAAGAAACCAAAAGCCGCCACAGGGCAACGAACGGCGGCCGGGCGAAAAAGCACGCGCCAGCGTTGGGCGCTGGCCCGCCGGCCGGCGCAGTCTGCCGGCGTGGGCGGGGGGGCGTCCCACCGGGCTGCGCTGGCGGCTTTACTGCTTGGCGGCGCGGGCGCCCTCTCCCTGTCGGTCGTTGCCTCCTGGCGCTGGCCTGTCTGGCGCGAAGCCTTCACGCGCGACGTCTTCCGGCTGTTCCCTCGAACAGGCTTCGGCGCAGCGGGGTCTCCCCCGGGCCTGACAGTAGGCGGCCGCGAAGCTCTGGGGGGAGGGCAACTCAGCAAAAGCTAGCGCCACTTCCAGGTGCCAATGTGCTGGCAACTTCCCGAAGACGCGGAATCACCGCGCTGCCGCCATTGCAGGAAGCGCGGTAGTCGGTCACTGTGAGGAAGGAATCTGCTTCTGTTGCAGCTGTCACATGCTTGCTCGCGGCGGGGAACAAGAAGGAGACACGCTCGTCATTGGGCGCTGCTAAGCCACTCCGCTCTCCATCACGCGCGGAATTGCTTTTCTTTCAGCACATCTCGTAGTTTCATAGATACATAGTAGAATGATCCACTCCTGGTACGCTCACGGCCTCCCTCCTCGTCACTAAAGTACAACCCTCTGCCGTGCCCGCCCCGGGGCGAAAACGGACCAACGCACGTCGAAAAACAAGAAAAGACAACCTCTGCTGGCGCTTCCTGCTAAACCCGCCGGAACCAGTGTTCGTGGAGGAGGGTCCGCTTCTACTCCCTGTTAACGTGCGGCATTACAAACCTGCTGAAACGCGGGGAGACAGTTGTGATGGCAACTTCGGACAACGATTGTACGTGCGTATCTATGGTTACTGGTGTTAAAAACTCCAGTCAAAGCTCAATACTAGCCAGGTTCTTCGTCGGTCTTGTCCTTTGCTAATTGTTATGGTGGCAACATACTATTATTTTCCGTGATTCTAGTCTCTTGTTGGTAGAAGAAAACGAAAAGGTCGAAAACCATAGTGGTACTATCGATGTCAAATTACTGGTTTCTTTGCAGAAAAGCCGAAACAAATTACATTTTTGGTCGTTAGAAGCAGGCATGGCTACCATGACACGTGCAGCTCCAAGTCAAGCTCACAGGAAAATTTGCATTTTTCACTCTCAGGCGTCGTTTCACTTTTTCATGCATTTCCATTTTCACTATTTTGACTTATCAATCTTACTGTTTTGTTTTCTACAGTCGATGAAAAACACTTTTCTCGGATGGTTTAAACTTCTGAAACTTGTCGATGAATGATTGAAATCTATTGCTAATTCTATACCGTTCTAGTACTTTCTGGTACTGTAGCTACTCCAACTTCTATTTTCATTTTCTCCCCGCCTCTCCTGCCACAGAACCGCCATTTCCCGCGTCTCCTCCCCCACCATTATTCCCGTAGCCACCAGGAGTTGCTTCCACCTCATTGTTCCTCGGCTTCATCGAGAAGCACATCCCGAAACGGCTATGAACTGCAGAAGTGTCGTACTCGTATAAATGCATTTGCATTCATAAATATCCTCAGCATCAGAAATCAAATTTGTAATGCGGATATACGTTACGAAAAAGATTTGTAATGCATGACTGCAAAACCAATACGAGTACGATACTTTTGCAATGCATAACAGCCACCCGCTAACGATCTCCGCTTCCTTTCATTCAACTGCCAAGTGGATGTCTTCCCCACAATGTTGTCCGACTGCAGTTCTTTAATTATGGATGTGTCAGGATCGAGGTCAACAAAATTGAAAAGTTTGTGATGCGCAAAATGAATCCAGGGCACTGAAGGCCTCCCTGTATTGGGGAGCAGGCAAATGAGACCGACTGTGCGCCGCCTGTTTAGGGGTATACAATGTGCTGCCAGAGTAGCATGACAGAAGGAGTCTTCTTTGTCCAAACAGCATGACACACTGGATTTGGGTTCTCCCGAAATTTTTCATGCGGCACTTGAAGACTGATGCTCCAACTGACATCGATTTTGTGCATCACAAGTTTTTCGATTTTGTCAATTTCGATTCTGACACCTCCATATTAATCCGTCCGCTTTGAGCACTTCCGGTGGCCGTGGTTTGTTCTTGTACAGTTTCAAACGGTAGATCGCCTGTAGTTTTTCCGGGTACGAGCACGTTGTGCATCATGTTAAACTTGGCCTGTTGGAGTTGGTTTTGGAATTTGGTATTATTTCTAGTTGATGGAAAATGGAAAATCAATATCGGGATTTTGATTTTTACCGGATGTGGTAACAACGAGCTACGGAGAGCTGCAGAAAATTAGGATCCGCTTCTGAGGACCCATCGGGAAAAGAAAAATACGAAATTCTGCAAGGATCTTCGCGCACCAAAATCGTAGTTCTTTTGGTTATGCTTGTTATGCAACCACCTTGAATTATACGCGTGGAAATGCACCACACGAAATGATTTTTTTTGTAATGTATCTATTGTAACCACCTTCTACAAACGATCTCTTCGCGATTGTTCACAGCTTATTTTACAAGTATTTTCTAAACAAATTTCATAGAACTGGATGATGGAGGAGGAGGAGCAATGCTTTTATTTTGTTGATAAATTTCCCATCCAAAAGATGATGATGACGACCTTGAGCTTTCGATTTTTAGTTTGGAACTCAGAGCAGCTACTGGCGATTTCGGAATTTATTTATTTTATGCTTATGGAAAAAAGTACGTGAAAAAGGACTACGTAGTTCAAGGAAAATGACCTTCCTTGATTCTGATGTTGCGAACTTTCAGTGCGTATTTTTGTAGTTCTTTTTCCTCTGTTGACAACTTCAGATCAGCGCTGTTTCAGATTTCTACCGTCACATCTAAATTTTTGGCGTTTCATGAGATGCAATTAGAAATTTTCTAATCTCGGTGGCTGGATGTGAGAGAATGCCTCGCGCTAGTAATCGGGGCCGACAAGAATATCAGAATCGTACATGTCGGACCTCAAGCTCATTTCGGTGTTGCGCTCGCCTGTCCGGGGTGTCCTCATCACGAGTCTGCGCGCAAACAGGAGGATAGGGATACGCGTCAATAGAAATAAACAAGCTCTCCTTTTGCGTATAGAAACAGCCCTCGCACTCGGACTTGCAAATACTTAAACAGACTCCGCCGGTCTCAAAGCGATATAGCGTCAACTTCGCCGGAGCTGACCAGGCCTCCAATATGTGAATGTTGAAAACCAAATAAACCTGTCACCAAGCAGCGGCCCGCGAAAAGCGGACACGGCACCACCGGCCTACATGCGTTGTAGCTAGAAGGGCCCCCAGGCCCAGCCGTCTCATAGTCCGGCCACATCGAGCATGAGACGAAGGTAGGACGGAGGGAAACAGGCCAGCACGACCGCAACTCCAACGAAGGAATATCGCGCCAGAGGGCGCGCGCAATTATGCGCGCGCACGCGCGCGCCGGGGGGAGGCGGGCGGCACGTCTCAGACAGAGAGGCAAAATCGCGGCAGGCAAGTCCGCCGACTTCCACACCCCCGGGAAACATGCAGAAAAGGTGGCGAGGCAATATGTATCAACGATGCAACACCGGGCGGCCGGCCGGGGCGAGCCAGCTAGACCAAATACCCCCGGGCCGTGAAGGGTCTTCTACATAATGGCGCTGCCGCGGGCCGCCGGGGTGCATCAATCTGCGCGACGATGTCGCCCAAAAGGACGACGTCGGAGCTGCGCCGGATGCGTGTTTCCGCTTTGCCGTGTTTTCCCTTCGTCCTGCGCTTGAAAGCAACGCTGAACACAGACCGAAGGCCCTCCGGCGCCGATCCGTCTGCCTTCGCCCAAATCGAAACGCTCGGGCTCCCGCCTCTTCCAGGGCCATACCTGCCCAGAGTGATAACATCGCTGGGCCGTGGAGGGTCCACCAGTGGCGCTCCGTCCTGCCGCGCGCCGGCGGCGTACATCTGCAAGACCGACCGTGCCGCCCGCAAGCCACCGGGCGGCCGGCGGAAATGAGGCGCGCCGGGGCGCTGGGTGGGGCAGTTTCTGGCGGAAGGAGGCGACGCGCGCAGCCTGGGCGACGCGATTGCGATAGGATACTCAGCTTGTTGGCCGTTGCGTTGGTTTGGCCCGCTTCTCGGCACTCATACTTTTTTTCCTGCTGATAGGGCCCAGCCACATCTCGCCCACCAGCCCCGCGCCAACACGCACACACAGAAACAAAGGCGGCCGCGGATATCGAGCACAACACAACACACGAGCCAGCGCCCCCTCTCCCTCCATGATCGCCGCCTCTCGGATGGCCGGCATGATCGCGGCCGGCGCAAGCCCTGGGCGCCACCGTGGTAAGCATCAGCGCACTAGAAATAGACCACCTTGGAAGAAGCTGTACCTGCTGCATGTTGATCATTGGCTGGAGGGGATGGACGACAACAAGCATGAGTCACACTCGTCATTGACTGCTTCAAAGCCTCTCCCCCCTCAGTCAAGCTCACACAAAAATGCCGGTCTAGTTTACTCATAGACCCTCCACCGCTCCTGGAACGCTCTGTCCCGACCCGGTAGATGAGCCATGTCAATTCCCTCGACCGGCAGAAGAGTTTTGTCTGAGCAAGCTGCCTGAGGAACTCTCATCAAACAAAAGTCGCCAGCTATACCTGACGCCATTCGGGGCACAGCCGGAGCGCTGTCATGCTGCCCGATAATATATCATTTCATTTTATTTGAAACACACACACAGGCAACATCGGCGCCACACAAGAATGAAAGCCCACCGCCAGCACGGCTGTGGCCCCAACGAGAGGTCGCCACGCCAGAAAACGGGCCAAGCACGCACGCATGGGCGCAGGGCAACACACAAACCCCCGGAGCGCGGGCAGCGCCCGCAACACCGTCAACAACTAGCTCGCCCACCGGCCCCTTTGCACAGACGGCGGAACACGCTGGGGCATGAGGCGGCCGTTGGGGTAAAATTGAGGCCCGGGCGGCCGACAGGCAGACTGGCTGCCCGCGCGGCCGGCCGCAAAGAAGATGTGAGAGGGCCACCATTGGGCGACCGGCGGAGGCAAACAGGCCGCACGGGCACCAGTGGCGCCGGCCGGCGAGGGAGGGCGGCAAGCGGGCGGCGGCGGCGTGCGCGGGCTCGTCTTCGCGTTTTTTTTAGCGCCTTGCTGCTTTGGGAGTCGGAACACGGCCGCCGCGCGCTCTGGAGCTTCTTGCCAGACTTTGCTGCGCCATCGAGCCGGGCGATGCCCTACTTTCTTCGCAGCACCCACCCGGCCCACGGGCCACAGATCAAGTGCCCGCGGGCGAGGGTTTTCGGGGTATGGAAGAACGCACTTGGCCGCGCCATCCCCCCCCTGCGGCGGCCACTTCGCGTCGCCGCCATTGCAGGCAACGCGCTAGCCGGCGACCGCGAAGAGGGCGCCTGCGCCGCCTGCAGCCGGTTGCCATGGTAAGCGCAAGCGTGCTTCGCTAGAAACAAGGACGAGGCCGCGCAATCGTCGTCGGAAGCTGCAACCGAGCCACTTAACATACCATCACATCACGACAAGGAATCGCTTCACAAGTTCTATATTTACAGAAAGTAGAACCGCTCCTGAAACGCTCGCGCTCTCCATCAAGGCTGTAGATCAGCCACGGCAGTACTGCCCTCGTTTGATCCCCCACCGCATCAGACTTGCGGCGAAAACGTAACACCACACGAAAACGAAAAGATGAGCAAGAACCGCTGGCGTTTCCTACCTGACCCATCGAAAAACCAGTGTTCGTTGACGAGGGTCCGTTTGTATTCCCTCCTGTTGACGTGCTCCATTACATCAACCCTGCTGAAACGCGGGGAGACAGTTGTGATTGAAACTTCGGACAACGAGGGTGCGTGTCGTCGTGTATCTATGGTTTACTAGTGTTAACTCCAATGTTCAAAGCTCAATACTAGCCATGTTCTTGGTCTTGCCCCTGGCGAAGAGAATCAAAATGTAATTATTGTGGCAAGAACATACTGCTTTCCGTGATTCTATTCTGTTGAAACCGTACTACCCGTAGTCATTGTGTGGGGCGTTAGAAACCATGGCAAATAAACTACTTCATGGTCGAAAGCTTGCAACACAAATACAATTTTAATTTTTGTCATGAGAAACAAGTATGTCTACCATGACACGTGCAGCTCCAAGTCAAGCTCACAGGAAAATTTGCATTTTTCACTCTCAGGTGCCGTTTCACTTTTTCATGCATTTTCACTATTTTGACTTATCAATATTACTGTTTTGTATTCTACAGCCGATGCAAATTATTTTCTCGGATGGTTTAAACTGAAACTTGTCGATGAATGATTGAAACCTATTTCTAATTCTATACCGTTCTAGTACTTTCTGGTGCTATAGCTCCCCCAACTTCTATTTTCATTTTCTCCCCGCCTCTCCTGCCACAGAATTTCCACTCCCCTCTCCTCCGCCACCATTCCCACAGCCACCAGGAGTCGCTTCCACCTCATTGTTCCTCGGCTTCATCGAGAAGCACATCCCGAAACAGCCACCCGATAACGATCTCCGCTTCCTCTCATTCAACTGCCAAGTGGATGTCTTCCCCACAATGTCCGACTGCAGTTCTTTGATTCGTCCGTTTTGAGCACTTCCGGTGGCCGTCGTTTGCTCTTGTACCGTTTCAAACTGGTGTAGATCGCCTGTAGTTCCACTTCCAGGTACGAGCACGTTGTGCATCATGTTAAACTGATCTCCCTCCAGTACCTCATTCTTCAGCGGCGACTGTTTCCACTTTCCTTTCTGGCTCGCATGATTGTTCACGGAAGTGGTCGTTGTCAGGAAACTCCGGATGCTGGAGGTTATTGACGCTAATCCTAGACCCCGTAAAGACCTGCTGTTTCCGTAGTGCACTAATTTCGTCGTGGATTTTACTCTCCCGACTGTCGACGTGGTTTTATTCCCGGTGGTATCCTGTGCAAAAGTATCGCGCGCGTAGTACTAAAACTAATTGCAAATATGCATGACAAATATTTTTCTTAGGGAAAAACAGCATTACAAATTAGAATTACACTTTTCTTCTTGCCAAAATTTGTCATGCAATTTCTACTAGTACGGTACTTTTGCAATGCGTAGGTAGTAGATGAATCAAACCCGGCGATTTGTACCCCCATTCCGGATTTCGTCTTCTCCAAGGGCATGTCCTCTTGAAAATCCAACAAAGTTCCCTTGGGCGGGGCGCGCTTGCTGTTTTTATCCACGAGAATGATGTCTCTGGAGGGGTATCCTGTGCAAAAGTATCGTATTCGTAATCGTATTGCAATCATGCATTACAAATCTTTTTGTTAAGTCAAATACGCATTACAAATCTTATTTCTCATGCTGAGGGCGAAATTTGTAAATGCATTTATACAACTAGTACGATGCTTTTGCATTTGATAAGGGGAGGTAGGCGTCAATTCCTTCTTTCTGAATCAACTCGATTCTTTCCAAAACGTTTTGCTTCACCACGTACCAGCAGTCTTATCCTGTGCAAAAGTATCGCACAACTCGTAGTTTAGTACTAATCGCAATTATGCATCACAAATCCAGTTTCCAAGGCATATCTGCATTACAAATCCAATTTGTAATGCTGAGCCTATTTGTATTGCGATTTATACTAGTACGATAACTTTTGCAATGCATAAGTCTATCATGTTGTCGATCCCGAACAAAACCCCGTCTTCGTGGTTCCCTGGTTGCCATATCCTGTGCAAAAGTATCGCACTCGTACTAATCGCAATCATGCATGACAAATCATGTTCTTAAGGTAGAACAGCATGACAAGTTCCAGTTTTCATGCTGAGCAAATTTGTAATGCAAATGCCATTTATACTAGAAGGGTACTTTTGCAATGCATATGCCACGGTACCCGGTGGTTCAATTCGACCGTCACTTGATCTGTTGAGGCTGTAGAGGAAGATTTTGTTTTTACAACTACCGGGGGGGTAATGGTATTACTGGCAGTTGCAGCAGTTCCTGTGTTGCCAACTCGTGCTCCCTTGGAAGAAGGTGATGCTGCACCTGCAGTAGAAGGACAAGTTGTCTGGTACACTGGGTGTGTTTTCGCCAAATCTATTAATGCGATACAGGACTTGGCGTGTTTGTCTGCCACCATGAGCAAGGAGCAGCCGATGAATTCGTGGCGGCGGAAAAAGGGCGAAACTATCGCGTCCATGCGGAAAGAGTGAAGGCTGTGAGAATGTTGATGGATTCCAATCGGGTAGAAATCACCATGACAAACTCGATTTGTCTTCCATGAGAATGCATGAGAAACTACTTGATCAAAAATTCAAAACAGTTCTGTACTCTTGCAGGAAGTTGTCGCAGATCTTCACGCATTTTTCCAGCTGCTCCTCGTTAATCTTTATCCACTGCAAAACCACCGTACTTCTAGCTAGTTGTAATTATCGCCATCGTGCATGAGAGATCCTCCCTCATACCTAACGCTGCATCACCAGTTGCAATTTCAATCGAAAAGAATATAGAAAAAAAATCTAAATTTGTCATGCGATGACGATCTATACAACTGACGAGTACGATCCTTTTCCCCGCCTCCATAACCTCCGATGGCGCCGTTGGGTTCTTTCCACCTGTCGACTTCGCTTTCGACACGGTTCTTGTGGTGACGAGCGGTAGAAAAACGGTGGACAAGAATTTTACCACGTCCTCCTTCGTTTTGTTCTGCTGCAGTTCTGCCTTCGTGATGCACACCTTATGCCCCGCGCAGCCGTCAATACGCCAACCCTCTGCGGCGGTGGTTGTTTGCGAATCATGGATGGTCATCCACCTGATAAGCGAATATAATAGTGGTTGGCGTTTGGTGATGCTGATGTCAACTAACATTTTTCAAGAGGGTGGCGCAATGGAGAAACTACTGAAATGATCGGATGCAAACTGCGCATGACAAATCGGCATCATGAAAAATATACACAAATTATACCGGAACTTCGTTATCTTCCTTCTTTTATCCTGTGCAAAAGTATCGTAGTCGTACTCGTATCAATGCAAGTCTTGCATTACAAATCTTTATCTTAAGGGAAATCCGCATTACAGATTTTCTCTCTCATGCTGAGGAAATTTGTAATGCATTTATACGAGTACGATACTTTTGCAGTTCATATCTTTCCTTCTCCTCGTCTGTTAACAGCCACGGTGCGAGTGCCTCTGCTTTCAGAAACAGATCCTCCCTTAAGGTCTTATGGCGTTCTCAAGCGTTACTGTTACATTCTCAGCTGTCTCAGCTGTTCCGTGATTTGTCATGTGCAATGCGCATAAGCATCCACACGAGAAAGCTACTTCGCATGACAAATTTTTGAAGACCTAAACATCAAATTTGTAATGCGAGAGGTGCAAGCTCCAATGTTTTACTTTTGCCATGCTTGCATGGCAAATTCATGTACCAGTTGAGAATGTACCGTTTGAGAACGCCATAGGTTTCGTTTTTCGCTTCGGACTCCAGGAACGTGCGGAGACCCAGCTTGCAGTCGAGGACGAAACTGATGTGTGGTTTTTTTTATTTTTCGCATAGGTACGCATGGGTAATTGGAATTGCATGACAGAATCTTCATGTGATCGCAATATGCATGACAAACTTCAACTTCTGCACCTACCAAAGCACCACAGGTTCATCTTCAAAACACCAAAACACTCGAAATAAACATCAAGTACGCTTCGTCATAGTCCTGGTTCGTCAGGTTCTCCAGTCGCAAATATTCCTTGCCAGTTTCCGGATCGGTTGTCTCCCCGCCGTAGTGCGGCGTCCAGTTCTGCAAGGGGTCTGCGGAATTGGAATATAGTTCCTTGTAATTTTTCGCCTCCACTGGGTCCTTCTTTTTTAAAATGTACCCACTCGCCTCTTCATCGTTCAACACTTCTTTCACCACGTCTCCCGCGTATGCATTGCAAAAGCACTGTACTAGTAGTTGCAATACAAATTTTTCCAAACGAGTAATGTGGAATTGGATACACGGACAAAATTTGTCATGCATGGTTGCAAATCCAAATTAATATAGTACGGGTACGATCCTTTTGCATTGCATACTGCGTGTCCGGCCGCTATTCTGGTCAAATGTCGCATGTTGGACCGGTGGGTGATCCGGGTTTTGGGGACGGGACTGTGATTTTCATTTTCGGTTAAGGTTCTATATGAAAGAACGTGAAACAATTGCAATTGGAACAGGAGCTAAATTTGCATTATGCATTTCACCCTAGGTAGAGGCAGCAAGAAATGCTTGCGCCTCGTAGTGCATTGACACAGCACAAGTTAACGACGTATTTCTATTTACTATATTTTTACCTCAACACCCTTCTGCTCGATCCCGTCCCGATTTTTATCAAATGTAAAAATGTCTGGGTCTGGAAGAATGCAAGACTTGTGATGCAGGTTTTCCATGACCCACGAGGTCTGGAATGCGAGACCCAGCATGACAGATTTTTTGAGGTCTCTATCATGCCTTTCCTGCATAAGAAACTCCCTCTCAACTTCGTCAAAAGCGGACAGCTTTTGGTACTCACGCAAGGCAGATTTTTGCGTCATTCAGATTTAGCATGACAAGATTCAACCTTCCAGACCCAGACATTTTTACATTTGATAATTTTCATCAAACTACTACACGCCCGCTTCGACGACCCATCCTCACCCGCGTGACTTGCTGTTGCGGACGAACTTTGCCCATCGTTGGTAAAGTTCCGCTCGATCAGCCGGTCTACGACCACCGCGGGGGAGTCAATTGTCGGGGACTCCGCGGTGCTGGAGGGTACCGCGGTGGACTGGTTATTGTTGTCTTTTTCGAACGTGTCTACCTCATGATTGCTATCGTTGTTCGCGGTGGGTGAGAAGTTGCCGTTGTGGTTGTGAAAGTTGACGGAGTTCGGAGGAAGGGGCGGCGTCGCGTCCGCGGGTGGAGGGGAGTCGGAAGTGGGGCTCGCGAAGTGGGCTTGGCGAAGGGATTCCAGTTGGGCGGACGTGATGGGGCCGCCCATGGTGGGTGCTGGGAGGGTTTTTATTTCGGTGGCGAGGTGGCAACGCTGCTCGGCCCTGGTGCTGCTGACGGCCCCATTAGCAATAGCATGTAGATGAAAGTCGATTTTTTTTGTTGTTCACGAACGTCAACAAACAGACCTTTTCCTTTCTCCCTCTCTGTCAGGAGATCGCGATGCTTTGGTCCCATCCTCCACCACACTCAGGACCGACCTCTTCACGAAGAGGGTCCTCACTTCGGTGTGAGTGAACACAGCTGGCTGGCAGGCTCCAAACAACCTCCGGTAGCCCACTTGATAGGTTCCATGACAATCGTGTTCTTCTTCATACACACAAGTACAAACTAACGCGGAGCGCGGCATGCTCGCCCCCGACGAATAACGCGAACGGGCTGCGCGACGGACACACAGGCAAAGCGCGCGGCCCACTGCGACCGCCCTGTAGCCGCTATCGCAATCTTGGGGGCCCGCCAACACAGCCAGCCCACCGGCCCGCCGTCCGGGGCTTGCGGCAACAATGCGGACCACACAACAACAATGAACCGAGAGGAGGCGCCGGCGCCCGCCACCCCTGGACGGGGTAGGGCATGCCGGCAAGGCCCACCGCGCGAAGCGGCGCGGCCAAGCGTGGCGCCGCGCGCATTCTGCGCGCCCGAAGTCTGAAACCCCGCCGGGGCAAAGAAAGAAACAGGCAAACCCACAGGCGCGGCGGCTGCGTCCTGCCCTGCCGATGTTGATCTTAGGGTGGAAGCCAGCGACCGTGGCGCGACGGCTCTTTTGCTTCGGGCCCACCGCGGAAGAACGCGGCCAACTCGTCGGATTTCCGCACAGTCTGCGATCCCCGGACCGGCTACCATAGCGAACTGGGCCGATTTGCTGACGCCTGGACGCTCACCGCCAGCGCCGCGCCACCCGGCGGACGGGGGGGCGCGCGCGGACACGCCAGCCAACGCAAGCGCTTTGCTTCGCGGAGGAATGCCACAGGCTATCCGACTTATGGCACCAAAGAAGTATTTTGTTTTCAGGGATACATACTCTCCTCCGGGAAATCTTCGTGCACTGCATCTCACAAGGCCCTCTCTCCGTTGTTTCGCTACATGTTTTCGCTCACTAGCCGTAGTAGAAGCCCCTCACCCTCATACCGTGTGAAGATGCAACCTAAGTAGAACAGTAGACTACCTTGGCTGCGTAGCCAGCTCAATCAGTACCGCGACATGGAGTCTTTTTGTTCACCAGTTTCTTTTCGTCTTCGTTCATCCGTCATGCTGCTGCTCACAAGCACAGCCACCTCCAGCGTTTCATCACGTCCGCGACAGCACACAGTAAAGTGCCGAGGGAGCAACTGCTGGGCCAAATCAGCAAGCTGCAATGCTATTTCATCATTAAATTTCCTTTTCCACCACCACCAGCCACATTCCCCAACCTCACCTCACCTCCAGAAGATGAACCCCGCTTGTAGTTCTCATACCTCAACTCCTGGTGTCTCCGCATGACATATGCCGTCGCGACGAAGAACACGTACTGCATACACATGGCCGCCACCAACTTTTGACTTTTCCCGCTGAGCGCATCACGAAAAATGTTCACCGTCGCCCCCAGCCCGGCCCCGTACCCGCTTCCGTTGACAAAGACCAACACAAACCCCCACGCGGCGTTAACGTAGTTCGGAAAGTGGTAGCTCACGATCGGGTGGGTCCAGAACCGGGTTGTAGCGGAAGAGATCTGATTGACGGGGTTCTGTCGTTTTCTTGAAGATAATGTTTCTAGTTCTCCTTCCTCTGCAGCTGAGCCTAAGTCGTAGTCCTGGTACACTTTCCGATACTCCTATGAGAGTGCACAACTCCCCCTCCCTCTCATTTGTATAGCATCAGCAGCAACAGAAGCAACGCTACAAATGTAGCTTTTGCATGACAAATCCGTAAGTGGAATGTAGTCCTACTTGGGCGTTCAAAACTTGTTATGCGCAGAGTGGTTAAAGGCCAGGCGTGGATTAGGTATTTTGCATGACAAATGAGGGGGAGGGGGAGTTGTGCACCGTCATAACTCCTTTTCCATTTTCCCGATCCACATTCCCGAAACCAGAAACTCGAACATCAGAAAACCCGCGTTATGACCTGCAAGAGTATCGAACTCGTAGTAATCACAAATTTTGTTTCTCATGCTGAGGAAATTTGTAATGCACTTACACGAGTACGATGCTCTTGCATTTCATACGCGTTTAGCAACCCCCAAACCAAGTACTGTTTCTCCAGATCGTGGTATCCAAGAACAAAACTGTGCGAGTGTAACAACTTTCTTGGAGAAATAGCATCACAAGTTTGGTGCTCTGCATGACACAGAAAACCTGTCATGCGTAGCTAGCATGTGAAAACGCTTACGAAAAGAGCCTCTGATGCATGTCCAGCATGACAGGTGTAATTGTCTTGCATCGTCTGCAACACAAAGTTACAGTTACACAGTTTTTTCCTTGCATACGTGCCAGACCGCGACGAAGAAAAAGATCACCCACACATTCGTGAATTTCCGCTCCCGGCTATCAAGCAAAAAAGTGCTAAATGTGTTTACAGATTGCAGTCACGCATGACAAATCTTGCCCAGCATGCATGCTATGCAATACAAATTGAAATTTGGGCACCTTTTCTTCATCTGATACATTACTGCATCACAAATTCCGTTGACGTTTTTAACACTTTTTCTTGTGATACCGGCCGCCTAAGGGGAGGTAGATGTACCTGATCAGCCACTTGTTAAACGAGCAGTGCCAGCTATGGAAGCGTCAGGTTTGAAATCGTCAAAGTTGAAATAATTTGTAATGCGTAAAATGCGATACAAAAAGTGACTCTATTGCAGAGGACCCACGGGATGCAGATTATAGTCCTGGTAGGGGTCAAAAGTTGGACTGCTAACTAGCATGACAGAAGGCAGCTCTTTTGCCCTAAACCGCATGACAGACTCGCTTCCAGGACCGGAAAGGTTTGTCATGCACCGACTACAAACTGTAGGTCTAACTGGTATCCGTTTTATGCATGACAAACTATTTCAACTTTGACGATTTCAAACCTGACACGTCCATACCAGCCCTGCCAAAATCCTTGCAGCGTCGTGTTGTTGTTAAAACACCCATTCTGCATGTTTTCCACACAGTCAATATGCGTTGCAAAAGCATCGTACTAGTTTGAACCGCATCATGACAAATCTTCTCAAGAAGAGAAGTGCAATTTGTGATGCAGATCATTCCGGTAAGAAACTAGATTTGTCATGCAATCTTTCGATTTGTGCGAGTGCGATCTTCTTGCAATGCATAATCGATCCCCATCAGCAGCGTCCAGAAGCGGAAAAACCGCCAGAGGGTTGCGAATTTCAGCCAGAGGACACAGAGAATCCAGTAAATCATCTTCACTGCGAGGTAGGAGGTGTCAGTCGCGTCTGACTGGTGCAGCTTCATTCCTACTGATTGCGTCGAGTCAGTTGATTTTGTCGTGTCGCTTGACGAAGAGAGCAGTTTCGTCTCCACCGGGGGTTCCAGAGTCGCTCCGGTAAGCCATTTTGGGATGAGAAACTCCGAGCGAATGATGGCGTAGACCGGCATGAAGTGCAGGAAGAATTCGAGGAGAATGTAGCAGGGGAGAAACTTTCGGAAGAAGTATTTGACGGCAGCAGAAACCGGGATTATTTCTGCTGCAGGTTTTGCATGCCCGTCGGCTGTAATTGTTGTGGTTGATATTATCGACGCATTTTTCAAAAACTCGTCGTAACCAATGAGCGGACCCGCGATGTAGAGCGGTGGGTAGAACACGTAGGTAAGCAGGTTGGAGTAGGAGAAGGTTGATGGTGATGTCGATGCAGCTGAGTTTGTCATGCTGGTCTTGCTATTTGGCGATCGAGGCGAAGTAGTTGTTTGTGATGCTGGATTCGCATAATTGTTCTTTCTCGCAGTGCTTCCTGAGCGGTGTCGTACGCCATCACGAACTGCTCTGCTTCCATCTGGAGACTGTTCGACGTGATTTAGATTTTCGCTTCCACCTCCTGCTGCGGCCAACTCCACATCCCGCACGACAGGCTCATTTCTGTTATTCTCTATTTCCTTCGCGATTTCGTCTTTTCTTCTTGCGTAATCGATTCCAAAGGAGAGCAGTTTTATCACGATGAAGCGGCAGGTTACGTGCACGTCCAGAGGCCCGGTCAGCATCGGAAGTTTCGTTGATTTTGCGGTGTGTGAAAATGGAAAAGTAATTTGTAATGGTGTTTGGCTGATTCTTTTACGGTAACCCACACCGTCGTGAGTGATGCTATACAGGAGGGCATGATGCAGTCCATCTTAGGAGAGAGATAACACCATCGGGAATAACATGATACACCAAGGTGTTAAAAGACTACGGTTCTCGCCCACTAAACTGTTTTCCGGACAATCGCTAGCATACCATCGAGAATAACTTTATCCTCGATGGTGTCCCAAGGGTTTCTAAGCTGCGATCACTATACCCTCGCGTATAACTTCATGCAGCATGCTGCCACTGAGGTTGAAGACGTTGGTGTGCCGTTTTTGATACAGCCGCAACATACTGCAGTGCTTCGTACACCGTTCTGCAAAAGAGTCACACCACGACCATCACAACCGACATTTCCTCTCCCATACTCCCGTCACAACCGCTATTCGCACTGCTTCAAACGTATCAAATGCAAAAATGTCTGGGTCTGGAAGAATGCAAGTTTGTTATGCTTGTCTGGCATGACTCGAGAATCTGTGTTGCATAGGCACAAAAAGGCCCTCTTACCTGTCACGCAAAAACGCAGTTTGCCATGCGGAATACGTAAGACATGGCAGCCAAAAAATTTCTCATGCATAGCTTCGTATTGCAGTGCGTCTATCATTTAACTTTTAGCATTCCAAGTGTCCCGACTCAGACATATTTGCAATCCATAAAACGGTCCTAGCACCATCTCCACCATCTTCGCATCCAAGTACCCGCTAATCGTATTCCAATCCCGCAAGACAAACACGAAGACCGCAAACGCCCAGGAGAAAACCCGCGGAAACCGGTTCCATTCCGCTCTCACGACGGAATAAAACACCGTGTAGAGGAAGAGCACGTAGAGAAAGCCGAGTATTCCGTGGAGGTAAAGCACAAATCCACAGCCCAAAAAGAGCAGAACGTGTTTATTCCGCTTCGAAACCCGGAAGAAAAAGCTGAAAATCGCCGCAACTAGGAGTAAAATCGGCAGGGATTTCTTGATTTCCCGCCACTGGATGTCCCCGTCGTCACGGCGGATTTGGTTGTCTTGCGGAAATTGAAGAATAGGCGCAAGTAATCCAGCGATCGCGGCTTCCCGAATTTGGATTGGCGTGATAACTACACTCGGGGGTAGCTCCACAACGCCATTTGGCTTCAACTGCAGGTACCGTGCGCACTGCGGGGTGTCCAGGCATTGGCCACGAAGTTCTGCGGCGACTCTCTATCAAATGCAAAAATGTCTGGGTCTGGAAGAATGGAAGTTTGTCATGCTTGTCTGGCATCACTCTCAAGCCTGTCATGCACATTACCCAAAAGCCCTGCTTTTCTGTCATACAGAAGCTCACTTTGCCATGCAGAAAAGCCAAGACTACAGCACCTCCAAAACTTGCCATGCTTGCCAGTCAGTTGAGGCGTCCTCGTCTTTCTCAACCAGCATCACAAGTTTCCAGACCCAGACATTTTTGCAGTTGATACTCTCGGGCCGTCGACGAACAGGAAGTAGGCTAAAATTGCGGTTGCGGAAATCCATTCAAGGTAGTAGAGCGGGCTGGAGGGAGGGGCGGCTTGCTTCACGTTGATGGTCTTGTAGAAGGGGATTTTGGACGAGCGCTTGTTTTTGGCAGAAGAAATAGCGGTGGACGAGGAAGACATCTTGTTCCAGGAGACTAGAACTACGCAGTGGATTTAGATGCTGTTTTGCAAAATACGGTGACAGATACCCCCACGACATCGCTTCAAGTGATACATCAAAACGAAAACGCCAGAAGAACTCCTCTCGGGTTGATGAACCGGAAATACCGATCTAGATGTGAGTGGTGCTGCACCACTGGCAGGGCCAGAAGAAAATACCTTCAAACAGGAACACTCCCTGGAACACGACAAAGGGAAAGTCACATATCAGAGCCACAGGGGGCGCTCAGAGCCAGCGTCCCAACGCAATGGGCGCTGGCTTGGGAGGTCCGAAGACCCTTCCAATGCAGTCACAGAGGTCAAAATCCGCGGCAGCCAACGCGCTGCCCTGTTGCCGGAGAATAGAGCGCCACAACGAACTCACAGTCTCGGTGGCCGCGCTATGTGTGTTAGATAGCGCGCGCGGCCCGCCGCATCGGCCAGAAGACAAACTCGCTGCGGCCCGCGAAATTATCTCCGCCTCTTGGGCCCGACCGAGAAGTGGGCGCCTGGTAGGGCGGGATGCGCGCATTGCATAAAACCTGGGCCACGCGCACGGGCCGCCCCTCCCAATGCAGCCGGCGGCCGAAGCATGCGGCGGCAAAACCAGCAAGCGCGCGCCGGGGAAGGCGGGCCCCGGCGAATCGGGCCGCCTTGGTTCGCACTGAACACAGGGAGGCGGGGCGTCCGGGGGGGCACCAATCAAAAGAAGAGGCGGCGGCATCTCGCCGCTTGGGCTCTCTCTGACAAGATGAGCGGGCCGGCGGGTGTGGTGTTGGCACGTGAAGACGGCCTCCATCAGTTCCGTCGGCAAGGTCCACCGAAACAGCGCGCGGCGCCGGGTCCTTCATTCTGATCTTCGCTAGCAAGTCCATCGCCGCACAAGTAGCGGACCGAAGCCACGGGAGCAAATGCCCGCCGGCGCCGATGAAGGTGAAATCGCAAAGGGCTGGCGCCGGGCGGGCTAAGGCCAACGGGCCCCGGTGTCCTTAGGGCTACGGCCGTCGCCGCTTCCCGGCTGCGACCCGCGCTCCTCGCTGCGCGCCTTGCAGACTAAGTACCCGGCCCGTCGCATTGCTCGCCGCCGCCGCGGCTGCCTCAAATCACTCCCGCCCGGCCGCCATCTTTTCACACTTTCCAGCTCCTCCTAAGTTCGAAGCTGAGTTATGGGAAAGGATCAGGCTGCGCGGTCTCTTAGAATCAAACAAAACATCTTCTCTAGGAAGTGACTCTCTGCTCACACAAGTAACGCTCTCAAGAACGCATGTGCCACTCAATCATAAAAGTCTTTCTGAAGTCGTACTCAGAGGTCAGCCGGTACTATGGCAAAATACTCACATGAACGAGGGATACAACCTCGCCGCGTCTGACCAGAACATCGACGGAAAATTTTATGAACAAGCAACAGCGGATAGGTTTTGGTGCTGCTCTTCCTGACAGGGGGAGCAAGAACGACGGCTGGCAGAAATAGTGTGGTGATTCGATGGTGCTGTTGTTGTTGTTTCCAACGCAAGATATGCTGTTAATTATGGTCGTGCACGTGCTCGTGCAATTCATGTTTTTCTTTTCATCGTTTTTACTTTCAATCGCCTCAACAACAATGTTGCACCCAAGACCCTCCTCCACATCACCGCTATAATGATTTTCCATCAAAATCCGCCTCATCGACTCAAACTCGGATTGTTGTCGAGGCAGATGTTCGAGTAGCACAGATGGCAGTCTTATCCAGTAGAAATAAACTTTTGCGCACACTGTCGTCCAGTTTGTATTGCATGTCCCGGATGAAAATCAGATAAACAAATCTTCTACTTATGCAATCATGCGGAACATGCAATACAAAGATGGCGCCAAGGATGTATGCCCATCTTCCTCTCTTCCTAACTTGGTCGTGTCGCCGCAGATTTGGTCCACATTCTTCGAGCAGTCGCTGTTTGGATTTTTTTCAAAACGAAATTTGTCATGCATCGACGCCACGAAAGTGCCCCCATGCAAAGCCAAAACCTGCATGACAACCTACTTCCACAACAACATCAAAAAAGAAATTCCCACTTACTCGTCCTTGCAGCCGATCTTTCTGCACACGCCCATCCTATGCAGGAAAAAAACTGTGTAAGTGTTAATCTGTGATGCAGAAAATGCAAAACAGTTATACTTGTCATGCTCGACACGCATGATCGGCTCCATTCCTATGTGTTTTCCCTTACTATCTGTGCATGACAAGTTTTTCCTGTCATGGCAGACGAACTTGTGATGCTGTTTTCCCAAAAGACTTACACCAACACAGTTTTTTTCTTGGATACTTCCCACACGTCGCGCAGTACACCGTACAACCGTCAGTATGCATTACAAATCGTTGTACTTGTATGATTCGCATTTGTGCATGACAGATCTGGTTGCTTAGCAAAATTGTGCATGACAAATTTCTTTTTCTACTTTCTTGCAAATAAAAACTTGTCATGCGAACCATACTAGCTACGATCCTGTTGCCATGCGTAATCAGAATCCGTCAGCAAATCCGTTCTTTCCCCAAACCATTCCGCGGTTTTCCCACTGGCGGTCTCCTTACTCGCATCATCTGCAAAAGTATCGCACAACTCGTTGTAGTTCTATGACTATGTTGCACTTGTGCATGACAAATCCTGCTTTCTACCGGAACCAGCATGACAAATTGCATTTCTGTTCTTGAGAAGATTTGTGATGCGATTCATACTAGTACGATACTTTTGTGATGCATAACTTGTTGCCTTGCACTCGCCAAACACGACCTCGTCCATGAGCTTTTTCTTGTCGTACCGAACCGACGCGGTTATCCCTCCGGCGGTTAACAGAGTCTCCATGTTATCCCCGTTGCCGACCTTGCTTTCCAGGTCGTCGCAGCTCATGGCGGTCACGGTGCCGTTGTGGTAGAAATGCCGGTCGATCATGGAGCGCGGGTATGAATTGCAAAAGTATGGTATCGTACTCATATAAGTGCATTACAAATTTTCTCAGCATGAGAAATAAAATCTGTAATGCTGATTTACCTCAAGAAAAAGATTTGTAATGCATGATTTCCATACGAGAACGAGTACGATACTTTTGCACAGGGTAGCGGGGTAGTGGTGGTCGTGGCGAGAAAAGCGGCGCAATCCCCGTAGCCCGGGTAATTCACGGTGAGCTTCTCGGTGCCTGCCGCTAGCTGGACGTTCCCGTCGCAGTCGTACTGAAACTTGTTGTACGCGCGGTGACAGGTCGGAAGAATCGCGGCACACCTTCCCTTATTCTGTGCAAATTCATCGTGCTCGTCTTAATTGCAGTCGTGCAAGACAAATTTCTTTTTCAAGCTAAATCAGCATGATGACAAATTTATTCATTTCTCATGCTGACCTAATTTGTATTGCAATACAAATACTACGACGAGTACGATACTTTTGCAATTCATATCCCTCGTAGGTCGGCGGATTGATCTTGTACGTGTCGGTTCCTTCGTATCCAAAGCAGGCGAGGTAGTACCTATTGATCAGTGTAGGTTGGATTTTGTCATGTGAAATCTCTAGTGGAGAAAAACAAAAATCTGTCATGCATGTAGCGGAATCTTCATCAAGATGAAATAAAACATCACTAGATTCAATACGCCAAGCAGCTCTGCTGGCAGACATCCGGATTCGAGGCCGTGCTGACCGCAAGGCAAATGTTACTCACGGTTTGCCCAACCGTTGTGCGCTGTTCTGATTTCTGCACAGTTGTAGTTGTTTCCTCGCGTTGCATCAGGCTTCCGGGCGAAGATGCAGTTCGTGAAGCGGAGTCTGATGGTTTTGTTCTGCTAGAAGTACTTCCTGTTGTTGCAGCCGCTTGTGTTGCGGAGGTTTCGGCTGCTGCTGCTGCTGTCGGATCTTCTTGTTTTTCATATTCATTTTCATTGCCAGCTTCCTTTTGTTCGGCTTCCCCTTCACCGCCTTCTGCTGCTCCGTTTTCTCGATCCAACAGAGCAAATGTGCTGTCCGTTGTTGTGACCGTCGCCCCTTGGGGTTTGATGTCCATGTCCACTATGGTGGCGGAAACAGCCGAGGCGGAGAGGAGAAGGGAGGAGAATTTTGAAAATTTGCTTCTTGAAGCCGACACGCGTCCGACACAGGAAGACGTCGACATGGTCGTCTTCATCTTGCTGCGCGATTTATCATTTTCTGAGTTGTTCTTGTAATTGTCACTTTGTCCTCGCATGATCCTCGTCTTGCGGGCGTCGTGCACCTGTGCAAAAAGATCATAGCGGCCACATGGAATTCCAATTCGGTCTCCTGGCCGATTTCGTTTCGGTGTGGTGGATTCTCGTGAGGAGAAAGCTCCTCTTGTTGTCAGGTCGCAGCCGCAAACCTCCCTGTTCTCATCGTCCTCGGCCAGAACGCACGATGCGCGTCTCCTATGCACATGCACATCTGGGGCGATTGCTGCCTGCTGTGCCTCGGCGTACTCCATCCGGGGCTTGGGTGAAGATGTTGATGTGCTGGAGGCGAGACAGCTACTGCCGCAGCACGATGTAATTGTGCGCATTCTAGAAGCAGCCAAGGATGTTGATTACCAGCAGAAACCCACTAAGAGTTTTTTCATCACATCGCAACAAAGAAGCAAGTTGCGCTTATTGAGAGGCACTCTCCCACCTCCACAGTTGCACTCACGCTCACCACCTCCAGGGTTGCAATGCAACAGCTACCTGCCCCACTCAAAAGCCATTTTATTTCTCGCAGCCCATCACTGCGTATTGGCATTGGGCTCAAGCTCAAGGGTGGACATTCACTACAATCACCGTCTCTAGTACTTTTCTTTGTCACCTCAATCGCCCCGGAGGATGATCGCTGCGTTCGCGATTGCGTGCTGCCAGGTTCCAGTGCCGCTCGTCTTCGTTGCAATGGAGAAGGTGCAAGGAAGAACATACAACAAAGGTGCGCGTGCGCTCAAAGGCATCGCGCTGCAAGGGCGCGCGCCTACTGCTACTGTGCGAGCGAGACGACCCCGTCTGCTGTTATCTGCTTTTATTTTACAAACCAGGGCGATTAATGAATAGATAGAGACCCGCTTGGCCACAACGAAGCTGCGCAGGCACCACGTGCCCAAAACGACCAAGCGACTCTGCCAGCCTGGGCCGGCCGCCGGCCCAAACCATGCGCGGACGCCGGCCCCAACTCGGCATCCGACCGAAACAAATGCCGAGGATAGGGGGCTGCCACCTTTAACAACGAACAAACTTGGGCGGGCGCCGGCGCGGAACGGGCGGGCCACCCTACGCAAACGGGCGCGCGGGCCGCCCCAGGCGGTCGCCTGTGCCTCGCTGGCAAACTTGTTAGCAAGCTCTGCGGGGCGACCGGCCGCCGGAGCGCCGGCGCGGTGGGGTGCCTGACTGCGTGGCACCCTGTCCAGAGGCGGGCGCGTAGTTCTTCGCTAAGCATTGCCCGCGAGCGCCTGCGCCCGACATACGCGACCAAGCAAACCCACGGCGGCCGGCCACGCAGCCAGCTAGGCTACCCGACAGGGCGCGCGGCGCAGGAATACCAGCCGGCCAGGAGCGGGCGGGCCACGCAGGCACCAACGCACGCACCGGCACCCGGCCGGGGCGAAAAAGACGGCGCCGCTTTGGGTTTGTGTTCCGCAAGGCCGTCCATGCCGGGCGTCATCTCTTTCTCTCCCTCGCGCCTCGCATCCGAAGAGAGAAACACGCCCGCGGCAGCTTGCGCGCCCCCCCTTCGCGGCCTTCGCGAGCCTGGCTCTGTGCTGCGCGCCACAGGGCTCGGCCCCCGGGCCCCCCGTTCTCCGCTACGAGCGCGCCGGGGGCCGCAACGCTCCCACCACGGGGAGCGGACCAAGCGCCGCCGCGCAGGGGCCCCACCCGGCGCAGCTCGTTCCCGGCTGGGGCGCCGGCTCTCCGCAAGGTTCGGAAGCCGCCGGCGGGGGGGCCCCCTAAAGACGGCGAAGACGCACGCACCCGCCTCCTGCTGCGGCGCAGGGAGTTGAAGGGCTTCGCATTAAGGGCCCTGCGCAACCGGGGGGGGGGCCCACGCGCCCTTGCCCCTTCGCTTCCAGCGAATCGCTGGCCTTTGCGGCTGGGCCCTTCTGCAGAGCGGCAATGGGGCTCGTCAGGGTGTTGTCGTTGCTTTGGAGGTCGTTTAGAAGAGACTTATTCTGATTTACGTCACTGGCGCTGGCCCCTGCTTCACTACGGGCCAAAATGAGAAGCCAAAACGTAAACGCTACAAACATCTTTGGATAGATGAAGAACACTGAGACCACTAAGAAGGCGCTACGTTACACTAGCTCCTGACTTTGCTGTTCAGGTACCGGTCGTGCACATCGACCCGATAATCATGGTGCCCTTTTTTCATTTTAAGTGCTTCTTTTCCTTTGAATTTCGCAAACACGACGGATCCGTACATTGACATTCCCAAAACAAGCTCACTTTCACTAAATTTCTATTTCCACGCAGCTGCCAAGTGCAGATCTAATCCAATCGTACAAAAAGCAAAAGGTCTACGATCATGTCGAAAATAAATATGGATCGAGGTCTGGACTTCTTTACAACCAGAGCCACTTCATCCTCTTTCCGTTTCACTGCACGGAAGGAACTCAATGGCACCCGAGATTCAATTATCCCCCTGTAAACTTCAGCCCGCTCCCAGAATGGGGGTCGATCGACGAGGGCTCGATCGACGCCATGATCAAACGGCAGAAGCGTTGGTTGCTGCACTTGACACTGCAGACAGCGTCGACAAGGAGGACAGGCCGCGCACTCTACTGTCTTGGCTTTCGTCTTCTACGTTGTTCCCTTGCTGTTGCTTGAACACACCTCCCGCTACTCCTATCGGGATGCGGTCGTGCTGTTTTGTCGCGGATAAAAATTCGCCACGATCTTGGTCCAGCCCCGTGCTGCGTAGTTGTTGACAATCTTTTCCGTTTTCATGCGGCCGGAACCTACTCCCCTTCCTCAACGTCCGGCCCGTCACTCCAGGAACCGGAGACGCTAACCCCTCCGTTGTTACACTGTTGCAACTACTGGTCGGACTTGTTTCTTGTGCTGAAAAATCCCCCGTTCCTCCACCATGAGTATCTCTTTCGCCAAGAGCAGGCGCATCACTCTGTGGCCCGTCGTCCTCCTCCTCTTCCCAATGTTGCGCCTCACCGTCAGCAATCTCTGTGTGGAGAGGGCTGCTTGGCGGAGTGTTAGTACTAGATATCCGAGGAAAAACAACTTCTGCGGTAGAGGAGGAAGCTAGTGCTGCCGGAGTAAAACCCGCTGTGCTGTAGTCAACGGCCTCAGGACTGCGACTGCTTCTGTCGCTCAGAATGTGTCCTACACGAAAAAGATTCAAGTGCCGGAAACTTGGTTCTGGTAAATGTGAAGAGTGTTCCATCCGGTAGTTCTTCTTTTGGTTTTGGCGATTAGAAGACGAAGAGGACCCAGCTCCCGGTTCTTCCAGCGACGGTCTTCGCGCTAGATGTTTGGACACTTGTCGAATCACTTTGCTCTGTTGATCATGATCTTGAAGATCTTCGCTAGTTTTCGATGTATCATCTCCTGTAGTAGTTGCTCTCGTTGTGCTGTTCTTTGCCACACGTGGATCCTGATGAAAAGGAGATGATGCTGCAGCTGCTTGTATCTCAACGTCCTCCAGTCGCACTTCGTCCTCTGCAATCCCCATGTGGTGCTTGTACTCTGCCACAATCTCGTCTATCGGTGTAGTCAATGACGCGGGATCATGATTCACCTCCACGACACTGCTCGTAGTACTAGTACCTTCATCAGCTGCGGCCGCTTCCACTTCGCCACCGGTTGATGCTGTTCCACTTCCACCTCTCCCTGCCAAACCACTTACACCACCACGACCAGCACCAGGAGGTGCTCCTTTCAAAAACCGTTGCAACCCGCCGACGACAATTTTCACCCTTTCGTCCCGCTCCTTCCGTCGCCATTCCCGGTCAATCGCGTTTTTGTCAAAAACCAAAACGGAGGCGAGGGGGGTGGCGAAATGAACGTGTTTATTTTCATCTAGGTCCGCTGTGGCAACCGCAACCGCTGGTACGCTACAATCGCTTCTTGATTGTTCCATCTCGGTATCATCAACGGCAACAGCTGCACTTCGAATTGCAGCCTCCCTTCTGGCTCCCTTCATGCACGACCTCAGATCCGGAGGTGGAGGCGCGCATTTCACTACGACTTTGGCCGCCGGAGAGAATTCTACTTGTTCTGATAGCCGTGGTTCATCGATCTCTTCATCTCTAGCACTTTCCGACCGTCGTGCACGAGGAGACGCCGGCAACCTGTTGCCGCCGTTGCAACACGGTGGACTGCAAGGAAAGAAGGCCGCTCTGGGCCGATCATGATCTTCGTGTTCTTCTCGTGCAGCGTTGTGTGAAAGTGGTTTCTTGTTGATGCCCACTGAGCCTCCCGCCCGTCCGGATAGTGGTCTCCTCGTTGGTCGGAAATAGGGCGCTGTCAACCGATTTCCATTGGCCGAAACCAAGTTATTTTTCCTCTGGCATAACGCAAAGTTGTCCACAGCGTCCGTACGGGGCGGGAACGGGTCTCGACTGATTGGAGTTCTCCCACGATGATGAAAAACGCCTGCATCTTGATGTTCTTCGCTGATCTTCTTCCCAAGTGTGTCTTTGTGCCGTCGAGTCCGGTCGAGAAGGAGCAGGGTGTCGCGGAGCCGCTTCTTCGCGAGTTCAAATTCGCTTTGTTGCACTCGCTTATGCACTTCCTTCTCGTGGTCATCGGTGTAATCATCATCTTCACTTAGTGCTGAGATAGCTCGTACCAATTCAGCGCTGCGGCTATCAGCATTATAATCTTCGAGGACAGCGGTGGAAAAATCCTCATTGATTCGCGCCTGCCGGCGAAGTGTGTATTGTGCTGGGTTGTACTCGCTCGCGGGTCCTGCATTGTATGCGTTTTGTGAAGAGGTAGCCGTCGACGATGCCGGTCGTGGAGTGGTATTGAGAAAGGAACTACCTTCGGCAGCGTGCAGGCGCTCCTCGCGTAGTGATGCAATTAGGAGGAGCAGGAGGCAGCGGCGAAACATCTCCCATGCGCCGATGAAACAAGCTGCGCGGACAACTTACTACTGCAGCGCCGTTTGCAGTGGATTTGGTTTTGCCGTGAAGCCCGCCTCCTATGGATGAAGCGGTGGTGGGGCAGCAGGATTTATCCCCCTTGCACGCAACGGCGGCAGAACCAGAAAGAGACGTAAAAAAGAAAGTCGCACGAAATGGAGAAAGAACGAACACGAAGATGCCACCGGAGTTGGAACCTACATCAAGACCTCTGGGATCGTTGCATCGTTTGGGCGTGGCTTAGCCCATGGTCGTTTTGAAAATGGGTTTGTGCGGGCTTGGGCATGCAAGGATCAATTTCTGATGCGGCTTTTTGTTCATGATCATGGTGGTCTGCTCATTGCTTTTTCATAACCGGGCGACCCCACGATCGCGCTTTTAAGTGTTGCAATGCTTAATACGCATCATGCCCACAATGGACTAACTATCCTGAACACAGAAACAGATGAAGACCAGATGACGCGACTCACCGAGCGGAGCCTTTATCTATTTCATTCCCCCGCACGCCGGTGGCGCAACTGGCTGCCAGCATTGCATCGAAACACCGATCAACAGAGGAGGGGCGCAGGGCTCAATAATGGAAACACAATCACTCAGATGCAGGTGGAGGGCAACCTGCGTACTTTCCCCATGAGACGGTCGGCGCCCATCCATGCATCTGTCACCAAGCAGGCAGCCGTGCCGTGGCGCGCGGCGCAGTAGAACACCGCTCGCACGCAACACCGAGGCCCGGCCGCCTTGATGCTGGGTAGGCTGCTGGGGGGCGGGAGACCCAAACAATCACTCATGGGGCAGGCACACGCCCGCCCGCGCGCCAATCGCTGGGCCAGGCGCACACCTGCCAACACAATGCCGCGCGGGCAACGGGCCGCCCGGCCCCTCCCAACCGCCACACACGAGTCGGCAAACTGACCCGGAACACAACCCGGGCACACTGCCGAACAAACACGGCCCGCCCGGGTGCGCGGGCGCTGCAGCCACCGGCGGCCTGCTGCCGGTCCGGTCGGCGCCTTGGCGGGTCCATGGCGCCACCCAAAGGGCAGCCGGGCGCGGTCGCACTTGGGTAGGCGGCAACCGGCCCGCCCGAGGCCCACGGCGATAAAAAAACCGGGCGCGCGTCGGATCGCGATACTATGGCGCTTCTGTCTCTACTTGGCCGAGCTTAGAAAGCCGAGCGCTAGCCAATTTGGGGGGCGGCGAGGTTCTTTCTGACATCGCGGGGTGTAAGTGCATTGCTTTGCTGTGCACATGCCCCACAAGGGTAGGCGCAGACCGTCCCCGCCGATTGCGTCGGCTTTGCTGCGCGGCTGGGGTTATGGCGCTGCGGCGCTCGCTTTTGCTGCGCTCACAATGCGCGCCGTCTCCCAAACACCCGGCGGCGGGTCGCGGCGGGGGTCGCCTGCGACTTGCGCCGGGGCACACGGGGAGAAGAGAGGAACCCCGAAAGCGTTCGCGACTCCCCAGGTGCGCACGCTGCGTCTCCTTCCGGGCACGCCCGACGCAGCCTTGAAGCAGCCGCCACATGTTGCTACTGTTATCTCTGTGCGCTCGTACTCTCAAAGAATTTGCTTTTACGTTTACTGGGCACGTCACCTCTCGCTCTCCCAGGTCCGCCATTCACTCCAAGAAACTCCCGTCAGCGATGAACAACCACATATTATAAGACAGCGCATGACTGGCTCTGGCTCCCTTCGCTTTCGCAATCAACTTCAACGAAGACGCTCGCATCAACTAGAAGTCCTCGATACCTACCTCACTCTAAATCCGAACTTTTCCGGACAAATTTCGGATTTTCAACATTGTACACTCACAGCTATAGTAAGTTCTCAGCCTTGTACTCGGAAAAAACATAAGGAGCAGGCTCGTCAGATAAAAACAAAAACTCTACAGCAGAACTCATCAAACTTGATGGTCTACACCTTCACCACAACAGACCTCCTCCGCGCGGGGGTCAAACGGACCAAGAAGATTACGGCAACCGCACCCAAAAGTAAAACGACCGGGAAGAAGAGAGAATCATATACTGTTCCTGTTGGGCTTGTGTTAGAATAAATTGAAAGCTTAGCGATCCCGTTGGTGCTTGTTGCTGTACTTCTATCGGATTCGTATCTACTCCGCGGGGTCGACGAAGCAGAAAAAGAACTTTCCACCTGGTGCGAGGACGTGGCCCTGTACTGCTGCAACAACAGCGCCCCAGAATCCTCTCCTGAAGTATACGGGAGGGGCACCTGGTGCTGCAGATGCTCCCCCGGTAACGGTAAGGCTTCAAGAGCCTGCGTGCTCGTCGAGTCCTCAACCGTCAGAAAAGATGATCTTCCTGCCTGTCCTTGTTGCGGTTCTAGTTGTCCCGCTAGCTGCATCAAGTGACCTCCACAAGCATCATCCTCAACTTCGTCCTTATTGCCACCGTCAGAAGCTCCGACCACTGTGCTGCTTCCATCTACAACTTTAGCCCCGCTGCCAGGAGTTCCTGTAGTACCTCCTGCTCCGTCAAACAGAACGTAGCCCAGGTCCAACACCTCGTCTCCGTGCGTGTGAATCAACCAGTTCGCAAACGCGTCAAAAGATTCCGCGTTGTACACGGGACAGGACGGAAAGCTAAACGTCTGGAACCAAGGAGGAAAAAAACCTGTTGAGTCCAGCAGATAGGCTCTGTGCCGACCATTTCGCCGGCTTCTCCGCAACACAGACAAGTCGGTCATGCGCGATTCTTCCTCGTCCACGATGCCCTCACCGTAGTTCTGTTTCAAGGGAAACATGCGATTTTTCGGCGTCACCGCACCACCGGTCAGCACAGCATTTTCCCACACGGCCTGACTCCGAATCCGGCAATAGCGGTAGGTGGGGTCAGCGAGGTGGTGGTTTTGGTGTTTGTTTTTAATTTTACCTTCCGCGTGGAGGTCTACTGTGGTAGTAGTACTTGTTGCGACCTTATTTCCTTGTTGTCCAAGGTACTTTGAGATTCTGAAGAACATCTGCCCGAGGTCTACCCTTTGCGCGGGAAGCATGTAGATTGGCGGGGTCCAGGCAGAGAAACGGCGTGCGTCGTCGTGTGGTGTCGGAATATCATTTAGAGCCTATGCATTGTAAAAATGTCTGGGTCTGGAAGATTGCAAGATTTGTCATGCACATTTTCCATGACCCATGACGTTTGTCTTTGTGATGCATGCCGTAGCATCACAGCCTTTGAGAGCGCTTTGTGATACCTCTACCGCATGAGAAATGCCCTCTCCGCGTAGCACAAACTGGAGTCCTCTTGCTGGTCATGCAATGCAAATTGTTTCAGAATCCAGGGACAGTATCACAAGTTTAGAATGTTCCAGACCCAGACATTTTTACGTTTGATAGAGCCAAGACGGTAACCACTCTCGCCGCGTAATCAACGGGGCAAAGCCGGGACATAGTAGGGCGTGGTGCTTGCCTAGTATGTTCGCTATTTTCATTCCCTGCAATAAAAGCTGCTGGCATCCCGGGTGGAAACGATGCTTGTGCTTGTGGTTCGGTTCCTGTTTGTCCCGCATGCTGCTCGCCGTTGTAAAAAGCCCCTAGCTGCATAGTGCCCGCCACGTACCGCACAAACCAATCTTCGTAGTTCGCAGCCCCCGTGTCCGTCGCAAAGCCGAGCATGCCACTGCGCAAAACCTTGCTGCTTCGTGGACCGCGCGTTTCCAGAAGCGGGAATTGTGGTCGTGGAGGTGTTGACACGTTTTCTAAAAATGTTTCCGATTCTTGAGCTTGTTCTTCCGATGCGAGTCTGATCGCTTCCAGCACGAGCTCTTCCCCAACCCATTTCGACACCGCGTAGCCGTTGTCATCTTCCGGAAGATTTGTTGTACTCCCCACGTCCTTTCCCGAAAGTCGATTCTGTGGCAAGGGGCCGAGGGTTTCATCGTAGTCCTGCTGAACGAGGCGAGGAGGACCTTCCGCATCTTTATCTTTTCGAAACCGTTGCAGGCCGTCCACACTGACCGTCGACACAAACAGCAGTGTGTTCTTCTTGAAGTCTGCTGGCAAGAAGGTTGTACTTTATGCATTGCAAATATGTCTGGGTCTGGGAGGATGCGAACTTGTCATGCTGGATCGTACAAACATTTGTGTTGCATGACTACCAAAACCTGTCCATTTTGAGCAAGTTTAGAGGCAGTTTGTCATGCAGGATAGGCATGATAGGGACGTCGCAGAACCTGTCATGCTAGGTCCTGCATTCCAAAACTCATGGGGCATGGAAAATATGCATGAGAAGTTTGCATTCTTCCAGACCCAGATATTTTTGCATTTGGTATACTTAGCAGCCCGACATCAAGATCTTCTACATGCCCCGCCATCTTCACAATCTCGCGAGTGGCGACCACGTTGCCCTGCCGTAAAGATTTGTAGGGGAGTAAATGGTCCACTTTTGCGCCGCTGTGGATAAAGGTGTCGCAGTTGTTCCTAATTTCTCGGAACATTTCGTCCGAGATGCACAGCCGCGGGCCGTCGCACGCCAGGTCTCCCTCGACGGGGATGACACGGTTGGCGAATTGTGTTTTTGTCAACTGAGTAGAATCACTCGACGTCGTGTAGAGAAACCGCTTCTGCACATCGTACAGACGGTCGAGAAGGAGGGATGAAGAGGAGCGATCCTCCTGCCCCCCTTCGGTGGTGGATGTGTCTTGCGTATAATCAACTACCATCTTCTGCGGGCCGCGCCGGCTGGGCCTCACAAGCGCGTACACTTTCCGATTTTTGTAGTTGTCACTCCTCAAAACGTCCCGTAAAACCGCACTTCCCAGGAAGCCAGAGCCTCCGGTGAGAAAGATCCCGTTGCGATCTTCATTTATTGGTGGCGCACCTCCATGTTGATGCTCCTGTGGCTGCTGTTGATGTTTGGGGAGCGAGTAGAGCGACTTGGAGTTTTTGCTCACCTTCTCCTGATCTACAGCGTTCTTGCTTATCTCCTCGATGGAGTCGTTGTGGTCCCCCGGCGGTGCATCATGATCATCTCCGAAAATATTAAAGTCTTCCGCACGCCAAGAGGTTTCCCTTTCCCAGTCGTAGTTCCGCTTGTTGTTGGCCGCTGGTGTTGCCATCATCCTAACAGGCTCAACATCTTCCCCAGCTCCATCTTTCTTTCGCAGTTCCTTCTTCACGAGCTTTGCCACGTTAGCCAACGACGGTACCGGGCTCGTCGCTCCACTCGTTCCGCTGCATAACAACAGATCCCTCACGCTCAGTTCCGACAGACCAAAGTGGCGCTTGATCTTGCCCTGGAGCTGAATCATGCCGAGAGAATCAAAATTTGGACCGATTTCTGCTTCCCAAGCGGCTTCCAGTTGTTGTAAAGTAGCAGTAGTTGTAGTTGGTCCTTCTGCATCATCAGAAACGAGTATTTCATCGGGGTCATCTCCTGGGTCTGCTTTCATTTTCACCGCGTCGTCCAAAAGCTTTGTTAGCTTCGACACTTGCTGGTCTTCGCGCACTATGCATTGCAAAAGTATCGCACTCGTTTAACTGCATTACAAATTTCCACCTCAGCATGAGCAATAAAATTTGTCATGCGGATTTCCCTTACGTAATGCATGACTGCAATTGCTACGAGTACGATACTTTTGCACAGGATACGCATCCTAGTCTTTCTCGCTACATCTTCCAGTAAACCATCCAACTTCTCCTCGTACTTCGCCCGAATCTTCGGCCGGGCTTGCTTCCCCGGGCCGGTGAGAAGGTGGTTTTGCAATGTGAAAGTCGCGTCTTCTTCCGTGTCCAGATAAAAAGCCTATCCTGTGCAAAAGTATCGTATTCGTACCAATCGCATTCATGCATTACAAATTTATTTCTTTCTCAAATTGAATCCGCATTACAACAAATTCCATTTCTCATGTTGAGGAGATTTGTCATGCGATTTATACTAGTACGATGCTTTTGCAGTTCATAAAGCCTTCGGGTACTCAAAAGTTCGGAGTTGCGTACTTGCGCCGTCTGGATTCAAATCGTCGTGGTCGTCCGCGGACAACATCGTTTTCATATCCCTAGCAGAGAGTGCCGTTGAAAATGAAAACATCATGTTTCCGGCGTAGTTAATATCCTTTTTATTCGAGTAAATCTGTAGCTCGCGATCCTGCTTCAACGCATTTTTCATGATGCGCAGGATCGGGTCGGAGATTCGCATCAGTTGCCGCTCGATTTGGTGCTGCAATGACCGTATCAAATGTAAAAGTGTCTGGGTCTGGAAACTTGTGATGCTAAAATGTGCATAATAAAAACACTTCCGAATGCAGTTCGGCATGACAACTTCCCAAAACGCTTTCTCATAGGCAATCCGCATGAGAAGCTGCGTCTTTGCATGCAAAAGAGGCTGCGACTTTTGTTGGTTATGCAACACAGATTTTCTAGGCATGGAAAGCTAGCATTACAAGTTCCAACCTTCCAGACCCAGACATTTTTACAATCCATAGACCGTTTTTGTAGTTCGACTTCGTTTGCACCTCCAGGAGGCTGATGTACTTCTATCGGTTTATTTGACGGTATCATCACCGCAACCACGCTGTCGTGCTCGCTGTCTCCATGCACGAAAATCTGCTTGATCTGCGGAATTCTTTGCAACAAATACTGCTCGACTTTCTCCGGCGAGACCCACTCCCCGTTGGACAGTTTGAAGAAACTGCTCTTCCGGTCAATCACCTCTAAAAGCCGGGCGCCGGTGGATTTGTCAACCGTCAGGTGCCCAATGTCCCCGGTCGCGAAAAACTTCTTCTGGACTTTCTTGTTCCCTCCTGGGTCGTCATGATTTGTAGTCCACAGCGTGACAAACGCCTCTTGGTTCAAATCCTCCCGATTCAGATAGCCCTGAAACAGGGTCTTAGTATGGACCAGAATTTCCCCGAAGCCCTCAGCCGCTTTGTACTCGCCCCAGTCGCGCAGCTGCACATCCACGTCGTCCTCCAACCGGTTGTCCTTCCCGTATGTGATCGGGCCCGCTTCCGTGGACGCGTAGTTCTCGGTGACGGTGGCGAATTCGCCAAAAACTTGCTTCAAAAATCCTTGTACTTCCGGCTGCGGCTTCGCACCCCCGGTATTCAACGCACTGACCCGCCGTCCCAACTTTTTGCGGAACCTGTCAAGGAGATGCTGACCTTGGGCCGTTTTGAGAAGTTCGTCTACTCCACCAGGCGTAGAAGTAATACTAGAAGTCGGAGGACGAATACTAGTTGTTAATGCATCCTCCGACTTCTTTTTCTCCCCCAACTCTGCCAGTTCATCGAGAAATTCCGTGTACAACGGCCTCCAAACGGCCGGCACCTCAGAGACAGCATCCGGCTCGACTTCGGTCATGTGCGAGAACAGTATGACAGTGCACAACTCCCCCTCCCCCTTATTTGTATTGCGCGAACACCAATACAAACACTAGCACACGTGCATCCTGTGCATGACAAGTTCATGCGCCCAGTGTAGTACTGTAGTTTGGGCTTCCAAAATTTCAATTTGTGCTTAATGCAAACAGTGCCACAAGGCGAAGGCAGCAATTGGATTTGGGATTTTGCATCACAAATGAGGGGGAGGGGGAGTTGTGCACTCTCATAAACAGCTGCCCTGGGTCCGGTAGAAACGCGTACCGGGAGCCTTGTCTGATTGCGGAGGCGATTCCGTAGAGGAACGAGCTGACGTGAACCGGCGTTTTGGACGCAAAGACGGAACTCATGGTATCGAAGTAGAGGAGAGACCGGTAGGACTCCCTCGCAGTAGAAGAAGTGCTGGTCCTCTCGTATGCAATGCAAAAGCATCGTACTCGTATAAATGCATTACAAATTTCCTCAGCATGAAAAACGAAATTTGTAATGCTGATTTGCCTCAAGAGAGAGATTTGTAATGCATGACTGCAATTACTACGAGTACGATACTTTTGCACAGGATATTTCGAACAAGCCTGGGTCGGGTAGTCCGGGGAGAATTGTCTCTTGCTTGAACGTATGAACTGCAAAAGCATCGCACAACTCGTACTAATTGCTTTTCTGCATTACAAATTTTTTTCCTAAGGTAAATCCGCATGACAAATCTTATTTCTCATGCTGAGGGAATTTGTAATGCATTTATACGAGTACGATACTTTTGCAGCTCATAGAACGTTTCCTGTGTCTGAATCGCCCCCTTCGGCTTGGCGCCGCTAGACCCCGAGGTATAGAGCAGGCACGAGATGTCCTCCGGTAGCACGCGGCACTCCGGCTTTCGGATATGGAAGCGTCAGGCTCGAACTCGACAAAATCGAAAAAATTTGTGATGCATAAAATCGATACCAGTTGGAAGCCAAGCCCAATTTTCAAGCGGTGCGTGACAAATTTCGGCACCGTCAAAATCCAGTCTGTCGTGCTGTTTGGGGACAGTAGGCGCCTTTTGTCATGCTACTTTAGCAGCTCTATCGCAGACCCCAAACAGGCTGACAGTCGGCCTCGTTTTCCATGCCTGCAAGAGAGGCGCTCCATGCCTTGCAATTTATGCATGAGAAAGTATTTCAACTTTGTCGATTTCAATCCTGACACTTCCATATCGAAAGAGAAACTCGTACTGTTCATGATCGGGATCACTAAAAGCAGCATTTTGAATATCCAAGAAAAAAACATTGTTAGTGTAAATTTGTGATGCAAAACCTGCAAAATAATTGCGGCTGTCATGCTGATGTGCATTGCAAGGTCCATTCAAGCGCGTTTTCACGTACAATCTATGCATGACAGGTTTTTGCTCTCATGCGAGACAGATTTGTAATGCTGTTCCTCCAAAAAAGTTACAGCTACAATCTTTTTTTCCTGGATATTGAAAAGACTTGTCGGAAATGATGTCTGTGTACTTCAGGATTTGCGGTTCTGACTCTGACTCCACGCCGGAAAAGATGTTCGTCAGCTGTTCTTGCGGCTTCTGATACAGACGCTGATCCTCCTCGGCGGAAACAGCAGGAGGTGTACCAATAACAATGAGTTTGACCTGCTGCAGAAGTGCGGTATTGTTGTTGTCGCCTCCTGTTGTACTTCTGCTATAATTCTCCCTGATGATGTCGCTGAATTTTTCCAACGCTTCGCCACCCGGGACGAAGACGGCAGTTAACTCTGCCTCTTCCATGACGTGTTTCAAAACACTTTTCTCCGCATGGTGGGAGAGCCCGACAAAGGTGATGCCGGAAATTTATGGCGTTCTCAACTGTTACATTCTCAACTGTTACGTGGATTTGTGATGCTGGAATGGCAAAAGGGAAAGGCCGGAGCTTGCAACTCTTGCATTACAAATTTGGCCAAGATATCCATGCTGTTTAGCTATTCCAAAATTTCTCATGCGAAGTAGCTTCGCCGTGCGGTGCTTGATGCTCATTTTGCATGACAAATCGTGTAACAGTTGAGAATGTAAGGTTTGAGAACGCCATAAAATTAAGCTTGCCACCGCGGCCACCGCTGCGTGCTCGAGCTGCCGTGCGGTTGCCGTCGCGAAGTCGCCACTGTAAATCCCGACGCGGATCTTCTTGTAGTGGTCGTGACAGGATTCACTTGTAGAGGACATCTTCAAGTCCCTGCCCCCTAAGCGAAGATCAAGATTCTCATCTTCTCCTAGTGAAGACAAGCTTAGCTCCCTTTTCAGGCTTCTTTCGAAGAACGCAACCAACTTCAAGGCCTCGTCGAATACATCAGCGTAGGACTTCCAATGCCAATTCAGCTGGCCGCGCAGGTGGTCCTTGTACTGGTGGAGGTCTTCATGTGCGAGTAAACCGACTTTATCTTCGAGGATGGTCGTCCTTCTAGTCTTGATATTTTGATGTCCACTTGATGCACTTGATGCCCCGTCAAACAGTTCTCGTCCTTCTTGCGCGCGAAAGCCAAACAACGGTCTAGGCCCGGCCGAAGCGCGGACAATTTCCCGCATGGCGGTGTAAAGGCCCTGCTGCATCGTCCCCGTTGTCCAGTCAGCTGGTCGTCCTCCTTCTATCAGAGTGCACAACCCGTCCCCCGTTCATCCCTCATTTGTCATGCAAAACCCCAAACCCAAGTGCATCCCTGTGGCACTGTCTGCATGACAGATTCCGGTCGGAAGTCCAAACAATAGCAATACTCCACTAGGCGCATGAATTTGTGATGCACCGGCTCCACGTGTGCTGGTGTTTGTCTTGCTGCTCATGCAACACAGATGAGGGAGACAGAGGGGGCGAAGTTGTGCACTCTCATACCCCCGAGACTCGTGCTAATAGCCACCTGCGTTTCGATCAGAAACTTGGAAGGCGGTGTGAGAGATAGGAGTCGTGGTGGTGATGTTGAGGTGCTGTGGTCGTGCGCTGGCGTAATGGTCTGAGCAAGTAGATTGTAGTTATGATGATTCTTGATCCCCCCGGCGGCCCCCAACACCGCCGCAATAGAACTTGTTCCTGCGCGGCAGCCGGTACTAGAATAATAAGTACCGTCATAATTCCAGCTACTGTTGTTTCCGTCGCCAGTACCCATATCCAACAAAGTCTTCACGGGCAGGGACAAAGTTTCTCTGCTGGCGGCATGGTAAACGTCGATCAACGCGTCGGTATGTTGAAATTTCAGCTTCATGATTTCTTCCTCGTTTTTTAACCTCAGCGAACTCTTGTTGGCCTTTTCGTACTTGCTCCAAATCTCGTTCGGAACCCAGGCACTGGACACAATCGTCAACAGGTTGTAGTCCTGAAGAGGGCTGTGATAGGCCGGAAACCGCATGGCTGTTCGATAAGGCCGCTGTATGGAGGTGTCAGGCGTTGGACATTTTTTCCAAAGTTGAAAAACCTTGCAGTTGCAACAGCAACTGACAAAACGCAACACGCAAGATAAAATTTGCCTGTGTAGTTGCTACAATAAAACGAAAACCAACCTGGTGGCAGATTGTGGTAGTGGATGTTGGGGAAGATCTTCGTGCTGCAGAGCATCTACAAGAAGAGCTCTTGCCTTTAGCTTTACCCTAAGCAGCATGATGACTACAGGTTGACTTTGCGTGTTTGGCATAAAAACGGTCAACATGATGCGCGGACTAGGACCTGTATATTATGAGTTCGTCTGGACGAACTGGCGTCCTCGCCGGTTTAGATAGTTTCAACACGTCGGAATAAGTGACACCTAAGTTAGTTCAACTTTGTCGAAGATTTCACTACACCTGACACTACTTCCATAACAGGCTGTTCTCCAATGACCAAGGTCGCGCCGTTTCGTAAATCTTCAACGCGCAGAGGGCGGAATTCAGTACCAATCCGTGGTGGTCCTTGTGATGTACTCGGTGGTGAATGACCTCGACTTAAAACGCCCCCTTGTCGACGTCCACTCCCGGCGCTCTTTGTTAGGACACCCCGAGTCCTCTGCTGACCTACATGACCCTTCGGTATCGGTGGAGGACTTCCTGGAGGTGCTTGCAGTTGATGTGAGGACAGTTCTTGTTGTACTAACGGTGCTGCGAAGTCGTAGTTGATTCGCCGCACACCACGGAAGCTGAACGTGGACCCGTCCTTCTTTTCCGGGGTGGAGATGAACGAACTCGAACTCTTTTGCGAAACACGAGTCATTTTGAAAAAAGCTTAAGTGGTACAAGTTGTAGTTTGTTAGTGAGAAAAAAATTTTCGTGCCTTGTAGTTTACGTGGACTTTATACTTGGATCTAAAATTAGTTTTTCCAGCGCTCCGAGCAGAGAAGCGGTAGAGATACAGATACAGAAAAATAAAAATTTAAATTATCGGGTACAAAGCACAACTGTTTATAGTTTTTTGTATTTTCGAGCCACTTATCATGTGCGCCGCCGTCAATGGCAATGTATAAACGACTTCTCTACTGTTTTATTTCATCTTCATGCGACTTTCGTGTTTGTAAGTTGGTGCCGACCACAAGAAAGTGTTTGTAAATGCATAAATTGATGTACAGTTTTTTCGGTGGTCCTTCTTAAAGTTACCGAGGTTCGATTGGAGAGCTGCACCGAAAGAGGACAACTGGATCCAACTTCTTTGAGACCCACAAACCGATGTCGTTGACCGAGATCGCGCGTAGCTTATTTATGGCTATGGGTTGATCATGATCTTCTGCCGCTTCTCGGAGTTTGTTAGAGCAGATGAGGCAATTTGTTGTATAATAATTATAATGTTTTGTGTTCTGCAGCAGCAACTTTCGAAGTTCTTCACCGTGACCAGATGAGACAGAAAGTGGGGCAGATCACCTTCATCACCGACGAAATAAAGAGCACTCGTGCACCATCATAGTAGATTTTATCGGCGAATACAGTTCCTGGAGCCGTTGTTCTCATGATTGTTGTTCTTCGGGCAACCGAAATCAAACTGTCTTCGTTGCAAAAGCTAGAACTCCGGCCCGGGCTCAGCGAAGAGAACATGTCGTCGTTTGATGTGCTACAGAGACAACCAATATCGCCTGTTCTCAAAAGACAAACGCAATGATTTTATTGACGCGCGTGCAGTTTAGAAATGCCCACCATCGCTGCTGCTCTTGCACATGTCATTCCAGTCGTGCGGCCGCCGACCTGCTGGGCCGGCCGAAGGCGCACTTAATTAGCGACGCAACAGAAAATTGCTAAAGAGCCAACCAGGATGCTGGCGCCACACTTCGTGGCAAGGCGCCCTTCACTACGTAGATACTGGGAGGGCCAGACGGCGCGCGAGACGTCCCCTCCTGTCTGTCTCACTCTACCGGCCGGGACGGCGGGCCACCCCGGGCCACCCAATTCACGGGCGCCACGGCGGAGGGGGCGGGCCCACAGGGGGGTCAGCGCGCGCCCTTGCTTGCTCGCCCCGCGGGCGGGGCAAACACACAGGCCAGAACCTACAGGGCGGGGGCAAACAATAAACGGGGGCCGGCGGGCTGGCGCGGTGGCCGCTTCCGCCGCGGCCTTTGGTTTGCAATAGAGCGGGAGAGCGACGCCGCGGCCAAATAGGTTGAGGCGCTACTTCGCTTCCTTCCACGAACTTTCCGGGCCCACGGCCTCGCTCCCCCCCGCCTTGCTCCCTTGCCGGCCCCACAATGGGCGCCACAGGAGCACGGCGCGGGCGACGGGCCAAGCCCGCGCGCTGCCGGGTGCATCGCGCCCAGTGCGCCCTGTGTCATGCGGAGGGACCGGCAGACCACAGGCAGGAGGGCAATAACCTTCGCGACACAATGCCCAGAGCTGAGCTCGGCACCAATCAAAGCCATCGCTCCGTCGGCTTTGTTGCTGACAGCCCAGGCCTTCATCTGCGTATCTGACGCAACAACATGGTTGGTATGATCATGCATACCTGGCGGCGCTCGGCTAATTTACTAACTTTCATCACTCACCGCCCATCTTGTCACTCCTGCAACGGGACATCGTCCACTCACGCCACACCCTCTCTCCCACATCGGCCGCAGACCTCACTTCTAAATAGTCATAATCTTCATTCTCACCCATCTCACCTGGTGGAGCAGGAGCTATCAGTTGGATTTCGCTCCACCATCACAAAGACAACACTGCACTGGAGCCAAGACGCGAACACTACTCCAACCAAATCATCTGCAACAACGCGAGGCGCCGCCACCCACCGCTGTGTGTGATTAGACTTAGAGATAGGCTCTTCTACCAAAGATGGCTGCATAAAGTGCGAGCTGTTTGCCTGTTCCTGTCCCCCCTGCCTGCGCACGTGGCGGCCGGCACTGGTCCTTGCGCCTAGAGTAGAGCTTTCCTCACACAGCCCGGAAGAACGCCGGGCGCAACGCGTGGCGCCAAGCAACAATTATAAAACGCCCCGGGCCGGCGACGGATACCATTACCATGGGCCCCCCGGGCCACGCGTTTATAGAGAAAAAGGTCGGCGCCGAACCTTCCCCGACCACCCACGCCGCTACGAACGCCGACGGCTAGCGGGCGGGCGCCCCCGACGAAGGGCGCCACACAGAAGGACCAGGGCAAAGGACGCGCCCCCCAGCCCGGCGGGCGCGCGCTGCCTGCAATAGCGCGAAAACACACCAAAGGGGGAAACACAGGAGCGGGGCCGTGCGCGTACGCGGTGGCGTCGCGATGGCGTTCGCCGCTGCGAAATCGATTGCATTTGCCGCCCGCAGTTGCGCGCCCGAGCTTTCATCAGCAGCGCCCTGGCATGCATGCTGCGGCGACGCCGGCGAGCAGAGACTAGGCAGCCCCTCCGGAAAGATCGCGCCGGCCTGGGCCAAATTAGTTCGCCGCGTCACATGCGCCGGCGGGGCAGCCGCTGGAGCGCCCGCGCCGGGCCAGACATGAAAAGCCCGTGCCCGGGGGCTGCCTGCCCGCGCCATGGGGCGCAGTCCGGTTCGGGCGCAGAGGACGGCGACGAAGACAAACTGCGCCGCTTCGCCGCCCGCAGTGCACGCACTGTATCGGCCGCCGCCGCTTGACGTACCCCGTAGGCAGAGTGACAAGAACAGCGGCACGACGACAAAAATGCCACAGCAGGCATTCGCTTGACAGAGGCTCTCCACACTGGCATCCCTACATTTTTTTTTCAACTGCCACTTTGCTTCCTTGATAGATATGCTGGCTCACTCGTCGCCCACCCCGCTCTCCCGCTTACACAGATCACACACGACAATCATGTACTTATGTACACAACTACTCATCTGCATTTCGCTGTCCACTGTGCCATCCACTCGCAAGCCAATTTTGTTCATCGTATAAAGTAATTTTGCTCTGGTTCATCTTCACGGCGCACAAGATGCGGAAGCAAGAATTTAAAACAGAACATCGTCGAGATGAAACTTGAAACAGTCTCACAGCACTCTTGTGTCTGCTCCTGCAGTTGCACGCAATAGTTTTGTTGTTGTTCATTGTGTAACGTGGGTTGAGCAGTGTAAAGCCGCTCCCGCCACGGCTGGACCTCTTGGAAAGAACTTCTGTATTCTTTAGGTTTCAAGTGTCCAAAAACTCATGTTCTTCATTCCGCATCACGACTTTCACATTCTTCAGCTAGCCAAAGAGGCGTCGGCGTCCATGAAAGGTGTAGAACTCATCTATCGTTGTTCCACCACCACATCATCATCATCACTCAACCCACAACCCCCTTCACTTCAACTTCTCTCTCTCCTTCGGCCTGTATCCTCTCCTGGTCGGCCGGTCATTCGTGAATCGTATCCTTCCGTCCGTCTTCTTAATCGCGCCCGCCCTATTCGGATCGTTGTTCGGAACTGTGGGGTTGTTCACGCCGAAGGTTCTCGTCGTGGTTACCACTGTTTGATCACCTCCAGCTCCACTCTGCCCACCATCTCCATTATTATCCTGTTCCAGTATTCCCAATTTTCTCGCTTGTTTCTCATTGTAGCCCATTTTGGAAATCATGCTACTTGTGTGCAAATACCCCAAAGAACTCCGCAACCGGATGATCTGTTCGTCCTTTTGGTCTTCCGTCAACCGGTCCCAAAAAATCCGGTGTATGGTCGCTGTCCGCGCCCCAAACTTGCTAAACATCGCCTGTTTCAGACTCAAAAACCCACCGGGAGTGTGCGGGACGACAGAGCAGTTGGCGTTGTTGGATTTGTTGTTTTATCCTGTGCAAAAGTATCGTACAGTACTCGTATTGCAGTCATGCATTACAAATCTTTTTCTTAGGGTAAATCAGCATTACAAACTTCACTGTCATGCTGTGAAAATTTGTGGTGCATTTATACGAGTACGATACTTTTGCAATGCATATGTTTCCTGCTTGGAACTGCAACTGCGGCCCCATCGCGGACATGCTGTTGTATTCCAGCGCGATATTTGGCTTCAACAAGTGTCCCGCGAAGAAACAATGCTGCTCATCGAATTCCCGGCCGACCGACGTGTTGATGCTCGCTTTTATGAATTGCACAAGTACAACTTTTATGATCGCACCACCGGTCCAAATTATCATGCCAAACTTGCATGACAAATCTGGTTCCTGAGGTATTTCGGCATGACAAATTTCATTTGTCGTGTTGAGGACATTTGTAATGCGAATCATGCTAGAGCTAGTAAGATGCTTTTGCAATGCATAGCTTTCGTCTGTGTCCGGTTCAACGCCTTTTCCACGTCCAGCTGTAATTCGTCCGACCCCTGCAGCTTATGCATTGCAAAAGTACCGCACGACCCGTAGTGGCGGCAATAAGTACTGCATGACAGGTCTATCTGCGTACGCTGATTAGCATTACAAACTCCAGTGTTAATCATGCTAGGCAATGGCAAACTTGTATTGCACTTCCTACTTAACAAGTACGACTCTTTCACAATCCCTACGGCTGCGCTTTCAGCAACATCCCATCCAGCCAGAACTCGTGCAACCGCTCCTGAATCCACATCGGGCAGGCCCGTTTGGTTTCGATCTCGATATCGCGGTGGTCCTCGGAAAATTCGTAGGCGTCGCAGGGGTGCTGTTGTTCGTCGTCGTGGTTTTCATCGTGCTGCTGCTGGTCACCGTCTTCTTGGTCATGTTGTGCATCACCAGCGTGTCCTCGTGGTGTGGCAGCCTCATTCACCTCCTCGTCGTTTTCCGCATCTGCTTCCGCATTGAAGGCAGCGAAGTCGGACGAAGTATCGTCGTTTAGCCGGTCCCCCGGGGAGGTGGAGGAAGAAGAAGCAGCGGAAGATGAAAAATCTGTATAGTTCTCGAAGTCCATCATGGGATGGTCTCCGGCGTTTTGCTGCATTCCGTCCCTGCAGCTCAGGTGGCTCGCCTCCCTTCGCAGCTTGGATTTGCGGCCCCGTGACGACGCAGAGGTGGCAGACACACTGCTTCTAGTGGTACTACAGCTAATATCCTCGGTTGTATCTTCGTGGTCCTCGGTGGGTGTTTGATCTTCTACTCGTGAAGATGCTGTGCTGTGATGTCCGGGCACCGAGGCTGACACATTGACCGCATCTGAACCTGGATCGTGGAGGTCGTCGTGCTCATCTTCGGCGCCAGTGTTTCTACTGTCTGAGGTTCCTTTCAAAGGACTCCTGCGACTTCTCCTTCTGCTTCTCGTGCTAGCGTTCCTCGCTGCATCTGCATCAGAAGTTATTTGCGTTTCGTCGTGTGATGGAGAAGTTGATGCTGAGGAAGAAAACATTTTTTCCCCTTCCTCCCGAAGAATTTCATCGTCGTTCAAATCCGTCCGATCAGAACACTCAAACTCATCTCTGTTCTGACCCCAAAACGCTCCCGTAGTTTCCTGCTCGTGCCGTATTCTCATCTCCAACCTCTGTTCGTCGAAGCAGGGACTCTCAAACCCGATGGGGACTGGTTTCGCGAGCTGCTTCTGGAGTTTCTGTTTCGTAGCGGTTGTACTGTTTGAGTTTGTCAACATCCCGGACGCGAAAGAAGGCGTGGCTGCCGCTCCATCATCGGATTTCCAACCCAATTTCGCCTTCCACCACTCCTTCCGCCTTGTATTTTGCAAGTCCCGGTAAGTTTTCCGCGTCATTGCGGTGCGGATTTCAGTAGGAGCCTCTGTAGTTGAAGTAGAACTGTCGTCCTCATGAGCAGCACATCCACCTCTAGGCGCAGCACTCGCAGATCCTCCAGATGCTTTGTCGTTGCTTCTGGTACTGTTCGACGGAGGTTTATTCTTGCTGCTTCCAGAAGATGAAGGTCCTGTTGCACGACTTATTTCCACAAAAAACGGCATCTTCGGTTTCAACACGTCCAAGGAGTACAGGGTCATGTAGATATAGTACCCCGTCCACCCGCACGCATCCACTTGCTCCCGACTTTGAAACGCCCGACAGCACGCCTCCATGAATAAAGGGAGATTTGTGTCCCAGTGTTGCATCATCACACAGGAAAACATGATCTGGGCCCAGAAGGTCGCTTCTTCCGGTTCTATTTGGTCAAAACCTTCAATTTCTTCCCCGGTTTGCGGATCCCGCATGACAGGTTCGCCTTCTTGAACCGGCGGCGGCGGGAGAAACTTCGCGACCTCATCCACTAATCTCGGGAACAAGCCGGAGAAATCCCGCTTCATTGAAGTATCTGTCGTCATGTTCTGGACCCCGAAGATTGTCGGCACAGCAGCAGAGTTACTAGTGCTTGCAGAACTTTTTCTCGAAGTTATTGAGTTGATGTCACCACAACTTCCGCCCAGATTTAGTGTCGCCAGAGACCAAATTACAGTCGCGAGCGTTTCGAACCGGTAAAACGCGTAGTTCGCTTCCACATTGCACAACAAATGCTCGCCGATTTGCCAAAATCGGTATTCCAATATCGCCATGGAAAAGAGCATCTGCGGCACCTCCTTCGCCCGGATTTCGTGCTTCTTCTCCATAATGTCAAAACACAACTTCTTGAAGTTCAGATGTTTCACGATTCTTTGCCTATCCGCCGTCGTGAAAAAACAATTCGGGTGCGCGACGGTTTGCGCCAAAATGTTGAATACCCGGACAAGAAAGCGCTCGTCCACGGAGTCGGATTTTTTCGAATAAGATTCATACAGCCGCAACACCCGCGCGGGGCTGGCCTTGATCATCAGACACTTTTTCGCGTAACGGGAGTCTAGTTGGTCGGGCGGCGGTCGTTTGAAGAGGTTGCCACGGAGCAACTCCTTCGGCTGCCAGAGTTTGAGAAATTTCGGGGAGACCATGGTCTGCGGGTACGTCAAGTCCGTGATCCATTCCGGCTTGGAGGTGCTGGTGATGGTGCGCCGGGTAGTTGAGGTTGGTACAGCTGATGGCGAGATGTAGTTCTTGACCCTCACCATGGAGAACAACTTGATCTGGCAGGTAGAGCGAAGTTGGCATAATCTCCTTCTTGTGAGAGCAGAAGTTGTTCCTCTGCTCGGTTGTAGTGCCGTCGGCGTGTATGTGGGCATCATCATCACCGCGCTACGGCTTGAAGATAGCACCGTCGTCGTGCGATGCGTGGGCATCATCATCACCGCACCGCGGCCTTCTGTCGTGGTGCAGCGCAGGCTGCGGGGAGCACGCAACAACGGCTGAGACGAGGACGACGGGTATGAGCGAGCCATTTTATTGGTTGTCAGTTTGCTGGAAGCTATACAACGCTGGCTAAGTGCGCAACGCCGCACAACGGCCCGAGAGCGGACCACGATGGCGCCGCGCCGGATTTCATTCTGATCGCGCCATGGTCATCACTCAACTCGCATACAGAAATACAAATAACGGCATGGGCTGTGTACTAGGAACTTGTAAACATTAAACCCATATAGCAGCAGCAGGGATACGAATATTAACATTAGTAGATCAACGGCAAGAACCCCAGTGGGCGATCTCCAAACAGAACAAGGGATCACAAGGCACCGACACTGTGCTTTTTGTTCGTGCATAGCCCCTTTGGGAGTGCGACAGAGGAACAAACATGGATGGCCAGCCTAGACCGGTAAAGGGAAGCGCCGCGCGTCGCCGTGGGGGTCGCAAGATTCCATATCTTACGCACATACTTCGGCACGCCGTCTAGTCTCGAGTAAAGCGCGAGGAAGAGTGGCGCGGAGACGCATTTTCAGGTCGAAACGCACCCACCTGCGCGCACGCGGTGGACGGTCAGGGCGAGTGAGCGAGCCGAGGGAGCCAAGGCAAATGCGGCAGGTCCATTGTTCTCGGATACGAACCGGGACCCGCGCCTCGCCCGAAGAACTTTCTTTCCCACCTTCCCTGGCAGGCCTGCCCCGCCCGCCGGCCGGAAAACAGGCGGGACACATGGGGCGCGGGCATGCAATACGGGGCGCCCGACCTTCCAAGCGATACATACCTACGTACGGGCCGGCTGGAAGGCACACCGGCCGGCCCGCCGCCAACCATGCCAAGCCAACCAAGCCAGCCAAGGCCTCGAGGGGCGGCACAGGGGGCGCCGGGCCACAGAATACACACAGGGAGCCGCGCAGGCGGGCGCCCAGCCAGCAGCCGGGCAGGCGGCTGGGGCCGCTCGCTGGCCCGGGGGTAAGGTAGGGCGCGGCCGGGGCCGAACGTGCGCCATCGCTGAGCCGTATAAGTTTCCCGCCCAATGGAACCAGCAAACGGGGCGGCGAACCGCTCGCCGCTTCTGCCAACTTGAACCCAAGCGATTTTGTCCAACCGAATGCGCTGCGAGCGACGCAGGCACGCAGGAAAGCTTACCGGCGCGCCTTCCGGGCCGGCCGGCGGCGCCACGCCCGCGCGCACGAGGGGCAACGAACCCGGCCGCGAAGGAAATGCTCCGCGCCCGGCGCTTTGGCTCTGCCCGGCCGGGGGCCGCATCGATCTGGGCGGGTGCGCGTCCCTTGACAGACCCAACGCGGGCCCGACACATCCCCCAGCCGCCTTTCCAAACCCGGCGCGCCATAATTCCTCCAAATCGCCATGGGGGCGGCGGGATTGTCACACAAGACACAACTGACCAAGCAACCCACAGCGCCCCCCTACCGCGTGCGGCTCTGGGTCCGATAGCCGCGCCCATCCTCCGCGCTCTCGTGGGTCGCTGCAGGTGCCCCGACCTTGCCCCGGAGTCGCTTCGTTGGTTGCTAATCACCCGCGGCCCGCGGGTCGATGGCTCGCGCACAGTGACCGAGTTTCGGTGGATGTGCGGCTTCATGCCCGATGCCTGGAGCTCAAGGCGGTCCAGGTTCGGGTGCGCGAATTAATGAGGGGCGCGGTCGGCCAATATGTCGGCCGGCTTCCGCGGGCGCCCCTTGTAGATAGTCGCCCGGCTGCGGCCTCAAATTTTCACGCGGGCCGCACGCTGCCAAGGGCGCCGGCGATCGACGGGGGGGGGGGGGGGCGGGCTCGCTTTAGCCCTGGCGCCGGCCAACGCTGGCCGACCCCGCCGGGCCTCACGGATGGAAGCACGCAAAGAGGCCGCCCTCCGAGCTGTTTCCGCTAACTACAAACATTGACAGGCGGCAAGGAAATGGGACAGCGAAACACCACTACCGCTGGCACTGGCCACAGGTCCCATCTGGATAAAGGTGCAGCGCTGGAACAACATCTACATCACGCAACCATAATCATGTGAAAAGCGCTCACAACGTCAGCATTTGTGCTTCAGAAACACATTGAGCATGGTCCAGTTGTGCTCTTGTTGCTTATCGTTGTTCATGTTCTCTTCACAAAAAATTAGCAAAAAGGACACTCATAATCCGTATTCTCAAATTCATCTTTCAACATTCCGATTCTATAAATAGCAGAAACACATCAAAGACAAAGCATATAAGTAGGCAGTCGCACTTGTTCGAAGCGTGCGCCAAAAAGTTTCTATGTGTCATCTCCTCGTAATTCTTAGATATCTTTGCACAAGAAGTCTAGTGAGAATTGCTGCGAGTGCAACTACAAATAGAAAATCGCTCACATCATAACGAGCCTAGTACAATCTCCCCACGACCAACCTACACTTCTCTTTTCTCCCCGCTCCGAAGAGCCTCACGCCGTGCCAGAAATTCATCCGACAATCTATGGCGTTCTCAAACGTTACATTCTCAACTGTTACATGAATTTGTGATGCAAGAACGGCAAAACTAAAAGGGGTGGCCTTGCGCGTATTGCATGACAGATTCGGCGCAGATTCTGAGCCTGTTTGGCTCTTCGCGAATTTGTCATGCGAAGCAGCTTGATCGTGTCAATTCTGATTGTAATTTTGCATGACAAATCATGTAACAGTTGAGAATGTAACAGTTGAGAACGCCATACAATCCTGCTGTCGAAGTAATTCTCCTTCCACAAAGAGGCTAAAAATGCGACATTAATCTCTTCCACCGAGAAGTCCTCCATTTCCGGTTTGGATGTAGTTCCGGTTTGATCATGTCCTGCTCTCATCCGAAACCCAAATAACCCCCGTTCGTCCCGCAATCGGTTGAACAGGTTCCGGCTGATTAGGAGTTCTGCTTTGTTCCCTCGGTGATCTTGAAGTAGATCTCGTGAAGATTCAGATTCTCGTAACAAACCAGTACCACTACCAGCGGTCGTGGTGGACAATGCAGCGAGACCACTTCGACTTGTTCCAGGATCTGTTGAAAATAAATCTTGGTCCTCCTCTTCTTGTGGTCCTGTTCCGTCCAACATTTGTTCCGCTGTAGTTCTTGTTTTCGATGGTCCAGCGCCTGTAGTGATTTTTCCCGATCCCGACATGCTCCTGGTGTCATCTTCATCAAACAAGGGAAACGCCACGTACTCTTCAATCGGGATCGTGGTGGTTCTGCAGGTTCTGGTGGTCGTGTCGTGTGAGCTGTGGCGAGCATTTGCAGTCGTGAAGCGCTTTTCTGATGCGAATACACCTTGTTGTAGTTCTCGCAGCATGCAGATGGTACCGTAGGGGTACAACGATGAACTGCTCGAGGGTTGAAATCCTCCTCGCCGCCCAAAATTAATGAACTCAGAGTTGTCGTCCTCACCACCATCCCGCCGACGAGATGTTGACTGCGATAGAATTTGTGCGCAGTGGTGGCAAGACGTGGTGCTGGTGGTGTTGCTGGAGGAACCGCCCCTGGATGCAGTGTAGATGCTTTCTTCATGCTCCTCGTCGTCTTGTGCCTCAACATCTACCGAAGCTGGTAGTTCTTCCAAAAGCTGTCCTGATGTGCTAAGATAAGAAGCCTCCCGTGGCCCACGTGACGAACTACTGCCGGCCAATGCAAGAGGAGCCACGTGTTGTTCCTCTTCCGGTTCCTGAGAATGAAGTAAAGGGTCAGCACGTCGTGAAGAGGACATCGACGGGTCTCGGATTCTCATCCGGAGGAGGGATTCCGCCAGTTTTCCATCGACGGAAGGAGGCCCGCCGGCTGCTCCACAGCATGCTGAACTACCTCCCGCTGCGACGGCGCCAGAAATTGTGCTAGTATCTGTTGTGCAACCGCCCGAAGAACCACCACTCGTCCCGAGGGCGGCCTGGTGCTCCGAAGGTAGAACCTCCACGTCCTGCGTTCCTCTCCTCCAGGATTTTTTGTCCCCACTGCCACTGCTAGCCCATATTAATCCACTCATGACTTGCCACCAGGTGGGCGGAAGGAGCGCGCTCGCTGCTGTTGCACAGGAGAATGCAGGTGCTCCACCTGAGCATGAAGAACAACCTTGGTGTAGGTGGCCGGACATCGTCCTACTTGTCGAGGAACGCGAGGAAGTCGTGCCCTGTTGTCGAGCTCTGCGTGGTCCACCTCTCTCGTCCTCGCCCCTCCGTTCCGGTAGGTGGCCGGCTTGTTCATCTGTGTCAACATCTTCACACGGAGAAAACCACTGCCGTGGATCGGGGCACCAGGAGGCGCTGCACAGTTGCGGCGAACTGGAACTACTGCTACTGCGTATGCAATACAAATTTACTGTACATGTACAAAATGCATCACAAATTTCACCGACTTGGAGCATGCCACTTGTCATGCTGAGTAGAATTAAAGGAAAGCTTTGTCATGCAGAAACCGCATTGGTACATGTACAGTATGAAATTTACTGTGGATACTGCTAGGAGGGGCATGTTCACCACTCCGCCTCTCAACGTTATCATACCTCTCCCGACTCACCAATAATCCAGCCAAAATCCGCGTTTTCGAAAACAACAGCACCCCCCGATTGCTGATCAGGGCGAAACAACCAGCATATGCTGAGAAAAAACGTCCCCAGCCCAGAGTTGTCATGCGAATGCGCAATGACAGAAACATTTGCAATGCGCATCCCCATGAGAGGCATTTCCAATCGTGTTTTGGCATTTGTAATGCCGTAACCAGGATGAGAAAGTGGCTTTCTCATGCGGCTGCCCGTGCTAACCAGCACTACACTGCAGATGGAAATTCGTCATGCACAACTCCCAAAACTTGGAGATTTCTGTTGCAGATTTACCAACTTGACTCTGAGGTGCTGGGGACGTTTTTGCCCAGGATAAAACCCCGTGCACCGTCACATCCACGAACTTCGGCAGTGTGGGGTCCGGGACCTGTTGCGGAAAATTCGTCCTCTGTGCCGGGGTTTTCTTCCGCAAACGCGTTTTCTTGAGATAAATTTTCTCCGGCTCATGTTCTTCACTGGTGTCTACTTCACTGCGGGGAATCCTGCCACTGCTGCTCTGTTGAGCACGACCATCTTCGTCATATTCTTGTTCATCATGGTCTACTGCTGCTTCCTCTGGAATTTCCCTTTCTTCCGGTTTCTCTTGCATGATTCCGTCCAGAATGGTCAGCAACTTCTTTTCCTTTTCCGAATACAGGTCCTCTAACGTGAGAGGGCCACGTCGGCGTTGATGTTCTAGTTCTTCTTCCTGTGTCGTGCCGCGGCGGCTTCGGGTGTTGTTGAGCGTGGAAGAAGCTGCAGATTTCCTGGTTTTAATTTTCTGCTTGCGTTTTCTCGTTTCTACTTGTTCTCCTCCCTGTTGCTCCGACGTAGTTGTCCCTCTAGGCGTCATCATGAATTTCCACATCTGGCTCATTCGCTCCGGGAAAGAATATGATCCATGCTGCCCATCTGCCAACCTTGCTCCTTGTTCCCTTGATGTAATTCCGTGGTCCCCGTCAGGAGTTGCTGCAGCAGCGTGACCCAGTTGCCTCCGGGGGCCTTGACGACGTTTGGCACTGCTTTTGTAGTCCCGTTTTCTCTGCTGTAGGTCTCGTTGAAGATTTGACATTGACGCTGATCCCTGCTGCCGCCCTGATTGATGTTGAACATCTGACAGCACACGGCGTTGTTCCCGGTGGTTATTTGTGCCACGACAGGTTCGTTCTTGGCCACAGCTAGGCAATACCATCATCTCCGGTATCTTCAATACCGGCGGTGGCGATTCTTGTTCTGTTGCACGACGAGGACGGGCGATGACGGCCGTAGGATTTTTGCCAACATTTGGTCTCGCCGTCCTCGACGGCCTTTGCCCGACGCCGAGGAGTTGCTCCGCTACTAGTCTTTGGCGCAAAAGCTCCTCGATGTTGCCGGAAGCTGCTGCACCAGAACTGGTAGCTGCCTGAACACGTACTAGCCTTGGAGTGGAGGACAGAGGAGGAGCAGGTACTACTTCTGCACCACCACGGTCAACATTGAAGATTCTTGGCACAGCAGCAAAAGTAGAGCTGCCAGAAGCCCCGCCTGCAAGAGGAACTGGCGCTCCACGCGGACTCGTAGCAGGAGCACGCGATGTTGAAAGAGGCCCGGATGTTAAAGTAGGGGATTGTTGGACGTCGAGCTGCTGGCCGTGAAGATCTCCACCTGCATGGCCCATCACGACCCCCTCTAACATAGAAGTCGGCGGTCGGTCGTGTATGTGGTCATTCGAAATAAAGGCGACCTGGTGAAGATTTGGATGTTGTGCCGCAGCTATTAAAGCTTCTGTAGATGAAGTAGAGGAGGAGGAGGAACTCGTCGAACCAGAAGCACGACCGGCAAGATTTTTGTCAGCACCACCTTGTTGTTGTCCGATCGTCCCACGGCCAGATGAAATTTTTATCCCGAGTTGTTCATCTTGCAATTCGTCCCTGATTTCATTCCTGATATCGACAAAGTCGCTATGAACTGCAAAAGGAAAAGTATCGTACTCGTATAAATGCATTACAAATTTTCTCAGCATGAGAAATAAAATTTGTAATGCTGATTTACCTTAAAAGATAGATTTGTAATGCAAGACTTGCAGTTATACGAATACGATACTTTTGCACAGGATAGTCGCCTCTGTCCCACAATTTCCGCAGAACCTCGTTTTTGATGCGCACCAAGTTCTGGAAATTCGCATCCAGTCTTGAGGAATCTGGTTCCTGTCGCAGGGACGAAGATGAAGACGCGCCAACAGATGAAGCGTGTAGTCCCCGATCATCGTTGTTTCTTGCACATGGAGGTGGATCTTCTGCTTGTTGCACTATTCCCATGATCTGTGGGGTCGTGCTGCCGAGGTGGAGCCGGTCTTGCGCACGGGATAAAGTAGTTCTTGTTGGCTTTATCCCCACCAGTTGCCCGCTCTCTTCGCAATACCAAGCAGACAAAAATGCCTGGTCAGTTGCTCGTGCTAGTTCAACATCCAAAGAGATGTCCGATGAGAACGCGGGGGCGCCACAAGTGCCTGACGGCGCTGAAGCTGATCCGCCGCCACTATAACTTTCTGGGCCAGGACCAGGAGAAGATCCTTGTCTCGCCATCTCCTCCACCGATGGCGCAGCACTTTCTACTTCCCCAACCGCTTCATCGTCTTCACAACTTTCATCTTCCTCACCGCTGCTGCAACTGCTTCCGCTTCTCTCCTCGTCAGAAGATGACGAACAGGACGGTAGAAGTTCCCCTTCTGACAATGCATGTGATTCTTGTTCCGAGCAGGAGCCCGTGGAGCAACCACTTGGAAGAAGTTCGCCTTCCGACAACAAACCTGATGATGTTGATGAGGAAGAAGGAGCTCTGGTTTTTGAGTTACTCCTTGCGTTTTGCAGTGGGAAGTACAACAAAAACCCGAGGATGTTTCGCAAAAACTCCGCTCTTTCGTCCCTCAACCGCGGCGGGCCTCCCCCGGAAAAATTCAACTCGGAGAAGTAGTCTTTCGTCTCGGAAAAACTCAACACGTTGCCACTGATGTTCTTCACGTACTCGTCCCAAAAGTCATCGACCGTAGCTTGCCCCGCGTTGGCATAGAACTCCGGGCGAATCGTGGCCACTACCGCTGCTTGAGCCGCCAACCCGGTGCGCCGCGATGGTCTTCTGCCGACTTCCCCCAATCCCCTCCCGGCTTTGCTACCAGAGCTCCGGCTGAAGAGAGGCGCGAGGGACAATTCTACGAAGAAGATTAGCCTTTTCAGCTGTTTGGCTAAATTCCTCTCTTCCCTACCCGTCCAGTAATCTTCCCTAGTACTGTAACTGTTTGCATCGGTCAACAGTTGCTGGGGTAAATTTGAAGCGCGGCAACAGGGGCAACCGCGTTTCAGCGTCTCCAATTTTGTGAAAAACTTCGGCAGGATCAATTTTCCCGTCATCTGATTGTACTGGGCTTTCAACTTCAGGTGCTGGCGCTGAGATTGTTGCAGCAGTCTCAGCTTTTCGCTGAAGGGAGGGTGTTGACGATCAGCACTAGCACGCTCGGCAGCTGTATTTTTTCGACGACGACGCCGGTGTAGTTCTTGCCATCCGAGTTGTAATTTGCTTTCGGACTGCTTTTGCGATAGGTTTTGCAAAATCTCGCTTTGGAAATCTCGCGGAAACTTGTCAAAGTGCAGCTCCTTCTCGTAAAAGTCGTCGATTTGGTGTTTGACAAAGAACAGTTTTTTCTCTACTTGCATTTCCTCGTCATTTGTCAAGCAACTCGTGCAAAAGCCGTGACTAGTATTATTTCTCGTTTTATTTCCACCCTTTGCGTTGTACTCGTTCACGTTCTTGCAACTGTACGGGTAATGCATCAGTGGGTGCGGCTCCAGACAGATCGCGCAAACGTCGTGCTCCTTGTTGGGGAGAGGACCTGTGGCAGCTTTTGGGTTGCCATCTCTAGAAGTACTCTTACCTCCGGGACGAGGTGGTCGAAATGTCGCTGCCGGGGTCGTCGTGTGAAGTGTCCTCTTCACCTCCTCATCTTGGTCCACCGGCGCAGCCGCAGCCGCGCTACTAGCATTACCTTGATTTCGACCCGCTGCATCAGCATCGGGTGTTCCTGCCCCACCGACGTGTTGTCGAAGTGGGAATAGAAGTGGATCTTCGATGCCACCGGCGGGGGAGGTCTTTCCACTCAGAAAGCGTGCCTGCGCCGCAGAGGAAAGCTGCAGCAGCAAGCCAATCTGGTGGAAGAGTTTCATCTTACGAAGCAGGAGCATCCGCGAGTTGCCTGTGAAGCAACCGTTGGAGTAGAGCATGACTCTTGTGCCCGTTTTACTTTTCTTTCGTAGCACGATCGAGTTCCGAATAAAATCGCTGGATGTAGTTCTCAGAGTGGAGCAACTAAGTAGAAGTGTGAGGACTCGCTTTGTGTTTTGCACACTTGCCTTGATCTCATCACGTAACAACTGCGTTCGCGTTGTCTAAACGAACCCTAATAAAAGAAAATTGAAAGCATCAACCAAGAGGGCCTGCAGGCCTGCGATGAACTGTGGCCATGGGTTGTAATCAGGGGGGCAGCGGCAGTTTTTCTTTTTTTATAAAATAATTTCCAAGCAAAACACACCCTCGAATGAAAAAGAAAACGCGATCGTCGGATGCCGACTCACCTGTTCTAGTGATGAGTATGAATCTAAGAGTAAGAACCACTACTTCAAAGTTGATCTTGATCGAGATGAACAAATAAAACCAAATTGCAGGGCGTTATAATGGACTGGAGCTAGATCTTGACTCCTCTACCACAGCACGGGCTTGCTTCGCCTTGGAATGTAAGCATGATCTTTGCGGCTGTTGGCCGTTGCTTGGTAGGCGTGCACAGTTCAAACAAAACAGAGCTGTTCGCCACTCTTGCTTCCGGTACTACTCACGCAGCTAGCTAAACAGCAAAATCTAGTAAAAAATCTTGCGATGGCAGTTGTTCTTACCTCAATGTAGACTGAAGAGCGAAGAAAAAATGAACACACGCAAGCCCCCTCATCCCACAAACTCTGGGCAAGTGAAAAACTCGCGAAAACGCCCGCGATGGTGACACGATGCTGCTGGTCGGTGCTGATAGATTAGGCCTGTTGCTTCAAAGCGCAATTACGCTTCAGGACATAGAGCCCGCGCCACGCGTGGAGACACACGCCTGGCCCCGCGAGCAAAAGGAGGGAGAAGGGCCCGCTGTGCCCACGTAGAGGTTGGCAACCAGGCTCGCTCAGCTAACAGTGGGTGCTGGCGGCGGACGGCCTATGCTTGTCGCGGCGGCATCACTCGACCCAATCAAGCCGAAGGGCTGGCTGCGCGATGGCGGCGGCGCCGAAAAATGCTGGCAAGCAAGCAGGCGCGAAGCACCTTCCCTGCCCCGCCCTCCGGCTCCGCTCGGCGCGCGCCCGCGTCGGGCCATACATTAGGCGGGGAAGGGCGGGGCAACGACAGGACCGGGCGCGCGGGGGGCGGCGATCGGAGACGGGCACGCAGGCGGGCACGCATGGCCTGCCACCGGCCGGCACTCTCTCCCACCCCCCCGCCCCGCCCGCCCCGGCCGGCAGGGGCAGGGGGCGCGCCCGGGCCACTCCTTACCTACGCCCGCGCCACGCCTACCCCGTCCAAGTCCCGAGCGGGGGCGGGGGCAAGCTAGCGGGGCCAGGCGCCGGCCGGATGGCGCCGCAGGCATGCACTGTAAGAAACTGAAACACAAAGAAAGGCCGGCCGGGAGGACCTTACTCACGAGCAAGCGCAATCCTACCCAAACCGCCGCCGCTGCCCCGCGCCTCCTTTGTCTTCAAATACTTCATGGCATCGTGGGCCGGGGCATCCCCCCACCCCAACACCCGAACGGGAGAAGCCCCGGCGACCGACCCCCCAAGGGCACGGCTGGCAGGCCGGGCCCGGCGCAGCGAGCCAGCGCTTGGGGAAATAAGCAGGCGATCCCCCGGCCGCCTGCGCTGCACACGCGGGCGCCCCCTGCCCCCCCCCGGCCCCACCCACCCCCCCATTGATTGGGGCGCTGGGTGCTTGGCTGTCCCACGGCGGTGCTTCGCCTTGCCGGCTGAGTTGCAAAAGCGGCGGCACGCTGGTGGCCGTCAACAGGTCACAGTCGCCACGGCCGCAGCCCAAGCGGCTGGCCGCGGGCCCGTTTCGCGCACGCCGGCATTGGGCCCGCTGCGCGCCTTGCCCCAAAATGCTAGGCCCCAAGGCGCGGCCGCGGGAGGAATACGAATATTGCGGCCGGCCCGCCGCAAATACGCGAGGCGCCCGGCCTCCCGTCGTGGTCGACTTGCGTCATATTTGGGCGCGATTACACCACACCCAACGGCCGGGGTAGGGCACAAGCCGCAGCCCCGGAGAGGACGGCGGAGGCGCCCCGGCGGGCACGGTGCGCAAATGGTTGGCGCCCACCCGCCCGCCAGCGGCTGGCCCCATTCGGTTTGCCTCGGCTGTGGTTTCACAGGCACGCGCTGGGAACGGACAGAGGCAAAAGTACGGAGCTAGAACCTTACTTACTTGTCCGAACACATCATGCTCGCCGTGACACGCCTCACTTGCGTGCTTGGTCCGCCTCAAGTCTCCCCAACAAACTGAAATCAGACGTGCGCAGCATAAAGTGATTGACACTGGCACTGTCATGTCTGCTTCCATGTATAAGTAATATGTTCGTTCGAAAGAAAGTTCGTAGTTTCTACGACATCTTCATCTAAACCGTTTTCAAATCCAATCCTATTCGACATTCCGAACGTTACGTTCGTTCACCTCGCTTCAAGAAAAAACCAAAATTTAGTATCAATTTGCTCGATAGTTTAAACTTGATTTAGATTTGCTCCTGTCTTATTTAGCGGTGAAAAAAGTAAACTGTACTACTGGGGGCGGCATGAGTAAGAAAACATCTTCGGGTTGGGGATCATGTTGATGTCAAGCGAAAAAATAAAGCTCTGCGTATCGATAGGCGGGTAGGTTTGGTCGATGCGTGCAGAAATGCATGGTCGTGATGTATGTACTTTATTTGGACGAAGCTCACCCTCAATTCCCGACCACCTTCGTGACCACCACATTCAAGTTCCCCTCGCGCAAGACAAACCAATCCGGTTCCCGTCCCCGCAGGGCTCCAGTTCGCGAAAACATGGCTGCGTCGGAGATAATTTCTACTTTCAGATGCCGGTTTGCCTTGCTGCTTGTGCTACTTCCGGCGTAATATCAAGCGCAAAATTATCGCACTCGTCGGACTTCTTCTTGCAACAGCACTGCATGACAAATCTCGTTTCTCAGCAAAGAAATCAGCATGACAAATTGCATTTTTCCTATCCTGACATCAAAACTTGTGATGCAATTCATACGTAGTCCGATAATTTTGCCATTCATATTCCGTACGTCACATTGAAATCCTCTTTCCACCAATAGGGCCGGGTGTAGTATCCTGTCCAAAGTATCGCACTCGTATTAATGGCAATTATGCATTTACAAATCCTTTTCTTAAGCAGGTAAATCCGCACTACAAATTTTATTTTTCATGCTGAGGAAATTTGTAATGCATTTATAAGAGGACGATACTTTTGCAGTTCATATGTACGTGCCGGTGACGGTTTCCTCATCGAATTTCTCCTCAATAAAAGCCTCTTCTTTGTAATGTGGAATCCCATCAACGGAGGAAAACGCGGGGTGTTTCGACGTATTTGTCTTTTTGCCGCCAGTAGTTGCTGTAGTACCAGGAAAAGATGTTGCGGCCGCTTTTGTACTACTAGTCTTGATCACGTCTTTACTGATGTCGCTGTCCACTTCGGCTTTGCTATCTGCTCCTTCCCCGGCTGGCACCAAGACATCATTATCCTGTTTTTCAAAAACATCCGAGTTCAGACACTTTTCAAAAATATCAAATGTAAAAATGTCTGGGTCTGGAAGATTGGAACTTGTGATGCTAACTTTGGACTCTAGAAAAATCGGTATTGCATGACCAGCAAGAGGAGTCTAGTTTGTGCTACGCGGGGAGGGCGTTTGTCATGCGGAGTAGACATGGGGAAGCCCTCTCAAAATCTGTGATGCGCGGCCGTGCATTACAGACATCCTGGGTCATGCAAAACATGCATGACAAATCTCAGAATGTTCCAGACCCAGACATTTTTACATTTGATAGAAAACCTCCTTCCCCAACGTGAACATGGTTTCTGTTCCCCACGACCCCGCGCGTTTCCCGCAGGAGTCCGTGTATGTTTTTGTACTGGATGCAGTATTGGTTGCCGGAGCAGTAGTAGTAGAAGGTTCTTGTTCCGAAGATGCAGATGTTCCCTCCTCCGCGGATGAACTACCCGCCTCTACTGTCGTTTGATCATGCTCGTCCTCGACAACGCTCCAACTAGCATCACACCCCTGCGGCAAACAGCTGATCACCAATTTCCCCGTGTCTTTCAAAATCCGCAACACAGTATCAAATGTAAAAGTGTCTGGGTCTGGAAGAATGCAACGTGTCATGCTAAATCTGAAGCATGCAAAAATCTGTGTTGCATGATGACCAGCCTGGAGGGAGTTTCTCATGCAGGATAGGCATGAAAGAGATCGCACAGAATCTGTCACGCTAGGTCCTGCATTCCAGGCTTCGTGGGTCATGGAAAAGCTGCATGACAAATCGCGCATTCTTCCAGACCCAGACATTTTTACATTTGATACACAGATTTGAGCCAAATGCACTGCGCCCTGATAGAGAGTAATTGTACCACGGAACAGGTTAAAACGTAGTCAAAGGAGTTGTCTTTGATGAAGGGCAAGTGCAGAGACTGATCGTAATTGACTTGGCAAAACTTCTGCTGCTGGTGCTGCTGCTGATGTTCATGATGTTGTACTCGGCTTTCAGCTTGATCGGAATCTTCTTTCTGGTGGGGTATTGTTGTTCCTTTTGCAGAAGCCGCAAAAGAAGAAGTTGAAGAAGGGCTTTTCATTTCTGTGCTTTGTGGCAAAACAAACACATTGTCCGCGGAGTATTTGTTGGCAAAGTCCACCGCTCCCTTGATGATATCCACACCGTAGATATGGGAGTGTCAGGATTGAAATCGACAAAGGTGAAATGATTTGTCATGCATAAAATGGATACCAATTGGACCCACAGTTTCTACTCAGTGCATGACAAATTTTATCCGTACCGGAGGCCAGTTTGTCATGCTGTTTCGGGCAAAGGGGCTCCCCTCTGTGATGCTAATCAGCAGCCCAATTCTCGATCCTTACCAGCACTACAATCTGCCTCCCTTGCGTCCTCTGCAATAGAGGCAATTTCTGCGCTGCATTTTATGCATGAGAAACTATTTCAACTCTGGCGAATTCGGTCCTGACACAACCATACTAGACCCGCACCCCGTACAGCTGCTGCAGCCACATCATTTTGTGGCCGCACCCGGAACCGAAATCAAAAATGGACTCGTTGGGGAGAAGCTGTAAATGGTGCGCGAGGGAGTTAATCATACAGTAGTGCCGGGATCTCTGGTCGAATTCCCACATTTCGGTGTCGATATCCATTGCAAAAGTATCGTCCTCGTAGTAATTGCAGTTATGCATTACAAATTTCTTTCTCAAGTTAAATCCGCATTACGAATTTCATTTTTTTACACTGAGGAAGTTTGTCATGCGATTTCTACTAGTACGATACTTTTGCAATTTATAGCCGAATTGACAGGTCGAAAACAGCTTGTGCCTGTCCATGCGGTCATTGTACTTGAAAGTTGCGTGGTAATCTTGGTTTTTGAGGACAAGCTGCTCCTCCTCTTCGCCGCCCTCTTCATGTTCGGATGATGAATTTTGATTTTCAGAAATGTTGGCGGTTCCTTCTCGCGCTAGGATCGAGGGACAATGAAGGTGCAGTTCCGTATCGTTCGTCTTCATTGCTGCGAAGGCGCTCGGCCCTCCAATTTCTACCGCATCTTGTTCAGGAGCTCCTGCGCTATTCGTATTTTTCCCTCTGGTGGCCGCTGCCGTGTCTGTTTCTGCCTGGTGGTCCAGAAATGGATTTATCGCCTTTAAATCCCTCACCCGCTCACGACAGTTTTCGATCAGCTGTTGACTTGTTCGGGCGACGTTGCAATAGGCATCAGATTCCGCTTTCATCACGTAGCCAGTTTTTGTTCTTCTTATTTCGCCGGTGGTGGTGGTCTCAACACTTTTTTGTCCTGCTGAGGAAGAAGTAGCTGAAGAGGATGCAGTAGCAGTACTTGCTGCAACAGCCACAGCGCACGTATTCATATTCTCCCCACCGTTCCCGATTTTGTGGAAGTTCATGTGGATGGCGATGTCTTGCCGGTTTAGAGAAGAAAACGGGGTCAGAACGGGGTCGACGAAGATTGTTTCCGATGTTGCACTACTAGACTCGACGTCTTTATTTCCTTGTTCAACATCCTTCCGCGCCGACGAAAAAATCCCCGCGAGCGCCAACCCCTTTGTCGTAAACTGACTGTACTCCGCGACCGTCCACAAATTTTTCACGTCGGCGCGCACGTAAATGGAGTGATACTCGGAAAGAACCACAATCGCGGCGAGGAGAATGCGGTAACAAGTGGTAGCTTGGAGATTCGCAAACAGGGATTGCTCCTCGAGGAGGTGCTGTTTGCTGGCTGTTCTATTTGATGCTGGTTGTACTCCCAGCAACCCGGAGGTGACGTTTCTGGTCGTGCTCGCGTCGGTACTTGGCGAAGGAGTGTAGTTGTCAACAACGCGGGGTGGAAATTTTTCTGCGATTTCAGGAAGGGATCCAGATGAAGTTGAAGCAGGTGGTGCAGCAGCAGTAATATCTGCAGCTGCGTTCTTGGCACTGCTGTTAAAAAAGAACCAACGCTTCAAAATTTCAAAAATTTCGCGGTTTTGCTGCGTTTGGTCTTCAACATCAACATGCGGTGCAGGTCGACCAATTCCGATAACGGCAGTCGGCTCTGCTTTCGTTTTCCCTCGCCAGGTGGACTGGGCAGTGGTTGGAGGTCGTGTTTTATTTTCCTCAATGTGATCATCTCCCATCACCAGCTGCAACACGTTTTTCGTGCGGTTTCTCACGGGTATTAAATCCTGAACCACATCCGGAAACATCCCGTTCCGCAATTTTTCGTGCAACCGGGAAAACCACCTAACCAAGTCCCCGTCCCGGTTTGCGAAAAAAGGGCTGTTGTGCAGCATCTGGGTCCTGACGTGATCGTTTTTCCCGGCTAATAGCCTGTCGCGGTCCCGCGCAACCCCGAAAAACCGGTTTTTGGTCGTGAGAAGCTCGGCGGATGAGGTGAAGTTGGTGTATCTTATTTTCGTTCTGGCGGTTGTAGAAGATGAAGATCTTTTTGATGTTGTCAATACTTCAGAAGGTGGTGCACGCGGCGCTGCTTGTTCCCTCTTGCCCTCGTGCGGCTCCGCCGGCGGTGTAGTGATTTTGCTTCCACCGTGACGAGATGTTGAGAACTTGAACTTCTCCAGAAGGTCGAGATCAACAGTTGCATTTGGAGCTGCAGGCTTTATTGTGTTCTTGTCCCACAGTGAGTTAGAACGCCGCAGGTCCACTTGGTCCATTTTTGCAACAGGGTCAAACAAAGAGTTTGTAAAGCTGGAGAAAATCCCTAACCGTTTCCCGAGGGCATTCACGATCTGCTTCGCGAGGGTGACGACTCGAGTAGAAGTGCTATTGTTGTGGTCCTGTTCATCTTCATATTGGTCTTGGTAGTTCACGGAGGTAGATGTAGTTGCATCCCGATGATTTTCTTTTCCTTCCACCAGCTTCCAAAACTTCAAAACGGTTTCCTTCTGCAAGTTTTATTCCCTGAAAATTAAACATCCCCATCCAATTTGTCATGCAAAAAGTCTGTGTTTGTCATGCAAAAAGTGGATGGGGATGGTTTTGGTTAATTTCCAGGGGATAAGTTTCCGGCAGTCCTCATTCCTAGCACCGGACAGCTGGTCAGGGCGAGAAGTTCCAGATTGGTGGAAGACGAAGAGCTCGGCTGGTCTTCTTTTGGTTGTCCTCCATCTACTGCGGTTGGTGTTTTCTGGGGCTTCCTGGTACCATCTTCGCTTGTAGTAGGAGTGGTTCTTTTGTTTTTACCACTCGGACGAGAAACAACTACCGTGCTTGTGGTTTTCTTGGTGATGTCAGACGACGAAACCATTTCTCTTGCCATTTTTCGTTGGGCTTGTTTTTGCTCCCCCGAAGGCGAAGAACGCCGGTGTGGATCATCATCTTCTGCCTCGTCGGCAGGGCCCCGCAGAATGGTGCGAGAGCTGGCCGGCGCAATCAATTCTTCAACTTGCACCGCAATTTTGCCGCCTGGCGAACCGCTTCCGCTAGCAGCAACAGCATGAGAAGTGGACGACCACGACGTAGAAGACGATAGAACACCTCCTGCCCGCAATAACCCAGGTGTGGGTGATGTGCTGATGGGAGAGGACGGGAAAATCTGCTGTGCCAAGGCCAACCTGGCGATACAACACGAGAAGAAACGGGGTCTGTGCATGATGATTTATGCCTGATGAGTGCTAGGCCGACGCAATAGAAGAGAACTGCTTCTGAGCAGGAAACATGAGCAACGCTTTGCCTTTGTGGCTAAAGCAGAGACGACAAAAATAAGAGTTCTTGTTCGGTGCCTTGTTCTCGTCTCCAGTGGCTCGCAGGATGACAAGATTATAGATACCGAAAAGGTCACCGTCACGACCACGACGACGACAACGGGCGCGTAGACGTGTCATGCTTAGAAGCATCAACACCGTCACAACGGACAGATTCACAACTGCGGTGAACACATACCACTAAAACAGGCGCAGTGCGCTATTACGCATGGCACGAACTTCGTGCTGTTGGCAGCGGTGCTCCTTTGGTTTGGATATCGATAACATTGCCATATCAATCAGTTGTAAAAGTTATCAACATTAACTCCACCAGTCTGTCATAGAGATAGTCTTTTACAATCGATAAAAAATCCAAGTTTTTGCTGCCTTTGCCGTTTACATTTTTGGATGAAAGATCAAAATCTTCTTTGAGTGCTCGTAAAATCTAGCCTGACTAGGAGTCCGTCGGTACATCTTTGGTACATCGAGCGTGAATCTAGTATAACGCCGTGGTGCCCCTCACAACAACTACATTCATAACATTGAGATGTTGATTGACTCAACTTCTGTATCTGTACGTGTACGTGTACCTCAGCAAAATTATCCGAATAATAAACATGGGAGGAAACAACAAGTGCCAACACACCAGAGCAGAAACGGAGCTAGATCATGGTCGTGGGTTTGTTCACATCGCCCGTACCAAGCGGCCACCGTTCATCCCGAGCTTGTTGGTCATGGTATTGTTCCGGAGATTATTGCTGTTCCCGCCGACCATACTGCCCATCCCCCCGAACCCGGCATCCGACAACAGCATCAGGCTTCTCAAATCCGAACTTTTCACCTGTTTCGCGTACTCAAATACCCAATCCGGCAAGGGTTCCATATGGCGTTCTCAAACGTGACACTCTCAACTGTTACACTTACATGGACTTGTAATGCAAGAACAGCAAAAGTAAAAGAGGCAACGTTACAGCTTTCGCATCACAGATTTGCCACAGATTATCATGCTGCTTGGCCCTTCGAAAATTTGTCATGCTAAGCACCTTGATCAAGTGGAGGCTGATGGCAATTTTGCATCACGAATCCATGTAACAGTTGAGAATGTAGCGTTTGAGTACGCCATATTCCATGTCCTCGCGAAATTTCGGCTGCCAGTCCAGAAAGTTGTCCTCCAGGTACACCTATCAAATGCAAAAGTGTCTGGGTCGGGAAGAATGCGCGACTTGTCATGCAGCTTTTCCATGATCCATGAGGTCTGGAATGCAGGACCTAGCATGACAGATTCTGGGAAGTCTCTATCATACCTATCCTGCATGAGAAGACCGCTCGTGTTGGTCAAAAAAGGACACTTTTTGGTGATCACGCAACACAGATTTTTGTGTGACCCACAGGACGCATCACAAGTTCCAACCTTCCAGACCCAGACATTTTTGCAGTGAATAACATCTGTCCCTCTTCCTCCAGGTCTTCCTCCTCGTTGATCGCTTCGTCCGCCCAATTCAGGCTCGATTTTTGCAGCACCGCCGGCTGGTGGGGCTGCTGCTTCGCGTGCTGTGGGATCCGGACGCCGCGGGCCGCCGTGCCAGCATGTGCCATCATGTCTTTACTTGTACCTCCGGAGATCACCGTGCCCGAACTCGTTCCCGTTGGGGTCGGCAGGCCTGTTTTTGTTCCATTCCCATTCGTATTTATGTGAACATTTTTTGGTTTTTTTCAAGCTATTAAATGCAATACCGACAAATCTTATTCTGGTTTCAATAACAAAACAAGCACTGTACTGTGTGGCTGCGTCAGGTGTCCGGATTTGTTCAACCCCTTCGCCATGGACAGAGACATGCTGGTATGGAATGGAAAACATCTTTATTTTGTCATGCTGTTTCGCAACATGATCATGAGCGCACACGTAAATAAGATCATCGTCAACCTCTTCATACAACTGATTATTCATTATTGCGCCATATTAGCTTCGACCGTATATGAGAAACAGCATGACAACATGCCTCATCATGTTCATCCTCGCACGAAGCCGTGTACTCGCTCAGGCTGGGGCTCGAAGACAAACTGCTACCGGAAGGAGAGGGCTGTAGTTTTAGTTGTAATTGCGTTTGAATTTGGTTTGCATGCATGCATGCATGGGAAAGAGGAATCGCATGTAGGTGTAGACATCATGACGTATGTGACACTCAGTTCCTCGTCATGCACCACATTCACCCAAAAAAAAAATCTTCAGCAGCAAATTCTACTAACCTGTGCCACGACGCCCGACTTTGCAGTCTTCTTTCCACCTTCCTTCGCCTCGTCATCATTTGCAGAGGCGGCTTTCTTCTTGGCCCGCTTCTTCTTCGCCTTGGTCGCTGCAGATTCGTTGGTTGAATTTGTACCGGAGAAATCGGTCGCCTGATCATCTTTCCCGCCAGCAGCAAGAAGCACCGCTTCCTGTTTGTTGGCATCTTTGTCAGTGCTGGTACCAGAAGTTCTTTCAGCAGTGGCGGAGTTGATATTGCTGTTATCGCTCTTCTTCTTCATCTCATGACTTCCTTCCCCTTCCGATTCTTGTTTCTCATGATTCAAACTTTCCACCCGGACGGTAGAAGTTTTCGTCGCTCCGCCCGCAAAAGTTTTCGTTTTTTTCCATTTGTCCGCTTTATTTTTCTTGCTATTTTTTAAGTCCTTCTCCAGAAGCGCCGGGTGGATGTTTGCATCGTCTATTCCAACGTCTCCCACAGCGGAAGTCGTTCCAGTTGTTCCCAATAAAAGCCTATCCTGTGCAAAAGTATCGCACTCGTATAAATGCATTACAAATTATTTCGATTTCCTCAGCAACAGCATGAGAAATAAAATTTGTAATGCGGATTTACCTATAAGAAAAAGAGTTGTAATGCATGATTGCAGTACGAGTACAATACTTTTGCACTGGATAAAGCCAGTCCGCCAGTTGAGTGATTGATTCGTAGAAATCTTTGACGAGCAGCTTCAGTGCTTTATCCACCTTGCTGTGCCCTACGTAGGACTTCAGAAAATAACCGACTGCACCAATAACGATGAGGGGAATCGCTATGCGATTGAAGTTCTCCTGTGCGGAAAACAAATCGTTGGCGAAGAACATTTTTTGGCTCTAATTTCTCACTGTCACTTGGTTATGGTTGAGCTGGAAATAAAATTTTTCTTCTAGTATATGTGCATCTACAAGTCGTTCGAGCTTGTTTGCCCAGGCTTCTAAATTGGTAGTCGTAGTCTGTTGAAGAATTCACGCGCATGCTACTGTAAACGAGAAAGACGAACCAGATGCACACGACCACAATCGTAAAAGAAACAGACGGACAACGCATTTTTGGCGGAAAACAAAAATCGGACAAGGAATCGGAAGATGAACCCGTTGTTCCGATGAACAACAATTAACAAAGAAAAGGAAAGCTAGCCAATAAGACTTTTGTACACACAGCCTCCTAGTAGGAGGTGATACTAACAACATGTGAGGTCGTGTAGCTCCTCGTCCTGGACGAGGTGCACCAGCAACAGGAGTTGTCTACTACCCTGTCGCGCTCCCCCGATTCAGTTTTTTCTGCCGGACGAAGGATAAATAGCTCCTGCTGCGTCTTGGTTGTATACAATTAGTGCTCAAAAACCAATCCAGACACATAGTACTTCTCATTTCGATCGTCCTTCATACGCATCGGCATCAGGACAGTGCGAAGATTCTTTACCTGCTGTACTATTTTTTCTGTCCTTTCCAGAAAAAGTAATGTGCCGTCAACATCACGTTTAGGTCCTCCAAAAGAAAGAGAAACCATCTTTTCGCATGGCCGATCTGACGACGTGTGGTCGTGCGGTTCTACTCGGGAGAGAGTATTGGTATTCTTAATTTCTTGATTATTGGGTACGCTCCAAAAATGAACTACGACTACTTCCCTGTTGTAGTGATGATGTTCACTAGCTTGTACGTACAACTTGATTTATTTCCAGCTATGTCCAGGAAGAAGAAACTAATCTTTGATGTTCCGTGGCCTCCACCAACGCCCGTCCTAGCCTAACATCATAGCGTTTCTTCACCATTATGAGCTATCAGCACCCAAACAAGCAGCACCTTCTGGGCGGGTTTTTCCGCTCTTCTGCGAGGATCTCTTTCAGAATTTCCGAGGATTTCTGTGTGTCCGGGATTTTCTTACCCTGTTTCCAAACCTTGGAGGCGGACCGCTTGTTGGCATCCTCGTTCTTCTTATCCTGTGCAAAAGTATCGCACTCGTAGTAATGCTTGCGTTTATGCATTACAAATCTCCATCCCAAGGTAAAACAGCATGACTAATTCCATTTGTCATGCTGAGCTAATTTGTATTGCAGTTACCACTACTACGATACTTTTGCAGTTCATATTTCTCCTCGTTGTTCGCGTTTTCCTTGTCCTGATTGGGACAGTTTTTCTTCGCATCCATGGAGGGCGAGGTCTTGCTGTCGGTTTTGTTCTCCTGCTCTCCTACTACCTCCAATTCGCTCGTCACGATCTTATCAGCAACCAGCGAGTTCTTCTTGTTCCCTGCCTTCAACACTCGGGCCTGTTCATCTTGTTCACCCACGTTTTTCATCGGCATGAGAGGGCTGCTGATCACCACGGGGGAGGCTCCCGGCGTGGGGGAGGTCACCGTGATTGTCGGGATTACCACATCACGCGGGTTCAGCGTAGCTTCCGGACCGCCGATGATAATATCCGAGTGGGAGGAAGTACGGGGAGATTTGATATTACCGGAGCCCAGCGGCGACTTCGCGTTCTGATCTTTCATGTTCTGGTGAATCGACCGAATAAGGCTGTTGCGCACCGGGGGCGCATCATCTTCTGCAGGAGACTCGGTTTTTTTACTGGTTTCGATTTGTTCCCCTTCTGGCAGCTTTGTGCTGACCATGGCTGAGTTCTCCTTGACTGCAGCGGTGGAATCTGTGATGTTAGCGAAGATTGATAGATGTAAGAACACCTCCGGTCGTGGGGAGTTCTTTAGACGAAACATGGCCGCGAACCAATTCTGTATTAAGTGAACCTGAACCCAAGCCCAAGAACTCCACGTCACAATCGAAAAATCTCCAATTTTCCTCGTATTCTTATGCTTATGTCGTTCCTCGAGTCCATACCTTTGCTAACTACACTATCCATACCTTTGCTCATAACTACACAACTATCCATACCTTTGCTCTCCACCGTGCTCGTGCCGCTCGTGAGATCGCCTATCACCTCCTTAGCCGAGTCTGCAATCGCTGTACTCACCGCCTGATTCAAAAATTTCTCACGCATTTGTCATGCAGTGTAGCAATTTGTCATGCAGTTTAGAAATTTGTCATGCAGTTTAGCAAAATGATTATTTATAATATGCACCGTATCGACAATCGCTCCGGCAGCTTCGATATCCTGTGCAAAAGTATCGCACTCGTAGCATTCGCAATTATGGATGACAAATCTCCTTTCCAAGACCAAGCTCAATCAGCATAACATATTCGATTTGTCATGCTAAGCGAATTTGTGATTGTTTTTGTATTGCAATCCGTACTAGTACGACACTTTTGCAATTCATATTCGATGTTTTGATCCTTGACGATACCCGCCACAACAATGTCTTCCATATCCTGTTGCGCTGGTACGCCTTTGACGTCTTTTTCAACCTGGGAATTTTATTCATGCAGAGGCATCGGAAAAAGGCAAGCATCATCGGCCTCATCAATTCAAATTCACTGAACGAGTACTGACTAGTACAGATAGAATTTTTATCTTGCAGCTATCTTCGCAAGAAATGCAGGTCGTTTGGTTTTGTCCGAATATTAAATTTGCTCCACCGCAACTGATGTTCTTGCTGGCACAGCACCTAATACCTTTTGCGTGTTCTGGTCATCAGCTGCTGGAGTGCTGGAGTTTCTTGTCTCACTCGGCACCGGCTTCGTATTCGTTCCCACAACGCTGTTCTTGACCACAGAACGCTTCACCTCCGCCATATCAAATTGCACCGTCTCCCGCGCATCCTGATCCTCATCAGCGGTCCCACGAGCCATCATATCAGTGGCCGACAATGGGGAAGAAGCAGATGCCGTGGTTTCTTTGCTAGCCGAAGTGGAGGTAATATGCTCCTTCTGGACGGCGCCAGCAGCTGAATCGGAGACAGCCGTGAAGTTAGACGTCGTGGTGACAGCAGAAGCAGCAGCATCTTTTTCTTTCGCGGATGTTGCAGCTGCACTCTTGTCCCCAGCCAGGCGAGCGCCCGGCGTGCTTTGCTCACGAGTTGTTGTTTCTCGCCCGTTCTTCGCAGCATCCGAAGCGGTAGACGTCGGCTCTTGAGCCCCTGCAGAAGTCGAAGTGGTTCGGCTCATAGTATCTTTGTTGCCTTGTTGTTCTGCCCCAGCTGCAGAAGTACTTGCGGAAGATGCGTTGGTGTTTCGCCTCGATTTTTTCTTCTTTTTTTTCTCCGCGTTCTTACTCGAGGAACTGGTTTTCGAAGACACTTTCGTGATGCTCGCGGACCCAGACTCGGAGGTTACTGGCGGCACGACGGGCCACAGACGACGCCCTGAGAACCCACGAAGATCCTGAAAAGATCACCCCCGACACCCCAGGGGGAGGGGTCGGAAAGATTCGGAGCGTCCGCCCCTCTGTAGCTTCCAGGGACAGCCTGCCGACGAAAGGGAAGCATAGACCGCTCGTGTAACGCGCGTTACACGAAGGTATGGTAGATGTGAGAAAGGGCCAGACGCCCCGCGGGCGTTGCCACAAGCGCTAGCTTGCTGGGAGTGACAAATAACCACGCCCAACAAAGGCGAGCGAGTGGTCGCGCGGTTGTAAAAGCCCTGGCGCGACGCGGAACAATCTGGGGCCCGGCAATGGACGGAACTGCCCCCGTCCGCAGGGTCCATCTCGCTTCCATGGGCCAGATATACCCGAGCCCGAGGACAAGGCCAGGTCGGAAATGGTCCAGCAAAAGACGGCGCACTAGCCCCAAAGCGAGTTTTTTTTTTGATTCAAAAACGAAGCCGCTGAATTTGTTGAATCAAAGAAACAGCCCGTGTTTCAAGGGTAGAAAGGCCACTTCTTGAACCCCGAACAAAGGATCCGACCAAGGTTCAAACAATGTTCAAAGTCGCCAATCACGGCGGTATGGCGAAAGCTTCAGAGGCCAAAAAAAAGTTCCTAAAAAGTTCCGTTCAAGATCCGATAAAGTTCCGATCAAGATCCTGTCCAGAGGACACTTTTTTGGCCACTTTTTTGCGCCGCCAAATCCATAGATTCTAGGCGGGGGAGGGGCCAGGAAAAGCGGCGAAAAAAGTGTCCTCTGGACAGGATCTTGATCGGAACTTTTGAAAATGGAGATGGCGGCCATGAACTCTGGAAAATGGCCCCGTGCCTGGCCGAATTCCACTGGAGAATGCTCCTGAGTACAAAAATTGTGCCGCGGGGAGAAAACTCCCACCCTTGTTTGACATGCTTTCTGCAGGATTGGCCTGCCGATCCCCGCGACCCCAAGAAGCAAAACACTTGGCACCACATCGCGCCAAAGGCCATCGCCTCTCTGCGGGCTCCCGGATGCTGGGCAGGTAGAATGCCTGCGGTCGAAACACCTCCGCGCCACCCCCTTTCCAATGTCCAAGACTACCGCGAAAAAACTACAGAAGCACACCAGAAGGGGGGGCAAAAGGACACGCTGGCCGCGGCGGGCGGCGCGTTCCCTGGCGGCTGGCCCGCGCCAAGTTTTGCGTGGCCGTAAAATACCGACATACCCCCGCAACGGGAAAAAAAATCGCGCTTCCCAAACAGGGCGGCCCTCGGGATAGGCTCGGCAGCTATGCGACACGCCCAGAAAAGGCCGCGCAAATTTGCTATACAAAGGAGGCAAAGCGAAGGCCAAAACATTGGGCCTGATTCGTAATTTCGGGGCGCCGAAGTAGCCCAGCGGCCAGGATCTTGATAGGATCTTTTTGGGATCTCAGACGAGCTGAAGTGGCCCGGCGTTCCGTGAGTAAGGAGGAAATCCGTAAGTTGTCGCCCGTAACCAGGGAGGTTTTGGACGTCCCAGAAAGCAGACTAGCGGTGGACTCGTGCAGTTTCGCAATAGAAACTATCTGCTCTTCCGCAGAATCCAAATCCGAATTCGCCCACCAATCGTCGCTGTCCTTCGGAGCGGCGGGGGCTTTCTTCTGTGCGGACGGCATGATCCCTTTGCCTTTTAGTTTTGCTGGTCGTTCTTGAAACAATGAAAATCAATGAGAAAAATGTTTACACAAAGTATGTGAAACCTTAGTTCGCAATTCCACCTGTCCCGCTTTTGTTCCTTCAAATTTGATTCTATTCAGGAAGCTCCTGCGCTATACAAGTTCTTTCTGAGTTTCACTGTCAAACTTCAAGCCCAGAACCTTGCTCCTTTGCCGATCGTCCACATTCACCTACGCCCCTGCTGTTGCTGTATCATGTCCAAAGACACTCCAAAAGAAACTTTAGCATAAACTTCTACCTAAGAACGCTGCGAAAGGGGAGTCTCTTCCATCAGGCAGCAAAAGGATACTTAAAACTGGGATCTTGATCTCGACCTTGACGCAAAGAAAACTGCAACGAGCCGAAAAGCCTAGACCTGGTCGACGGTGGTAACGAAGCAAACACGTGCCAACGTCCTGATAAATGTGATCGCCGTCCTCGCGGCCACGAGACCTGCGCGCGGTCTAAAAAATAAACACGTAACCGCCATAAGCAGTGTGCTGTGGGTGCGCGTGATTGTGAAAGAGAGGGAAAATAGATGAACCGAGAATTTTCAAAATGGATCCGCAGCAGCTGCAACAGCATGTAAAAGCGAACGAACCATGGCTGGGTGTTAAAATGTGGAGCGGAGACCACGACAGCAGGCGATGAAACCACAGATCCTATGCATGATCGCGCCGATGAACAACAAAGGCGTGACTTCTGTCATGAAGACGACATGATGCCTAATGGAAAAAAGGCCTGCAGGTGAGGTGCATTTGTTACAACTGCATTGATTTGTTCATCTCACCGCTGCATTTAATATTTTCACAAAATTTGTACAGAAATACAGAAATTCATTCGATCAGGCAGCGGCGGACTCGTGGTTTCGCACAGAAACCACGCTTTAGGAGTACAGGACCTCTGCCTTCTTCAACTGTACAGGAATTGTTCGTTTGTTGATATTAAATTCAAGCTGGTCGTGTCTGATAAATCCGGTAGCTTAATAGCTGGGTTTGAAATTGTCTGATTAAACTTCAAGCTTGTCAACAGCTGCTGCTAGACCACTTCTGGGCGCGAATCTAGCGCAGCACTTTCGTATTTGTCTGATTTATCGAGAAAAAGTCTGATCTATTTTTGTCTATTTCCGTATCACTCTAATTCCAGTAAACTGTTTTTGTGTCGTGTCAGCTCTGATAGCTGTGTCTGATTAAACTCTAACAGGTCCTTGGTGGAGCTTCGCGAGCGGCTCAGATGAAGCCGCTGCGTTGTGTCTAGCTGTATCAGCGTATCGTGTCTGTTTCTGATTATATATATTAGCGCAAATAACAGGTAAAACATCGGCTTTTCGATATTAGTAGTCTCAGGTATGGTCGTACGATTCAAGTCCTCTGCTTGCTTGATGTGGCGTTGTCTTTTTCAAAAGTAGAAAACAATGTCTGTGCTTGCACTTCTCCATCCTATCAAGAAGCCGTCACCTCACATTCCCAACGCAGACTTCAACTCCGGCAGATCCGCACAGCACGAGGCCACATCCAGCGCAAATGTCCTCGCTTCCTCGGCATTAGAAATCGCGTACTCATCGCCAGCGACGGCGGCAATTTTGGTCCAATCTTCGCCCACGGTCGCTGATGTTGATTTTTTTTCATGTTTCGCTTATTTTGGAATTAAAGGAAACAAAATCTCATGCTAGAGCTAGAAGCTCCTGTCAATGTCCTGCACGCTTCGCTATTTCAATCAAACACTTGCAGTTCGCATACAAAAAAAAAAATTCTACCGTCTATCCACACTTCTCGTTCCCCTCCTTTCCGCACTGCCGGCCGGATGGATTCTAACAGGGAGAAAAAATTCACGTCCGCATTGATCCGCATGCCGCCGAGGAGGTGGCATCCTGTGCAAAAGTATCGCACGACTCATAGTAATTGGAGTCATGCATTACAAGTCTTTTTATTGACGTAAAGCCGCATTACAAATTTCATTTCTTATGCTGAAAATTTGTAAGTAATGCATTTATACGAGTACGAGAATACTTTTGCAATGCATAAGTGGCTGAGCTTGACGACCTCGCCGCCGATACCCCCAATCAACTCCACTACGGCCGCGCAGGGAACAAAATTGTCGCTGTCCGCGATGGATTTCAAGACACACCGGAGCTTCGCCAGACAGAAGGGGCCTGAGATGGACCATAATTTTTAGCATCAGAATGTGATATCATGTGTAGATCTACGAAAGAAATGAAAAGCACTTGCTCATGCACATAATTTCTTTTTCGTTCTCAATTCTCAAGGATAAATCGTCACATCAAAAAAACTTAAAGTTCAACAACTTTAGCACCTTCCTTTCCCGCCTTCAAGCCGTCTACCAACCCCTTTTTCAATTCCACTAGCGATGCCGCTACTGGCACCTTTCCCGCCACTACTGCTTCGTCGTCCGTTGGCTGTCCAATGTTTGGCAGGTTCTTCTCTGCCTTTTCGAACATGAGATTGTCTTCGTGCACCTTGTGACTCGTCTTTACCTTGGCTAATGATATCCACCTGTGTGCAAAAGGTACCGTGCTTGTAGTATGACTAATTGACACCAGTAGATGCGCCTTGCTAGTACCTGACTGCTCTGCATGACAGATTCCATTTCTATTTTGAGAAACAATCCAGATTACTAGCAGTAGCACGATATCAGTTTTGCAACGCATAAATGACGTGTGGCAGCTGAAACTAGAATTCTTTCCGAACGCGTGGTGGCCGGTTGCGTATCAGGGGGTAAAGCGTTAACGTCGGCAGTTTAGATCGCACATTGCAGCCAGGCATGACATTGACAGGTTCTGGTTGTCATGCGTGCTAGGCAAAACACAAATTTCTAGGCTACAAATTCGCTCGCGTGAGCGTTTTTGCATCACAAATTGAAATTTTGTTTTTTCCGTATCCGTTAACGCGTTTTTTTCCAGTGATAGTGCGGCAGACGCATTCAGGGAAGACCGGATGTAGGCTGTTTTGGTGTTTACTTTTTTATCCTGTGCTGTAAAAGTATCACAGTCGTTCATAGATGAATCTCGTTCATGCATTCCAAATCTCGTTCTTTAGGTGAAATTCCGTTTCTCATCATGCTGAGAGAGTGCGCAACAGTCAACATCACAAAAACAAAAGCTGTACATTTTGCTGATTTCAGCTGCTCGGAGTAGAATGTAATTGGCACGTCAGTGGCGTACTTCACCGTGGTTTTCACGTCACTTCTTGTTCTCAACGGCTCCGCAACCCGCCTTGTGGCTTCCACTGTGATAGGATTGGATTTTCGATTCAACTTCGCAGTTTCGATGCCCCTTCTCATGCACAAGACACAGAGAAATCATCTTCACGTCTGTCATGCACTACCTACAACGAGCACAAGCATTTGGAATTATTGCGCACCGTCAACATGATGCATGTAGATGTAGCAAAACAATGATCTTCACTTTGAAAAAATCAAAATTTCAATACTCCTTGGCACCATGTCCTGCGTCGTTGTTGTTGGGAAGGGAAAAATACACTTGTCTTTCTCGACCTGCTCTACCTCCTTCATATACTGCTCTGCGAACTCAACTGCCTTGTCGGCATGTTGCAGCTCTCTTGCTATCCGCTGTAAAAGCATGGTAATAAGTAGCAGAAATCGCATCACAAATGCGGTCAGCATGAAAAATGAAATAGAAATTTGTAATGTTGGATAGGGTACAAAAAAATAGATCTGTCACGACGCATGACTGCCATTGCTACGAGTACGATACTTTTGCAATGCATACTTGGACCGGCGGAACTAAAGTTGTCTTCTGCGTGCGCGTCGAGGTTGCCTTCTCGCTGGGTTTAGATTATTTTTGAGAAGCACTACAAACAAAATACTCAGCTTTGTCTACTCAATCTTAACTACGCATGACAAGTTGGATCTGCAGCTGCATTGTTGATCATTCGCTTCTACTTTTTATGCATTGCACACTCATCAAAAACGCCCAGGGAAAGCAATGAGTTATACGAAAAACTTCCCCGTTTCGCCGCTTGACCTTTCCAGCTTGTCGTACGTCTATGGAAAGGAAAAAAACTGCACGGTGCTCCTGCTCTCTTGGTTTTGAATGCGATCAATCAAAGCACAAGCTGAAAAATTGCCGTCGGTTTGGCCTCCGTCCCATGCACAAGTTGTCCATGCGTTTTGAGACTGAATGAAAATGTTAGACGAAGACAACTGTCTTCAACATTGCCTTCTATGAGTAAATTGCCCGAGGAAAAGGCACGTACGATCAAAACCTGAGCAGTATCACGACCCCGCTGCATTTCACCATGGCGTACTACCCTGTGCCCGTATACCCTCTGGAAGGTGTCATCTGTTTCTTTTACCTCACTCGGTTTCTGTTGTAGAGGTTGGGTTTTGATGATGATGATGATGATGATGGTATCTATGAATTGCTATTGCAAAAGTATTGTAATCGTACTGGAGCTGGACTAGTTGTTGTATTGATGGCATTACAAATTTGCTCAGCACGACAACTGCGGTTTGTCATGCTAAGTCACGGTATTATAAAAACCGGATTTATTGTCATGCACTATTGCAACTACCAGCCACGTGTAGAAGTCTTCTATACCTTGGTAAAGTCCTTTAAGAGTCCACTCCGCCTGACGTGCCTATGGAAGCGTCAGGTTTGAAATCGACAAAGTTGAACAAATGGTTTGTCATGCATAGAAGGCAAGGCATGAAGTGCCTGTCTTGCCGGGATGGCAAGTGGGGCAGGTTGTGAGCCTATTTAGGGCTTGGGGTAGAACTGCTAAAAGAGCACGACGAAAGCAGTCTTCTGTGCCCAAACAGCATGACAAATTGGATTCGGGTGATCCAAAAATTTGTCATGCGCCGCTTGATAAGTGGGCTTCCAGCTGGTATCCGTTTTATGCATTGCAAATTATTTCAACCTTGACGATTTCAATCCTGACACTCCGATAGTGCCTCTGTGGGATGTATCGGCCTTGCCCTGTCTGCTCTCGGAGAACCAGCTCTTCATACCAGTTGGCCTATGCATTGCAAAAGTATCGCACTCGTATAAATGCATTACAAATTTCCTCAGCATGAGAAAGAAAATTTGTAATGCAGATTTGCCTTGGAAACAAGATTTGTAATGCAAGACTTGCTCTTGCATTTGTACGAGTACGATACTTTTGCACAGGATATGGCCATCAAAGTGCCAAATTTGATGAACCGGTGGTGCTGGAACGTCGGATCCGTGAGCGCCTGATTGTAGGCGTCATCGGAGGCCAACATCTTGGTCAGGTAACCAGAATAAACGCGGTTGATTTCTTTCTCAACAAGAACGTGGGTCCTAACGGTTTGTATTGATTTCTCCTAGGCTAGGAACTCAAAGCTCATGTTGCTGTTGTAGAAGTGATGAAAAGTATTAATCTATCTTTTGCAGGAGGTTGGTGGAGGTGACCCCCCCCTTTTGCAACGCGACAACTTGCTGCTCGAGGAAGAACAAGAAAATGTTGCGTTTTACCGCGTAGACTCGTGGAGGAAGACCTTCGCTCTAGTACCGACATCGCACGAATTCGCATCGGGCCAAAAACTACAAGCACAATACCACGCACTACACGACAATCGCCGAGCTCACTCAAAGCCAGCTTCACTCAGGATCACGAAATTCATCAAGCCGACGAGTTTACTTAATATCATTTCAAGAAGGCCAGCAACGTTCCTCCTGGTGCACGAAGAGCTGCGACTCTCTCCAACGATATCAAACGTGAAACAATGCTGACACTTCCGATGCTTTTCGTAATCACGAGAGCTTCTAGTCATCGTGGCGACGCACTACCACGACGCCGGCCAACGTAGAAAACACCTTTCGGTTCTTGCCTTTTACAACTGATAAACTTGTTTTTACCTTTTTGAGTTTCATCGAGTGGCAGTCCTGTGAGACAACTATAGTTGAAAAATTTAAGAATGGCGAATTGACTCCACCACATCAACCATTCTTGAGCAAACAAGCAGCAAAATGAACTGCAATCGAAAATAAATTCCGTATAGAATGGACTACTTCTTGGAAATCATGTCTCGTCCATTTTTTTTCCCTTCGCATCACGGAGAATCTATGGCTTTTTGTTGCCATTCGTTGTCTCTAAAAACTCTTTTGGTTTCATAGATAGAGAGCTCATCGTACTGGACGACCCTCTACTGGTACTGGTTCGCATTTGCACCGACACCACTTGCACCACTTCCGTGTACAAGAAATTCCTGGCTTGCGATTGCGTCACCGTGAAGATTCAGGTGCTGATGTCCTTGCTGCCCAAGAGCTGCAGCGCCGGCACCACTTCCACCTAACAGATTCAAATCTCGGTGTGATCCCGCGGCCACCGCACCAGCACCGCCAACCCCATGATCTCCCCGCTGCTGCGCAAGAAGATTGTAAAATGCCGTGGCGTGGTGGTAGAACTGCTGCATAGCGACCGCCTGTTGCTATCGCAAGAAAAAACTGCCTCACTGTGAACTTGTGATGCGTGGAATGGAGCACAGAGCTATTTGTCTTGCTACACCTGCAAGACCTTGACTCTTTTAGAGGTATTTTCCCTTTGGAAGCGCGCCTGGCAAATTTTCTGTGTCATGTGTAACAAACTTGTGATGCAGATCTTGCAAAATCATCACAGTGAAACAGTAGTTTTTTCCTGTGATAGTTGCGCTTCCTGCTGTACTACGGCTTGTAGTTGCATTGCAGCGTGCTGCTGTGCGGAAGTTGGGTCCTCACAGTAGACGCCACCGCTTAATAAGCTCGTCCCGGCGGTAGAATTGTTCGCAGGATCGAAGGGTGAGGGGGCTAGGAACTTGTTGTGCGGGTCAAGAATGTGACTGCTCTTGCTTGAAGATGCACCAGGACCACCAGTTGCTCTTGCAGCAGTTGAAAAACCATTGAACGCTTTATTCTTCTTAAACGTAGAGGTAGAAGTTGAGGTCGTTGATCCACCACCAACTCCCACCCCGCTGGTTGCCGCCTCGTAGTATTTCTTTTTGCTGCGGGGAAGGCGAGCGGACGAAAAGTTCGAAGAGGAGCTGTAAGAGCCTTTGTTTTCACGGTCCGCAAGATGTTGAAACTGGTGTGGTCCGGCTTTAGTCTTCTTGTGCCAAGAGTGGTGGTCGGAAATGTTGACGCTCGTAGTACCACCTGTTGTCGGGCCGCCAGATTTATTGAACTTGTTCTTCATTTTGTACTTGCTAGTTTTGTTGGCTGAGAAAGAAGCGCCGGTTTGCTGGTAATAGTCGGCGTTAGCGTAGTACTCATTGTCATAGCTGTACTTCTTGATGCTTGCATTTCCATTTCCGCCGTTCTTGTAGTTTGATTCGTAGTATTTCGAAGTGTATTTGAAAGTATCATCTTGCGAAAAAGCGGCCGAGGCCGTAGGCTTCTTCAATGCGTTCAAGGGACTAGTAGTTGCGGTCGGGACAATTTCTTCGTCCTCCTCATCTTCGTCCTCATCTGTGTCCGAGCTGCAGGTGTCCTCCTGATCTTTAGTACCATTCTCCTCATCCAAAATTTGGATCTCGGGCGAGTTGCTGTTACTACTCCGTAGCGACTCTGCCTCTAACACAGACCCCCCGGTGCGACAGGAGGACTCACCCGCGTTGGTCGTTTCTAACAGACTGTTGTCCAACTCGTACTTTGGGGAGCTGGTACTGGGAGCGGAGGTAGTCGGCGACCCGGAGTTTTCGTGGAGTAATTTAGAAGTGGAAGAAGCATGATCTCTTTCGGGACCAACATTTTTCTTCTTCGAGAACGTGTTCTGTGCCTGCTTCACAGGAGTTGACGATGCCATGGTCCTTGTCCTCTCCGGCGTGTTAGCATTCTTGTACTTGTTACCCGCTGCAGAGTCTGCTGGTGTTGTGTTTGAAGCAGTTGTACTTCCTATACTTACATTATTTCCACACGGCGGGTAGTTGTTACTCATTCCCCCGCCTGCTGAAGTAGACGCGGAAAGCATCCGACTTTGGAACACCTCCTGCGAAATAGAACCTGACCGTCGAGTAGAGGACAAGCCGATATTACTAGACCGCTGCTGGAGGTAACTGTAAGAACCTGAGCCACATTTTTGACGTTCCTTGCTACTAGCCCTCGAAGTAGAATTCGAACAATTCAACATCGTAGTTGGTGCGCCGTAGAAGTTATTCTTGCTTTTGTTCGTCATATCTAGCACGGGCGGTCGCTCCGCGACCGCCGGAGAGGTATGGAGGAGACAAGGAAACGATGGGCCCGATTTCCCTGTAAGACGTCTGCAGGGGCGCGGAAGGAGTGGCGGGGGGACGAAAACCCTGCAGGCGCAGGGCTTTTCCGTGCGTCTGAGCCCCCCGGAGAAAGACAATAGGCGTGACAGGGGCCCGTCCCAGGCCCCGGGAGCAGGAGAAGCTCTGGGTCCGGGGGAAAGAAAGAACAATAAATTTGCGATCTCCGGAGGAGAAGCTCCGCGGGTTCCCAATAAATTTGCGAGCACCCCCTCAGGCTGCGAGACTTGCGGGCGGCTGCTCGTCATTCTAGTTACGCATCCAAGGCGGCAGTCAGCCAACACAGTGGGACTGGGCCCGCTGTGTGTGGTAACCATTTAAGGCATCGAGAAAAGGCGCTTTCTTCTTTGTTTGTGCAGGGCGGCGAAAGCATCCACACCAAGAGGGGGCCGCCCCGGCCTGGCAAAACGTGGCGACCCAAACAAAGCGCAAAGCCATCCCCGGCACCGTGGCGGGGCCGGAGCTGCTAGTTCGCCTGCACTTGCGGGCCCAGCAGCGCGCGCCGCGCCACCCTCGGTCAGATAAATAAGGACTCACCCTCCTACGGCTGCGCCCCCTTGTCCCGGGAACGAGCGCCACGTCCCGCGCCACCACGCAGGCACGGGTTGCTCGGCGCTAGTTTCTCCACAGGGGGCGAGGGAAGCCAGGAGCGCGGGCGAGCTCTGTGGCGCAAGCTCGGGGCGAGCCGACCCGCGGGGCAATGGGGGCAGTTTTCTCCTAGTAAGCTCTCTACTAGTACGCTTACTAGTAGTTTTTTTGCTTGCTTGTCCGGATAAGATTACTAGCAACGTTGTTTACTAGTAAAATTCTCGGATTTTCCTTACTAGTAAGATTTTACTAGTGGAAATCGGGTTAGGCGCCAATCACTTTCCTTGCCGTATAGTATACCCTTCGAACAATTCAACATCGTAGTTGGTGCGCCGTAGAAGTTATTCTTGCTTTTGTTCGTCATATCTAGCACGGGCGGTCGCTCCGCGACCGCCGGAGAGGTATGGAGGAGACAAGGAAACGATGGGCCCGATTTCCCTGTAAGACGTCTGCAGGGGCGCGGAAGGAGTGGCGGGGGGACGAAAACCCTGCAGGCGCAGGGCTTTTCCGTGCGTCTGAGCCCCCCGGAGAAAGACAATAGGCGTGACAGGGGCCCGTCCCAGGCCCCGGGAGCAGGAGAAGCTCTGGGTCCGGGGGAAAGAAAGAACAATAAATTTGCGATCTCCGGAGGAGAAGCTCCGCGGGTTCCCAATAAATTTGCGAGCACCCCCTCAGGCTGCGAGACTTGCGGGCGGCTGCTCGTCATTCTAGTTACGCATCCAAGGCGGCAGTCAGCCAACACAGTGGGACTGGGCCCGCTGTGTGTGGTAACCATTTAAGGCATCGAGAAAAGGCGCTTTCTTCTTTGTTTGTGCAGGGCGGCGAAAGCATCCACACCAAGAGGGGGCCGCCCCGGCCTGGCAAAACGTGGCGACCCAAACAAAGCGCAAAGCCATCCCCGGCACCGTGGCGGGGCCGGAGCTGCTAGTTCGCCTGCACTTGCGGGCCCAGCAGCGCGCGCCGCGCCACCCTCGGTCAGATAAATAAGGACTCACCCTCCTACGGCTGCGCCCCCTTGTCCCGGGAACGAGCGCCACGTCCCGCGCCACCACGCAGGCACGGGTTGCTCGGCGCTAGTTTCTCCACAGGGGGCGAGGGAAGCCAGGAGCGCGGGCGAGCTCTGTGGCGCAAGCTCGGGGCGAGCCGACCCGCGGGGCAATGGGGGCAGTTTTCTCCTAGTAAGCTCTCTACTAGTTCGCTTACTAGTAGTTTTTTTGCTTGCTTGTCCGGATAAGATTACTAGTAACGTTGTTTACTAGTAAAATTCTTGGATTTTCCTTACTAGTAAGATTTTACTAGTAGAAATCGGGTTAGGCGCCAATCGCTTTCCTTGCCGTATAGTATACCCTTCGAACAATTCAACATCGTAGTTGGTGCGCCGTAGAAGTTATTCTTGTTTTTGATGTTGTTCGTCATCATATTACAACTCCGCCATCGCCGCGCCTCCAGCTTCGTCTCTTGGATCTGCGCCCGGAACTTCTCCATGAGCGGATTCTGCTTTCCCTCGACCGAAAAATGCAGCAATAAACTCGTCCGACTGGTCGTCTGGGAACTGAGACTCACGTTGTTCTGAAAGATTTTACGCTTCGATTTCTTCGTCAGTCTCTCGTTCAAAATTTCCTTCCTGTACTGCTTCTTCGCCGTGGCGAACCCGGACTCAAAGTTGCGCTGCCTGATAAGGATCAAGTCGATATTTTTGTATATCAAGCGGTGGCGGGGTTCTGTCCTTTACGTTTTCCAAAAAGATCACAAACGAAAAAGGTCGACGCACGAGGCACAAAAAAAGAAAACCATCAATTCAGTAGTTTTTTTACTTCCTCGCCCGTTGCGGTAGCCAGTGGTTCAAATTCGGAAGGACTTCTTTCAAAAAGTCCGGCACAAAAGCCACCTCCACCATAACTCCCGGGAAGTAGTGCTCCAGGTTTGTCCGAAGGTGCCGCGCAACCATCCAATCCTCCTCGATGGCCAGGAGCTCGAGAATGTCGTCGGGCTTTAGGAGAGAGGTGGAATTTGTCATGCTGTTCTGGTGCATGCTGGTGTTGCTGTAAAGGTGACTAGCCGATCCTGAGGATAGAGGTGGAGGTCCAGCACAGAAAGAAGTCGAAGTTGTGCTCATTGTACTAGTACCCCCACCCACAACATTAGTGTACACGTAGGACCAGATTCGCTGTGGCTTCAGATGAGAAGTGGTCATTCGCGCAGTTTCGCAGTTCTTGCCGCTAGAACTGCAGCCAGATGTAGTTCCGCCCTCATCTTCTCGACGTTCCTGCACCTCCTGCACAGAAGATGCAACATGATCAGCCGGCGCACTGCCACTCATCTTTTGATCGGAAGGATTGATGCCCATCGATGTTTTCCAGCTGCAGCAGGTGCCCGGCCCTCCTCCTCCTTGTTGTTTATTTCCAGCGGCAGTATTTTCCCTTTTCGCCGGGTCCACCACCCGAACCAAAACCGATTCCCGAGCGTGCACTCTAAATTGGTTTTTGTGCACTTGCTTCAAAAATTCCAACATAGAAATCGCGTTTGTCGTGTTGGCGCTTGCTGTTTCTGTGCTGTCGTCCTTCTCGTCATTGGCGCAGGTCGTGCTGTTTTTAATACCGAGTTCATTATCTACCTCGTAGTCAGAAGCTCCTGACCCACCGCCCGCAGGGGCCGGCACATCTGCGGTGTTGCTTTTGCGTGATTCTTTCGCATCACAAGTTGAAGTTTCCTCCTTGTTCTTTTGTCCTTCCTCGTCGGTGCTAGAACTACTACAAGTTGCCGCCTTCTTTTTGATCACGTAGCGTTTCTGCAGCTTCTCCGAGTTGTAAAAATCTTCATCCGTCTGAATTCCTTCTCTTTCCAGCCAAGCAAGCGTCTGCTTCCGCAGATGAGTCAACTTCTCTTGCTTCTGCTTCGCAGCTAGAAGATGAGCGGCTTGCGCTTTCTTCCGTTGTTCTTCTACTTCAAGCTGCTTTTCCTGTAGTTGTTTCTGCAGGCTGTCTTCGTCATCTTGCTGCTGGGCCGTCGAACAAGTACTGCTAGTACATGTTGTTGTCGTGGTCGTGGTAGAAGTCACCGGGTCCATTTTGTTCGGGGGTGAATTGGTGTTCTGCTCTGGAGGAGGAACAGCAATAGTTGAGCTACTTGTTGCAGATCCCGTACTGGGTTCTGCTGCAGCTTCTGGATGAATAGTACTTCCAGCAGTAGGAGTCGAGCCGGCAGCTGCGCACGAGTTTTCCATTGTGCTGGTTGTCTTGCAGGCACTAAACGCAGTTTCACCACCACCGTTTTGAAGCTGCGCTGTCGATGTTGTTGCCGAAGGATCTCTGTTTTCGAAACATATATTTCCCTGATGAAGATTTTGATTTACTAGCTGGCAAGACTGAGGCGCAGTTTGAGAAGTCAGCTCCTGCTGGCTGGAGTTGCTGTGCAGCTGCCGCCCGTGGTCGTGGTAAAAATCTTCATTCGGCGTGACATAGTGGCAAGAACTACTCCCTCCACCCAAATCTTCGTTCTGTTCTTGCGAAGACGAAGAGGTCGTGCTTAAGCTTATGCTAGGAACAACAGCCGACACAGAAGCCGCACCTCTTCGAGGAGCGGTAAGTTCGGTGCTAGATGGAAAGACCACGGCAGAGTTGTAGTACATTTTTGCGATGTAGTTTCATCAAGACGTCGTCTCGTATTTTACTTAAACCAACAACAGCCAGAGCAGCCATCCACTTCGGGATCTTTTCTGAAAGCGCCTGCTGCTCAATAACGCCACTACTTAATAGGCGAGTCTAGTGATAAACTTTATCTTGCTGCATGCCAAAGATAATTTCAAGAACAGACCACACCGACAGTACTACGCACCAGATGGAGCGCAGTGAGGCAAAAGAAAGAGTAATATCCTAAAGTCGCAGAAGGTAGCAGAACAACATCAACAGAATACTTACATCAAAAACGCAGCTGCTGCAAATATAAATGATCACAAATGCAACGAACACGTCCGATGAAAGAGGAGGAAAACAAATAGTGAACCAGACCGAAGACCTTGACCTGTCCTAGGGTTTCTCTTTCTTTTTATTTTTTGAAGAACACCAAGGAGCTGCAAAAAGATTAAGACGGTCAACTGCAGCCAATATTGCTAAAGATGCTCAGGAGGCTCGTCTAAGTTCATCTTATTTCGGTTTGTAAGTACAAGTACTTAAATCATCGCGCGCGTCGTCTTTGTAGTCAGCGAGGCTGCTTTCTTGGAGCTGCACGTGGGGCATGCTAAAAACTCCTGGATTGCAGCTCTTGTCGCTGAGTGGCTACTTTCTTCGCAAGAAAACAACAGCTAAGGACTTCCAAGCTCATTCCACCAACTGATACGCTTTCAAAAACCCCCGGGTCTGTTCAGCACTGCAGTTTTGGAACCTGGTCCCGCAATTCCCGCACACCGCCTGCATTTCGCAGTACACAGACAAGCACCCAGATATGAACTGCAAAAGCATCGCACTCGTATAAATGCATTACAAATTTCCTCAGCATCAGAAAGAAAATTTGTAATGCGTATGTAATTTAAAAAAAAGAAGATTTGTAATGCATGATTGCAATACGAGCACGATACTTTTGCACAGGATACCAGAGCAGACCATGCCACTGTTCACTAACTTGCGGTGACATGCGCAAACCGTCGCCAGGTTGCACATGGTATTGGCCGAATTGCTAGTAGACGAAGACGAGGTTGATGTCATGCCGCTTGTTCTCATCATGCTCAACAACACGCTCGCCGGCTCGAGCGGTTTCAGAAAAAGTTCCGCTTTCGGGCTCGGCTGCAGGAAAAGGGTGTACAGCGCCGCGGTGGCGTGAATATCCTCGACTTTGTATCAAGTGTAATAAGTGTCTGACTCTGGAAGAATGCGCGATTTGTCATGCAGCAATTCCATGACCCGTGAGGTCTGGAATGCAAGACCTAGCATGACAGATTCTGTGCGATCTCTCTCATGCCTATCCTGCATCAGAAACTCCCTCCCGACTTGGTCAAAACTGGACGACTTTTGGTGATCACGCAACACAGATTTTTGCATGCTTCAGATTTAGCATGACAAGTTGCATTCTTCTAGACCCAGACATATTTGCATTTGATACTTTGTCGATCTCCACGATTTTCCCGTTCGCCTTCTCTATCACACAGAAAAAAGCTGGCAGGGCATATTTGTAATGCAAAAATAAATAGACAGAAAAACTTGTATTGCATATCCTAAATAGCATGCTATGAGGCCGCCCATGGCACATTTTTCTGTGTATTTATTTTTGCATTACAAATATGCCCTGCCAGCTTTTTTCTGTGGGATATTCTCGACGCCCTGCTGAAGCAGAACGGAGCGCTTGCAGGTCGTGGAGATGTTGCGAACATCATCAACCGCATGCTGATCTTCAGACGGAAGAAGTGCGGATCTTGTTGTCTCGTTCGTGCCATTTCTGTTTGTTCCACCCATAGCACGAGCTGCATCAGAAGTTGCGGTTCCTGCCTCACTGCAAGACGCCGGAAACCGCAGTAAATCCACTCTGACCTTCTGTTGGATCGCGGACAGAAACGTGCGGAACAGCGCGTCATAGAAGGCCGCTATCAAACAAAAAAGCGCTAACGGTTTTCTTTTCACGGATTGGAAATATGCATTACAAATCTTGCCTAGCATGCATGCTGTGCATAACAAATTTCGGAACGTTTTGTGATGCGTTACTGCATCACAAATTCCGTTAACGTCAACACTTTTTCCTATGATAGCCGCGTATTGGGTTTCACTCACCGAGCCGTCGATGATGATGATCCTGCCGCGAAGCGTCTGCTGAACTTGGGAAATATCGACAGTTGCTGAAGTAACAGCAGTCGCTGCGCTACCAGAGCCTGTATTCATTTCGCTGTCGTGGTTTACGATTCCTCCCCCGGAAGACGTAGTTCCTGCGAGCCCCATCTGTGCGGTCGCGCTGGCGGTGATCAGCTCCTCGGCGTTTTGGAAGATGGTGACTTGGTTACTTCTTCGTGAAGCTGTTGAGCCGCTGGCGTGACCACCAGAGGGACTGTCTTCGTCCTCGCTGCCGAGGAAGAATTCCTCCTCCTCTTCTTCAAGCTCCAGCCTGTTCTTCTGTTTCAAAAGCTCCTCTACCTGTGGATTGTAGCTACCCAGAGCTGCTGTTTTTGCACCACCGGCTGCTGTCCTTTTGCTGCTGTTCTTCTTATTTTTATTTTTTCCCTCGAAAATATTAGAATTTGAAGACGTCGCCTTGGCATTCGCTATTCGCGTGTCGCCACTGGAAAACTTCGCGAGTAGGCACAGGGCCTTTGCGAGGACAGCCGGCATGAGGGAGTCGCGTTCCTCTTCGAACCAATCGGAAAAAATTTTTTGAGCAGCTGCGCCGGGGTCGCGATCTAGCCTTACCGTGGGGGCCTCAGGTCTATTTGTACTTCTACTTGCGGCTGCTGCTGGTGAAGTAGTGCTAGTCCCCGAGGCGCGAACAACCTGCTGTGCCTTGACGACTCTTTTCTGCCACACTTGCAAGGCCATCAGAATGTTCCGGATTAGCCGCTGCCAATGCGCATCAAACTCCGAAACTGGGACCGGAGGCAGCAACATGAGCTCACCCAGCTCCTGCACTTGCTCGTGAGGGGATCTCATCGCTTTGGGGTTTTTGAAATTCTATGCATCGCAAAAGTTGTACAATCGTACTAGTAGTCTACTTGCATTCTCCTGATTTATTTTTCCGAAGGAACTCCTGCTAGAACTTGTCATGCGGATTCAGGCAGGAAAGCTACCACACTTGTCATGTGAAATTGGAGCTGCATTCTACGTAATATTACGAGTTGTACGACATTAGTTTTCCTCAGGATACATTCGCGTTGTAGGGGAGAGCGGTGTTCAGCTCGGCAAGGAGATGATGGCAGTCCTGCTTCGCAGCACGAGCAGGAGCACCCGTCTGAGAAGAGCTACCGCTAGCAGAACTTGCGGAATGAATGAACTCTTTGTCCTCTTCGAAACGAGAGGAACTTCCTGCTCCAACATCCCGGCCTGTCCTGATTGTGCCCAACACGGCGACGTAGTTGCCAGCTCCTCCACTAGAAAACGCCAGCTTCACCAGCTTAGCGAGTTCCGGAATGAGCAGTCCGATGTCGGCCTCGTAAAACCAGAAACACGGATTCAGGTCCAAGACCAGCACGATCAGTTCCGAGGGCGGATGACTCGGCGGCGCGGCCAGGAGCAGGGGCTTCAGCGGCTGAAACTTGCTCTTGCTCGTCTTGGTGGGATTCGTTGCTATCATACTCGTCCCAGCCGGAGGCCGAAGAAGTGCATCTTCCGCCGGCGGCGAAATCATCCTCGCGCTGTCTACTAAATTGTGGCCCAACATGCAACCCGCGGGACAGAGGTTCAAATACAGCTGACTCTGGATGCTGCAGGTGTTGCAGAAGTGCGAGTTGCACACGGGACACTCGACTTTCGCGTAGTCCTGTTGACACATCGCGCAGCAGGGCAAAAACTTTTGACGACGTAGTCTGGATGTTGAGCTGGATGATGGTGCACCAGGAGAGGTGGAAGGCCCTATTTTTCGAACATTTGAACTACTGTTCGTACTGCCGATGGCGGGCGGGAACGCGGCCGGTGGCTGCATTAGTTTCCGTGCTTTATTTGGGAGAGCAGCAGCAGCGGAGGTGCCTTGTTCGGCCTGACGATGACCTGCGTCCTGGAGGCTGCTCGAGCCATCTGTTTTGAAGTTGTCGGTTAGCCGCACAAAGGGCAGCATTTTCTGCTCCGATCGGCCGTAGTATAGGTGGCGAGCAGCAACTCCTGTAGAGGACGATGTACTTGCAAATGCATGTTCTTGTGCCCCCACCTCCGACTCCGAGCCGCCCCCGGCCCCGCTACTGCACCGACTCTCCACCAAGCTGGTCCCATCCACCAGGTAGATGCCACAGGTGAAGCACTTTGCCGGCAGGGAAATGGTAAAATCCAAGCAGTTATGCATTGCAAAAGTATCGCACATGTACTAATTGCAACTATGCATGACAAATCTTGTCCTTAAGGGAAAACAGCATGACAAGTCCAGTTCTCATGTTGCTGAGGTGGAAATTTGTAATGCATCTATACGAGTACGATACTTTTCCTTTTGCAGTTCATAGCAGTCCGGGCACTGGTACAGGTATGGATCATCGTGATCCGTGGAATCTTCTACTAGGGCTTCGTGTTCCTCCTCCCCACTACCCAGCCGGTACGATTTCCCAAACAGTCGCTCGTACAGCGCCGGGTCGCCGATTGTCGTTTTTCCTTATGCATTGCAAAAGTATCCTCGTCGTATAAAAAATGCATGACAAATTTCCTCAGCATGAGAAAGAAAATTTGTAATGCGGATGTACCTTAATAGCAAGATTTGTAATGCATGAATGCGATTAGTACGAGTACGATACCTTTGCACCGCATATTCCCAGTCGCTCTTTGAAAACTTCGCTGCGACGGATGATCAACCTGGGGAAGCCCATACGGACCAGGTGGTGTTTCGTCGTTGTGGTTGTCGCGCTGTTGCTGACATCCCCGCCCTCGTGCTGCCCTTTCGTCGGCGCACTAGAATTTTCCAAGTGCGCGAACAGACATTCTTTGAATTTGTCAGCGTTGACCGCAATTTTGTAACTACTACTCAGTTCCTTCAGAATGCGCAGCTCCGGGGAGATACTGACCACGTGGAGCTCAATTTTCTTATCCTGTGCAAAAGTATCGCACTCGTATTGCAGTCATGAATTGCAAATTTTTTTCTCAAGGTAAATCCGCATTACAAATTTTATTTCTCATGATGCTGAGGAAATTTGTCATGCATTTATACGAGTACGATACTTTTCCTTTTGCAATGCATATTTCTCCTTCTGCATCAATTGCCTGCAGTAAAACTCGATTTGCTTGTGATTTTTGTCGAAAGTCGCGAGATTCGCCGTGCACAGAATAACCTCCCGTCGCCCATAGGCCGGACACTGCTTCAACTGCTGCTCGGCCAATTCGATGCAAGCTTGTAAGGAGAACTTCCCCGCGTGCGGACTTGTCGTTGCAACATTTGTAGAAGTTCTTGAGGCTGCTCCTGCGATAGGGTTTGCCAAAGAGGAAGTAGTTGTACTAGCGACCCCGCCGCCCGTCCTCGACAGGTGCGCCGACTTTCGTTCCAAGATGCGCACCAACTGATCCCGCTTGGCTGAGGAAATAGGGGAGGGAGAGGAAGAGCCTACAGTTGCGGCGGAAGAAAAGCTGCTGCTTGGTGGATTTATTGCTGTCGCCCCGTACGAAGATGCAGATGCTCCGCGAGAAGTTCTCATGCTGCTGTTCCCCGAAATCGGCACCGCCACCTCACAGCCCCCGTTCATCGCGAGAGACACGCCGAGCATCGAGATTGGGTTTTTCTTGTGGAAAAACGAGACAAAATCCACCACCGTTGTGGCCATGCCCTCCCGGTTGGACGGTTTCCACACCGAGTGAATTTCCGACGTGTCAATTTCCTTGGACCAATCCAAGATGACCATCACGTAGCGAAGTAAAGACGCGGAGGGCGGCGGGGGCTTCTTGATGATCCGGCTCGTACTCCGAGGTGGAAGTTCATCACTCCCTTGCCTTCTCGTCCCATCCTCGGCACCAAGGGTTGTGGCTGTCGTGGAAGGAAATCCTGTTGTTCCTCCGCCTCTGTAGAGCAAAAGTCGTTCGCGCTGCGCTTTTTCCTCAGCTTGCTGTTCCCTTAGTACCGCAGTGCTCCCACCAGTGTCTACCAGATTTCCGGTTTCCGAATCGACCTCCAGTCGGTCCCATTTCCGCAACTTCGCCCGGTTTTTGATTTTTTCAATTCGCTCGTCGTTGAAGCTGCGCGCATTCGCGTTGTCTTGGTCGACGTCCGTGTACTGTCGGAAGTCGGAGGAAGCAGACGAAGCTCCAGGAGCCGCGGCGTGATGTGCGGGTTTGATATATCAACTGTAAAAATGTCTGGGTTTGGAACATTCTGACACTTGTCATGCACATTTTGCATGAGCCCTGATGTCTGTGATGCATGCCCTAGCATCACAGATTTTTTCAGAGCTTCTTGATGCCTATTCCGCATGACAAATGCCCTCTCCGCGTAGCAAAAATTACATTCCTTTTGGTACTCATGCAATACAGATTTTTCTGGAATCCAAATGCAGCATGACAAGTTGCATTCTTCCAGACCCAGACATTTTTACGTTTGATATGATATTTCCTCCTGCAATCGGGTTGAAGGACGAGGACGAGGAGGACGAGGGACCGCCACGGCCTATCCTGAGTAAAAACGTCCCCACCCCAGAGTCAAGATGGGGACTTTGCAACACAAACCCAGAAGTTTTGGGAGTCACGCATGACAAATTGTAGTCCCTAGTGTAGTGCAGGGTAGCAGGGAGAGCCGCAATACAAATCCAGCTGCTCATCCTGTTTACAGCATTACAAATGCCAAAACACGATTGAAAATGCTCCTCATGGAGATGCGCATTACAAATGTTCCTGTCGTCGCACACTTGCATGACAACTCTGGGGTGTTTTATGTACTGGAAAAGACCAAAATTAAAGCACAGAGAAGTTTGGGGTGGGGACGTTTTTGCTGAGGATACGGCCGGCTCCAGAAGTGCCAAAGACATTGGTGCGCGCGTTGCTGTTGCCGTTATTCTGGTTCGCGGCCCGGGCTGTTGATGACGTGAAAGCGTTCATGGGGAGTAGGATCGGGCTCGGATTGCCTTTGCCTTTTTACCGTCGTAGCAGCAGCATGATCTTCACGGTTCGAAAAACAATGCGAATTACGGTGAATGTACAGGATTTGGCGTCAGAGTTGAAGTATATCACATATTATAAAGCCGTTTGCGACGACTTCATCTAGATCTACCGTTGCTTGGACAATGCGCATACTGTACATCTTGCCAGTCATTTTATTTGATCTAGATAGGAGATGGACTACGACCAAACGAATTTCTATATGAAAGTGAAGAAGAGCCTGCTGTTGATTATGACATTGCTCTTGGACGATCATGATGTTGTGACCAAAAAATACTTGGAGGAGAAGGTGCTCTTCATACTGATACTCCGCATTGATATATGATATCCCAGGCTGTACTATGGCGGAAGAGGAAATCAAAATTTCGCTCCAGTTGCTGTGCAGGAGAGAAGTGGATCCGTTTCTCGAGCTGATATTCGACCGCATCAACATCAAGGTAGTACTAGAAGTAGTGCTCGAGGTCTTCGATACGTGAAAAACGATCCGTGGAACTTCTAAGTTAGCTACGTACTTGCTACACCTCCAGCAACACGACCGTACCCGTAGGTGCTGGTACAACTGAGGGCGCTAGATGCAATGAATCAGAACAGCCAGCACATCTTCTCAATCAGAAGTCGCGTCGAGATCATCAAGATCGTAGTCTTCTCAAAAGCGAAAGGAGCGAAAATGTTGAAGACACAAGTAAACACGATGAACACCTAGCAAAGAAAGGATGCGGTCCAAGGCCGTGGTTCTCGCCGTCGACAGACTTCTTAATACCAGCCACCGTGCCTTAAATGCTTTCAATATGATCTTCTTCTTCTGCACTATCAACATCCTCGAAGATGACGATCATCGAATATGCTCCCTTATCCAAAAACGGATGACATAGACACTGACACGCGACGCATTCTCGTTGCGTGATGAAAGAGCCGCAAGTAAGCAGCGACCTTGATCGAAGGGCTGATCACGACTCCACCCGTCTGGTGCGGTTGGCCCTGCGGTTGTCCCTGCGGTTGTCCCTGCGTGGTCGTCCCTCCGGCCGTACCAGCGGCGCAACTACTCCATGTTGGCCGTGGTCTGTGTCTTAGTCGTACTCTATCTTTGAACAAATGAGGTAAAAAATGAAAAACACAACACGTCGAAACGTCAAATCCTACAGGAATCTTTCTTCTTGTTTTATCAATTGTTCACCAGCGAGTAATAGACTAGAGGTTTACTATCTTCATCAATTATCCAAGGGTGCTACTTTGGTAAATTCATAGCGCATTTGCGATTTGTATGTCAACACCTTGGTAGGTTTTGGTTTTTTCGATTCAGGGCACTATACTGAAGTTCATTCTGTATTCTCGAGTGAGGGTATACTGTACGTTTGCAGGAGGATTGGTTTCCCAGTCATCAACAAAATAATCGTAAATGTGGTAAAAAGCATGCTGTGCTTCTTGTCTAGTTCATTTTATGACACATCATAGGGATGTAATTTGGTACTAGCAGGATAGAAACCGTCTTGCTACAGGCTTCATCTGCATCATTAATTTTGATTTTCAACAAACGGAAATAAGTAGATGTTAAAAGCTGTAGCACATTTGTTGTAGTATTAATAGAAAAAGAAATGTAGGTGTACTATTAGTCGAGTGAATAAAAATTTGTAAAAGCCGCGCGGCCTAGTTGTAGGTGGACTTCTACTAGCGTTTTCTCTGCACTACTTTTGACTGAAGCCGCCCTACTTATTCAAACCCGAGCTCGGGCACCTTCATGTTGAAGCGGATGGCGACCTCGGGATTCACTTTTTTGTTCTTCGTCAACTCGGCGTCGGACCTCACTGGGCGGATCGGAACCCCGGCTTGCTTCAGCTGCAGGCCGATATGGATTGCAAAACTATCGAAGCACACTTCTAGTAGTGAGTGCATTACAAAGTTTCCCAGCATGACAAATGGAATCTGTAGTGGTGAACTGCCCAAGAAACCAGATTTCTCATGCATGACTGCAATGATTCGGATTCCTACGAGTGCGACAGTTTTGTACCACAGGATAGTTGACCTGCTTCAGCAGCTCGCGGTTCATCTTTTTCTCGTTCGCGTTCATTTCCGCTTCCTTCAGCTGCAGCTTTTTCTCGACCATCATCCTCCGCAACTCGTCTTCGTTTCGCTTCTCCACAGTTCGTCGCTTGCTAAATTTGTCTATGCAATACAAATTTCCCGTACGTGTACGAAATGCATCACAAGTTTCGCCAATTTGAAGTGTGCCTCTTGTCATGCTCATGCCAAACTAGTATTGAAGCCGTATCTTGTCATGCAGAGACCGCATTTGCACGTCTACGGAAACTTTACTGTGGATATTGTCCTTCTCGTTTTGATTGTACAGTGCATCCTCGGACAGCGTGCGTTGGAGCTGCGTTTTTTGATGTGATTTGTCATGCAGAAACGTAACCACAGTAGCAATTCGTCTTCGTCATGCTGAAGCTGAATAGGAAATAAAGCGGCAGAAGAATCTTACTCCTACCTGCCTCCTGCCCTCTGCCACTTCCTCGTCCTTGTTTCCCTTTGTGTTATGGCGTTTTCAAACGTTTTTGCATCGATCGCTGCTACATGATTTCTATTTTGATAATTTGTGCTGCAAGATGAGAAATGAACGCAAATGAGGACGAAGCTTGCAGCGCAGCTTTCACCAGCATGACAAGTTTGACATGGATTTGAATGTTGTTGAGGGCGTTAGAAAATTGCTATGCGAGAAAATGGCTTGATCATTCAGAAAGACAAAGAATGTCGGGCCGGGTGGCGAAAGTGCCTTGCATGACAAACCCAGTAGAGGAAATGAACATGTATATGTAACGGCGAACAATGTAACCACGTTTGAAGAGAGCACCATACCTCTCTGCCATCTGCTTGATGTGAAACTCCTTGGTCGCATACCGCATCGATTTCAGCATCTGCGCCTTGTCGTTTTCCCTCTGGATCGCGGTTTCTGTGATGCGCTTCTCCTCGTTTCTGGCACGCTCCTCGGCTTCCTTGAGCTTCTGGTCCGCTACGGCAGTCTATGACATTGCACAACTCCCCATACCCCTCATTTGCGTTGCATGAACAGCAACACAGGCGCTGGCAAAGATGCAGCTTTTACATGACAGAAGACTGTAGTGCTGTTTTGGATTCCCGAATCTGTCATGCAAACAGTGCTAACAGGCAAAGGGTGGATCATTTGGAATTTTGCATGACAAATGAGGGGGAGGGGGAGTTGTGCACCCTCATACAGTCACCGTGCTCGCCATCCGCTTCATGGCAGCGTCATTTCGCGCCACACGGGCGTCCTTTTCTGCTTATCAAATGCGAAAATGTCTGGGTCTGGAAGAGGAGAAGTTTGTCATGCACACTTTCCATGATACATGATGTCTGTGATGTATGCCATAGCATCACAGATCTTTTGAGCGCCTATCGATGCGCATCCTGCATGACAAATGCCCTCTCCGCGTAGCCAAATTTGGCTCCTCTTGCTGCTCATGCAATACAGATTTTTGTAGCATCCAAATGCAGCATCACATGTTTGGCTCTTCCAGACCCAGACATATTTGCATTTGATACTTCTTTATGCATGGTAAAATTCATTTGAGTCGACGATGCCTACCTTGCTACTATTTTTGAAACACGTTCCTACTTGCTATCACCCAGGAGGTGAACAACAAATGCTGAACGTCGGTAGCTGGCGTTTTTGCAACTTACTACAACGACCCAGTTGCTGGAGTGAGTAGAGCCCAACATCCTCGTGCTGCTAGTAGGTATCAGCAGCAGACTCGACTCAAAAGTTCAACTTGTTTTATTTCCTACGCTTGCCGTTTTCGCTCCTCCTCGTCCATGCGATCGTTGTAGAGCTGCATCAGCGCGCGGTCTTGCTCTGAATTGGGACGTTTTTGTTCATCATCAGCATGACAAATATCTTCAGCTGTGCTGTGTATGTGTTTTTGCTTTGCATGACATTGACAAAGAGCTGTCTGATAAGTAAGTACCTATCAATCTCTCCTTTGCTTCCTTTCTCTTGATCAAATCCAGCTCGTTTTCGGCCTGTATTCTGTGCAAAAGTTCTTGTATCGCACTCGTATAATTTATGCCAGTCCTCTTGCAGCATGATAAACCTTAACCTCCTTTTTGACGTTTATCTGCGACGAGAAATTCCTTTTGGAAATGTTAAACATACTCATGCTACTCATACCGGTACGGGTACGATAGTACTTTTGCAATGCATATCCTGCACATTCGCCATGTGCTCCCGCTGGTTTCGTCTTCTTCTGGCGAATTTGTCGTCTTCTGCTTGGATCTCCCCCTGGATTCGTTCCTTCGTTAACGTTTCTGCGATGGAGTCGACTCTTTTCTGCTGCATTTTTGTTTTCTTCTCCAGCTTATGAACTGCAAAAGTATCGTACTAGTATGGATTGCATTACAAATTTTGCTAGCATCATCATCATCATTGAGACGAACCCCCTGCGGTCGTCCTCACGGTGCCGTCTTGGCCCTAGGCTGTTTTGGACAGATGTTGGCTGTGCCCAGCAAGAGGACGGCTCTGCGTGGGCAAATGTTGGTAATGTCCAGCAAGAGCGCTGCCGTAGCATGAAAACTGAAATTTCTAATGCGGATTTACCTTAGGAAAAAGATTTGTAATGCATAGCTGCAATGACTACGAGTACGATACTTTATTTGCAGTTCATACAGCTCTAATTGCTCGTCTCGCATTTGCTTCTCAATCTGGCACTTGTGGCGCATCTGGAGAGAATCATGTGTAGGAAATTTGTATTGCATGATATTGACGTTGTAGACAGCTGCAATGACTTTTGCACAGCACACATTCGCGTGACCGTGACCAAAAATTATAGAACCAACAAGTAGTACATTATCCGCCTTATCTGCCTCTTCCTTTTCGTATCTTGCTACGTCCTCCAATATCCTAGGTGAACAAGTTTTTATTCTCTTCTTCACCCTCAACAACTACAGTGCGCAAAAACGCCTACGCGTCGCATGAAACATTTGATTAAAGGATTTTGTGTCTACATCACATTAGTACAGCACAGTGAGGGTGAAGATAACGATGGTAAAAACCTCATCATTCACGGGATATCCAAGGCCCTCGCGTACCATCTCCGATCTTCGTCCCTCTCCGTTTGTCTTGCGGTTTGGAGTTCCACCACCTGCTTGTTGAGTGCTGACCGGACGGTTTGCCCGGACTGGTGTGTAATCCATGAGCAAAACGATTTTGATGATAGTGGACCTACGTACTCGAAAACAAAAGTAGGTTTTTGGCACGACTACAACTTTCCATTTACTGTCGTACAAAAAAAATTGCTCCAATTGAACAAATTGTGTCTCGATGTAGTCTCGTTGATGTTCGTAGAACTACCGCCCCAACATGCTTTGTTTCAATGTGGATCCATGATACAACGCTGGTGACTCCTCGGCAGCTTCATCGGTCGTCACCATCAACATCGTTTTTCTACTGGATAGGCTTTCGGATTTTCTGCTCGATTACAGACCGGTGCTCCTTGAAGAGAGCGAAGTCGTCGAGTATGCGCCAGTCGGCGACGCTGTATTGTATTTTCAGTTCGCATTTATTTTGCATGACAGCCAGGGCTTATCTTCAAAGAAACTGCATGACAAAGTTCCTTATCGCAAAAAGTACAGTGAGCTCTCCTGTTTCTCTTCGCCGCCGACGCCTGAACCGGGGATATCCTGGGTTAAATCATCTTAAGTCACCAGCATTCTTTCTACTGCTTTTCACAAACAACAGATAGATGCATCTGTCATGCATCAAGCGTGCACGACAAGCAATTTGACAGTTCCCTTTGTGGTCCTCAACAGCGTCGGTTTCCGTTTCTTTCCCTTTGGTAAAGAAGGTGTACAAATAGCATCGCTTGTTCGTTATTTTTCTGTGCATATAGTCACGAGAAAGCTGACTCAAGATGACTTTATTGCAAACTTCCCGCGGGATAAGAGACGTGTGATGGCTGTTTTGATCCTACCTTGCTATTCGAGCTACTTCGGACTCGATTATGGAATTGGAAAAAGCGAAAAAGCTGCTGTGCTTATCATCCGTTTCATGCATCACAGATTCTCGTTTTAATATTTGCAAAAATGCCGTGTGATACTGACATCACAGGTTTCTAGAAAGATTCAGCATGATTCTGTTTCTGCCAGAGGACCCAGTAGAGTGATTTGCATTTACAATGTATGAACATGAAGCAAGAGCTCGTTCATCAGTTTTCCAGCACATAAATTGAGTACTTCTCGTTATCCTGGCCTACTCCGGACGCGGTGCCTGCGTTTTTTTTTTTTCTTTTTCTAATTTCAATTTGTTCCCTTCTCACTTAGATTTATGCACGACAAAGACAATGAGAGACCAAAACAAACGCATGATATTCGGAAACGGGTGTGAGTCTGGTAGCTCGACAAAAATATTTCAACTTCATCTTATCATCTTCTCATGATACCTGACCCGCTGGTTTTGCTTCTTATCTTTTTGTCTAATTTCTTCAGGTTGTTCTCGGTGATCGAAGCTGAATTGAGAAAGGATTCCACCTCGCTTTTCACTACCTCGGTCAATTGCGTCTTTTCCGCTTCCGTCGCGTTTTTGTGATCGGTGTTGATTACCCTGAGAAGATGAAGAAGTGTTTCTCTGTTTGTGATGCGAAAATGCATGACCAACTTCCAACGGGACGTGCCCGTGCTCGTGTTTGTGATGCAGCATGACAGAACAAGGCAGCGATGCAAAAATCACGCATAACAAAGACGAAACAAGGACGAAAACAGCGTCTATGACGAAGTAGGTACCTTTGCTTGAATCTCTCGATCAGCACGTCCTTCATTTGTTCGCGCTTTTGAATTATGCATTGCAACAAGAGCATCGTACTAGTAGAATTTGTCATGCTTATTCAGCTTGGAAAAGGCAACTGTCATGCATGATTGCAAAACTAGTACCAGTACGATATGGTTTTTGCAGAATGCATATGAATCGCCAACAGCTTCTCTTTCCTCTGTACCGTCATGCCGCCCCTTCCAAGCACCTCCAGCTGCTCTGCAGCCGCCTGCGCTTGCTCTGCCGTCATTATTGTTTGGAAGCAGGAGCAGCTGCTTTTTGTTGTATTCGCTGCAGAAACAAGTGCAGTTCTTGTATAGCTAGGGAACTAGTAGTAGTACGAAGCCGATCTTTATTCCGACCTCCTGCTGCTAGCGTCTTAGATTGCTTCGCCCCTGGTCTGTCATCGTTTCTTCTGAAAACACTCGCATCGGGTTCACCCAGGTACTACTTAGTAAGGTGGTCGTTAGATGGGACCAAGAAGCAGACAAGGTGTCCGCGACACCTAAAATTAGGTGTACGCGACACCTAATTTTAGGTGCACGCGACACCTAATTTCAGGTGCAGGCGACACCTAAAATTAGGCGTCGCGGACACCTAATCTGCGACACCTAATTTTAGGTGCACGCGACACCTAATTTCAGGTGTCGCGGACACCTAATCTGCGACACCTAAAATTAGGTGCACGCGACACCTAATTTTAGGTGCACGCGACACCTAATTTCAGGTGCAGGCGACACCTAATTTTAGGCGTGGCGGACACCTAATCTGCGACACCTAATTTTAGGTGCACGCGAGCGACACCTAACGACACCTAAAATTAGGTGTCGCGTGCACCTAAAATTAGGCGACATAATGCAATATGCTTCTTGACTTGTGGTCCTTTTACCTCTAGCATACCCACATGTCTTTAGTAGAAGCAGAAGGTCACCCGTCCAAAACTGCACTGCAAGATGCATCTCTCCGGCACACCGCTCTCTTTCTAACAGACACTCTCGCTGCTTTGTTTTTATTGATTCACTCAGGAAGAAATTGATTCACTCAAGAAGAAAATGCGGTGAGAAAGGAGCTGAAGAGCTCACTCAACTACGATAGAGGAAATTCACTCAGGTCTAGTGAGGGTGACAAGGAGAAGACACTCAGCTTTGCTGTTCAACTAGAATTGCTTCAATGCTCATAGAGTCCTCGTAGGACACGACTTAGAACAGAGACTTTAGCACCACGTGCCTTCTGGCAAACCAACAAAACCGCAGAGCTACTTATTTCCTATCGCTGCCACCGTCACGACGTCGTAGTCGTGAGTTTGTGTAAATGAAAACTGGTTTTAAACGCTGTTTCTCATAGATCAGAACTCAGAAAATGAGCAGGATGATAAGGAAAAGCCAAGAAATCGATCGAGCAAGAAAAGGAACGAAATACCAAGGAAAAGCAAGCAAATTCTTGCCACGATCGAAAGAAAAAGGAAAAGGAGAAGAGAAGAAGAGAGAAGACAAGAAATTAGGTCTGATTTACGCTGAATCCGCATGAAAGGCTGCCTTTTTACTACTTTCAAGAAGCTGAGCCACGGCTGCGGGCTTGTTAGGAATACGAGTTTAGCATTAGAAACTGGAAAAACTAGACTCGGGATTATGAATTTGTAATGCGTATTTGTGGCCCTTGAAGTGGTTCTAGACGTTGTTCGAATTTGATTTCGGTATACTTTCTTGCGTTTGAAAATAAAGCTCTCCGACTCGAAACTAGATCCTTCAATTGGTGGAGAGCCTGGGCATAGTTCGACTCAGCTGCAAAGATGCTTTCTACTGTTTTAGTTAGATTCCCCACTACAATGGCCTCGAAGAACCGAAGGAAGAAAGAAAAGGCGCTAAAGAAGGAGAAGAAGCACCACAAGAACGCCGCAAAGAAACCGCAAGAACAGTATTACACGAAGGGGGAAAAGTGTGCTTCAGCAGGAGACCAAAACGCACCTGGCCCGCAGGTGAAGTCGAGAAAAATGGAGAGTAGAGCTCTTAATGGAACAGGACCGCGCAAAGAATTTGGATTAGCATTAGACGATGCTCAAAAGGAATAGAACGGAGATCAACCAGACCAGTCCCAGAACCGGAGACCGCCTTCGTACGTTTTAGACCACGGGGAAGATTTGTTTTGAGACCACTGGATATATTTGTTTAACGAGACCTCAGTCGCGCTATAAAGTTCGCGGGAACTAGTTCGGAAAAACGTCGCGGCTGGGGTACGTTCCAGGATTTGTTTACGGATTCGGGTTTTTATTTTTACTACGGGATACGATTTCGGATTTCTATCTACGGACGCGGATCTACGGTTTAGCGATGGCAGCGAAGATTTTCGATTTGTTTCATGGCAGCAGGACCCGATGCAGTTTTACAGGCGCGCGACCATTCCGGCAAAAGTGAATTTACGGAGAACAGCTACAGCACATTTTGAAGAGCTGCTTGCTACAGAATTCCGGCCACCGTCATGACGTCGTAGTCGTGAGTTTGTGTGCATGATCGAAAGGCTTCTGATGCAGGACAGTGTCAAACCGAAGAAAACGTCGAAGGTGCATCATTTGCTCGTCCGTCACAAGGAACGAAGCCAGAAGTGATGCATCGATTCAATTTGTTCTTCGCTGGACAGTTGTACAAGTAAAAAGGTACCAAACGAAACTATTCTCTGTGGTGATGTACATTTCTCAGACCCGAATTCGCAGTGCTAGGTTCCACATGCTACCTCTTCCAGTGCCCTCGTGGACGAGCTGGAAGGGAGAAAGGAAAGAACAAGAACTGTGCCTACGTAGTACTTTGTTCTCAGGAAGTTGGTCGCCCACAGCTGCAACGCCAGTCTGTATCTGAGACGAGGTCGTGGGCTACCCGTTCCAGATCCGGTGTCACGGTTGATAGGAGCATCTTCCGCAGGTTGTACTACCGTCGCCTAGTGCTGGACTACTTATAGTTTTAATTGTATTTCAAAAAAACTACAAATTATTCAAAAGTCATCCAAAGACGACATGAAACAACCTATTTCTACATTGGGTCAAAATCGGATACTCGTCATACTGTATTGATTTGGAAGATTTCTGCTCGTTTACGTTTTTCTATGGCCTGCGGCCGCAAACAGAAGTCTAAAAGCGCCAGGAGCGCCTTTACGTTGCCTTTTACTCTTTCGCTTTACATGTTCAGATTTCGATGCGGCAAAAACGGCGACGCGGGGGGCGAGCACGCCCTTCCAAAACCAGCTCCAGGTGGACCGGCGGCAGCCCCAGCAGGCTGTGGTCCTCCACCCGTGTGTCCTGTCCCTGCTCCCGATGAAACAAGCTGTTGCTGTTGCTGCTGGGCCGTCGATGAAAAGACGATGTTCGCATTCCCTCCCGTCGGTACGACGAACCCGCGGACTACTTGGTACGGCTGGGAGCCTGTGTGAACCAACGGAGGAGAACGGTGGTACGGCAACAGTGGTGGAGATGCTGGCGCACCAGCAGTACTCGCAGCTGGTGGAAGAGAAGTTGTACTACAACCCGGAAGAACGGGCTGCAAGTTTTGCGCCGGACCGGGACCAAGGAATGTACCCTGGTGCTGTTGATGCAACAGCTGCTGTTGCAACATCGCCTGAGCTTGCACCGGCGAGGTGGCTCTCCTTGTCACGCCGGTGGTACTAGCCGAGGCTGCGGCGGCGATTGCCCCTACAGATGAATTGTCAGGGCTTCTGTTCCGCGAAATTACCCTGCCCTGCGCGTTCACTGGCGGACCAATTGAAGGGCTAGGTTGTTGCTGAACTTGCTGCAAAATCGGAGAGGCCGAGTGTTGTCGCACCACAGAACTAGCAGTCGTGCACGGAGTCGTCGTCGTTCCTGTGTAGTTAGTGCAGGAGAAACGCATTGAGCTGCCGCCACCAGCGGCACCACAAGCACCGGGGAAGCAAGTGGAAAAGTTCGGGAGATTCATGAGCGAACCTGCTCCGACAGCCCGCGTAGTGCAAGACGGAGAGTTCGGCGGGGATCCGCAACTCGCGGCGACGCTTGCTCCGGCTCCGACCTGCATATTAGGCGTTCCCAACTCCAGCAAACCTCCCGGCTGTGGTACCGCTGCCACCTGCGGGGGCTGTTGCGGTGCTAATAGCGTCGTACTGAGCAAGGGTGCATTAAAGCCGACAGGCACTGTGGCGCATTCTGGTGCATATTGCAAGTGCTCGTCCCCAGCTGATGCGGACATGATCATTTGCTCAACTCCGCCATGGTCGCTCATTGCATTCAATTGCTGCACTGCTCCGAGCGGGCTTGCAGGCGGCCACGCTCCTGCAGAGCGACGAACATTTGCGTGCGATGGGCCACAGCCACTGGCACTAGCAGCGGGCATATTAGTAGCACTCGATCCATTTTGGTGGTCCACTACATTCTGCTGCGTCGCCACTCCTGCTCCTCGTCGCGCATAATTATCGTGTAAACTGGTCGCCGAAGCGGAGATGGAGAGGGGAGCACGAGCAAGCTGCCTCCCGGGTGATCCTACCCCAACTGCCCACGCACTTTTCGTAGTCCTGGTAGTATGTGGGCGCACTAGGCGTCGCGACTGATTTTGATTCGTCGCGGAGGGGGAAGAAGCTGAAGCTGTTCGTGTTAATAGCTGCCGCCCTTGCTGGTTTACTTGGTTAGATAAGCCCATTCTGGTGTTCTGTAGGTCATCATACTCCACCTGAGCAGCAGCTGCTGCCCGTCGTTCGTTTTCCAGCTGTTGTTCCAATTCCAACTCTCGCACTGCTTGCTCGCGCAACTGCAACTCCTGCTCCCTCGCCAGCAAGGATTGGTTTCTCTCCTGTAACCTCAACCGGTTCGTTAAGGCCACGTTATCACAGCTTGACATGCGTCGAATACTGTTCACAATGTGCTGATGGTTCTCAGCACGAGACCTTGTGCGCGATTCAGGTTGTTCTACTGGGCTGTGGGGTTGTCCGGCGGTGGACGTGTCAATGTCAACACCAGCATGAGTGGTACCACTGACATTACCAGCTCTAGTTGCAGTAGCAGAGCCGGTTGTTGATGATGATGCGGCCGCGTGCGAAGCCACGTCCGCGTTCACGCGTGACGTATCAGCAGTCGCATTACCGGTAGTTGGATCTGCTGCTGCTGCTCCGCGACTGGTTGTCCTAGCCTGCTGAAACGGGCTAGTAGGCGCAGCACCCGCACCAATTTGTTGTTGCTCTCCGCCTCCCCGGGCTACCGCGCCGCCTCCTGCCCTCGCCGCGCAATTTGCCACCATCATGCGCTGCCGAAAGTACGCCGCCTCATTGCCCCCCTCCCTTGCCGTCCGCGCAGCCGCTTCGAGTTCCACGCGCCGCAGGGAATTGTCCAGTGACCCTGTCGTCTGCATCCGTTTCGGCGGCGGCACATCGGACTTTGTGGGGCGAAGCTGCCGGGGCGGATCTGCAGCTTGTTGTGAAGGTCTTCGCACGGTCTGCTGCGGTGGCGGGGGCAGTGCTCCTGCATGATGCGATGAGGAGGAGGACGTTGCACTTGCAGGTCCAGGTGCAGCCCTCGCAGCGAATGATGAATTACGATTACCGTGTAGCTCTGGCGTCGCACCAGAAGTCGCTGCACGAGTACTAGAACTACTCGGCGCGACGGCGGCGGCCCGCAGGGATGCTGACGCAGGATCACCCCGCTGCAAGTCGTTGCCGCTGTCACGACGACCAGCACCTCCTCCTCCTACCATCCCCAAGTTTTGCCTTGTTACAACAAACCCGGACGAACCTGTACTCCCGCCGCCAGTCTGGGCCGCGGACGCCGCGCTCGCGCGTTGGAGAATCAGGTCTAACCGTATCTATGAAAAAACACCCTTTTCCATTCTTTTTTTGTATGGCAAACACTGCAGCTTATGCATATTTTGCATGACAAATTGGATGGGGATGGGTGTTTTTTCCTGGATAAACCGCCGGGCGGTTTCCTGCGCGAAGTCGCGTAATTCGGTGAGGAGCAGCTGCTGTTGCTGGGACTCGAGTTCTTCCTCTTGATTTGTTTGCGGTTGTTCAGAACAACCTTGGCCCGCCGCCGCGGAAGAGATCATCGTCTCCCGTGTCTTCGCTTGGTGATTCTCTTGTTGAGAAGATACGTCGACAGGGGCAGCCACAGTAGCTGATACGACGAGTTGTGGACTGCTAGTACTACAACTAGCACCTCCCACAAACTGCGTTTGGCACTGTGATATTTGTGGGTGGCCAGCATGAAGATTCCGGCCTGAGTCGTGATTTTCAGGCACCAACACAGGTGCAACAGAAGGTGCTGCAGTGCTACTGGCCAGTCCTGCAGTTCTTGTTGAAGATGAAGCCCCATGATCAACATCAAGGGGAACAACTACGGCTGGCGCGGTACCTCCAGTCCCGCCAGGTGGAACATCAACTACACCTGAACAACCGATCGCCGCCGCCGCGCCGAGGAGATTCGCGATCCGCCTCCCCTGCATTTCCTCCTCCGTGTCCCGACACTGCAGGCTTACCAAGCTGCTCCCACTTTTCCGTAAATTATTAGGCGATCCGCTGTCCCCACCCGATTCCGAGCTGAGCTGGAAAAAATCCGTGCTTTCCGCCGAGGTGGACCGGTGTAGGTGGGTGGCTTGCTGCTGGTGCTGGCGCAGAAGTGCTGCTTCTTGCTGCTGGTCTGTCGCGGAACTGGAGCGGGGACGCAGAATCGAGATTTGGGCGGGAGGAGCTGCTTCTGATAGTGAGACATCACGTCGATCAGCAGCATCGTCTACTCCAACTCCGGTTCTATCCTCGTCAGCGGCTCTATGAGTTTCCTGGTTTTCTTCTGCTTGAGGACCTCTGCTCGGACCCTTTCCAGGTGCACAACCAGTTGCGTCACCTCCTACACTAGAGACAGACCCGAGTTGTTGTACAACTACCCCAGGAGGGGGTGGCAAGGGTCCCGCAGCCTCGGCTTTGACCGTAGGTCTAGTACTCGAAGTAACGGCAGTAAAACCTCCAACATCCCGTGCTGCGCTCGTCCTTGGGGTTGACTCATTACTCCCGGCGTGAGGGTAAGGCAAAATCGGCGGGACCGGCTGGGTAACGTCCAGAGCAGGGTCAACAACCCGGCGCTGCTGAAAAGATGAATCTTGTTGTCCTACTTCGCAGCTTCTTGCAGCCCCAACAGCACAAATCGCTGTCGAGGCTGTAGTTCCACCCGCGGGCAGCTGTTGTTCATCCCGTTGTCCGTGCTCCTCCGGCAGGTAGCACGCGGTCCTCAAGCCGACTTCAGCTAAAACTAACGGTGGCGGCTCCCCCAGAAACCGCTGCGTCGGCAAGTTTGGGTCGTGCGGCTGGAGCAGCCGCTCGGTCGGAAGGTTGCTGTAGGGCGTTGCGGCATGTTGAGCCGTTCCATCTCCAGGAAGATAGGGACTAGTTACGGGTAGAACTAGCGCTGCAGCGTCGCCTGCAGCACTGAAGACAGGAGGACCACCGGATGTGATTCCGTCATTTTCGCCAGAGGTCGAGCTCGTGTAGTAATAACCACGATGCCCCCCTTCTTCTTGCGCTTGCGGCGAAGAGAATACCGGGTTCCGCGCGGCTGTGGGCTGTACAAGAACTGCGGGGGCCCCTGCTGCTGCGACTGCTGTACTGCTACCGCCTCCCGTAGTAGTTGGCCAAGCGTTTAATCCGTCGGTTGCGGCGGAGGAAGATGAAGACGACGAGGTTGAAGTAGAGGGCGTTGATGCAGGGACCACTGGTGCGGCAGCAACGACACCAACTACACCACCAAATAAAACGACGTATGTACTAGTTGCTGGTGCGCTGTTGATGTCGGCGACTGGAAATGATCTGTCGATTGAAGAAGAGGAATGGAACAATAGTACACACAGGATCGAAAAAATCACGTGGAACAGGGGGATCTTACAAAACTGGGATGGGCGGACTTTGTGGGCGGGAATCAAAACGTCGAGTTGCCGCAAACCCATAATTACTTTCCGGTAAGAACGGTCCAACTTCGGAGCACAAATTTTTGTAAACTTCTCCTCATCCTCTTCTTCATCTGCTCACGACCGACACCAACGCAAGCGTAACTGAGGCTGACGCTGACCACAAAACTTAAACTACATTTGATATCGAATGTGAAAATAAAGCACCTTCGAATCGAAAAAAGCATAAGAGGTGGCTTTCACCATCATTCTGAAAATTGAGTATCGCACTGTGGACAACAAAAAAAAGGATCGAAATCGACGCAAACATGAGACTAGATCACGCCAATCACTAACACACGACACTGAACTACAACTTGGTCCGCAACTGAGATTGCGGATAGCTCCTGTGACGAGATCTTCAGCCACACTGAAGATGCTCATCGGTCACAGTCTGATCTAAATCTATCAGCGGGCCTTTATTTTATCTTCGATACTCATCAGCATCAACTTCAACATCTTCGACATCGTACAAGTAAGTAGCAGAAACAGAAACAAGCTAGTGCTACTAGCTCTGCATTATTTTCCGTGTTGATGTTCCGTTCTATCCGATCTTTCTAAATTTGAATTTATCAACCACGACCACACCATTATGTGTCGTGGTTTCACAACTTGAACACATTTTTCCACGCCCCTGCATCCTGAAATTCGGAGCTCACCCCCGACAAAACCACCTGGGCGGCCGCCAGCACGATAAACACCGCAGTGCTGATCAGGAAGAGGGACGCATACGGGTACTCGAAAATCACCCAGTCAAAGTAGGGCTCGTACTTGGTCGCTCGCGCCTGGCGCTGCAGTGTTTGGTTCGCCAGTGCGTTGTTGGAGTTCTGGGTAGCGTCCGCTTGAGCTGCGGAGGACTCGGGGTCGTACAGGGTTTCGTAGTCCAACCCGACATGCCCGCTGGTGATCTGACGATTTTTGCATTTTTTGATTTGTGTCGCCATACAGAATTTACAACGCTGCACCAGCATTGTTTTTGTTTCGGATGCGCCGTGGGTTGCATCCATGACAAAAGAAATGTGTAATCCATACAATACCAGGTCGTCCCCAGGCAGTGCATTGCCCATGTTCACGATTTGTGCGGAACACCAGCTAGCGACCTTGTACAGCCCTTCCACGTAGGTTGGCAGCAACTCGTGCTCCGATGGCGCGTTGTCCATTGCACTGCTGTTTCCCGCCGCGTTGCTTGTGCCATTCGCCGCAGTAGCTTGTGATGCTGGTGCGATGGATGCTGCTGCTTCCTCTCGATTCTTGTCGAAGTTGAAGTAGGACAGCAGTACCCCAGTCGTGCTGTTTGTGACACCAGACTGGTTGGGTATGCATTGCGAAAGCATCGTACTGGTAATTAGTGCTTCTACTACTACTTCTACTTGCCTTACAGATTTTACCAGAAGCATTAGTCATAATCCACGACTTCCAATTTGTGGTAATGCTGATTTAGCCGTAAGCAGCCCATCTGTCATGCATGACTGCAATTAGAACTAGAAGAAGTACCCGTACGAAGATACTTCTGCAGTGGATCATATTGGCAACGCCACTGCAGTTCGTGCTGGTTGTACAGGCGAGAGAGAAGTTAGACGCAGCAGCAGCCAGTTGCGCCGCCAGCAGTACAGAAGCAGCGTCGGAGAAATTCTTCTGCACTTGATTCGCGTCCACGGCAGCCTCGGTCAGCGTTTTGCGTATTGCTTCCTCCGGGTTGAACACGGGACTGAGCGTTTTGTCGTCTTTCCAGCTCGCGTGGTGGTGTACGGTGAAGTATCAAGTGCAAATATGTCTGGGTGGGTCTGGAACTTGTGATGCAAGCCAGGGAATAATGAGCGCAGTGTAATACGTGGCCAAGCATGGCAGATTTTTCCGTGGCTCTGTGTAGTTGCGGATTCCGCACGAGAAGCATGTTTTTGCATGACAGACACGAGGAGCTCTTCGTAAACACGCAATACAGAGCTCCGTGGCATACCAGACTAGCATGACAAACCCGGGCGGATTCTTCCAGACCCAGACATATTTGCAACGCATATGAAGCGCACGCCGAGAAACCGGTTTGTGGTGGCGTTCTGGAGCTGTTGTTGCGACAACGTCGACGGGTCCTGCACGGCTTCAGTGAAATAATTCGTGCTGTTGTCCACATGGTAAGCCGCGAAAATCTCCGGTATGGAGGATTTGAACACCAGATTATCAAATGCAAAAATGTCTGGGCCTGGAAGAATGGAACTTGTCATGCAGATTTTCTATGACCCGTGAGGTCTGGAATGCGGGACCTAGCATGACAGACTCTGCGAGGTCTCTGCAATCCCTATCCTGCATGAGAAACTCCCTCCCAACGAACTTGGTCGAAAGAGGACAGCTTTTGGCACTGATGCAACACAGATTTTTGTACGCTTCAGATTTACCATGACAAGTTACCACCTTCCAGATTCAGACCCAGACATATTTGCAATGCATACAGATTCGAACCGTACAAGAGCGACGAGGGGTAAGTTTGGTTTTGTGCAACGCCGGCGGAGATGTTGACCGAAGCGTTTGCTGAGACGTTGCTGCTCGACGTCCCGGAGGACGCGGTAGTAGGTCCGGCCGGTGACCAGTGCTCGAACTTGAAATCGCTGGCGTTCAGGAACTATGCATTGCAAAAGCATCGCACTCCCACTCGCTAGTAATCGCAATTATCCATGACAGATCTGATCTCTTTCTCATCCAAGTAAATGTAAATCAACATGACAACTTCCATTTTTCTGTCACCATGCTAAGTTAAAATTTGTAATGCGATTACAACTACTTAACAGCACGATACTTTTGCAACCCATAAACCGAGCGGGTCGTGGAAGTAACTGGCGAGCACCGTCTGCAAACTCTCGGTCAGGCTGGTCTGCTCCTTGGTCAGGATCTGCAACAGGTCACTGCTCACGTTCAACACCGCTGGCTGTACCAGGGCTGCAGATATGCATTGCAAAAGTATCTTCGTACCAAGTCTAAATTGCATCACAAACTTTTTCAAGAAGAAAAACGGAATTTGTATATGCTGATTGATCTGAAAAGGGATGTTTCTGATGCATGAGCATGGTAGCAAGTACTAGGAGAACGATAAGTACTTTTGCAGTGCATAGCAGATGCGTTTGATGCTCCACCACTGCTTGCTGATGGAACTACTACAACTGCATTCAGATTCAGCACCTGGTCCAGCACAGTCGCATTTCCCTTTATCGTGGTGTTGTCGTACAGAATCGCGTCTGGGATTTTCACTTCGAAAATTTGCAGCACGTTCACCGGTGCTTCGTGGTTGCCGCAGGCGGTGCCGAGGTGCGTGGCCTCGTAGATCAAAACGTTGGTGTAGAGGTCGACGTATAGATTGCAAATATGTTCGGGTCTGGAACAAAGTTGTGATGCAAGGAAGGCAAAAATACTTAACACACTGCAATACGCTGCCAAGCATGACAAGTTTTTCCGTGGTGGTTCTGGGTTGCGTATTCCGCATGAGAGACTCCATTTTTGCATCACAGTCAAGAGGAGCTCTTCGCGGCCACGCAATACAGAGTTCAGAGTCATGCCAGACTAGCATGACAAGTCTCACAATCTCCCAGACCCAGACATATTTGCAGTTGATACGACGCAGATCTTCGCGGCTTTGTTCATTCTCGAGATCCAAGAATGCCGGTCTGGCAGGCGCTTGGACACTGGTTTTTTTTTTCAAAATTCTGTCTTGTCATGTTTTACTACGCATTAGAAACCAAAACAGCAATCGAAGTGGCGCAGCACAAAATTTAAATTTTCTATACCGGCTAAAAGCTTCGACTTTGCTTGACAGGTAATGCAGCGTTCTCGGAACTTTTCTCCAAGCTGAACCAATTCCGCGTTGGTTGCGGGAGCCGGGGATGCGTAGGCAAAGAAGGTGGGGGAGTGAATGTGCGTGGATCTTCGTGAAGAGGTCTTTGCGTGCAGCTCAACAACATTGTCCTTGTCGTGGTGATACTGTACTGGCAAATAAAATCGACCTTGCAGAAGAATGAGTGCAAAAACAGCTACACAGAACGCCATGGAGATGAAAGCGACCGCGCGTAGATGAAGTAGTGGTCGCCGCCGTGGTTTAGTTTTCTTCCGCTGCTGTACTACGGGAGGCACCTCGTGGAACAGGGAATTTTTCTTCGTTGGGCCCCTTGTCTTGTTTGGCTTCCCCCCGGCCGCGGCGATATTTCTCATTTTGACGTGGAAGCTGTAGCTGGTGTACTTGTTCCGATCTATTTTTTTCCTTGCGGGTGATGTTCCTGTGGCGTCAAGGGAGCAGCGGACACGACGGCCAAGCACAGCTTCGGCGGGTGCTCTGAAGAAATAAACCGACGTTGACATTTTTTTACGAAGCAGTTCTATATTCAGATCATTCACATGTGTATTTCATGTTGAAATACAGAAAGAATGGCATTTATTGTACTCCTAAAACTATACGACGAACAGTTCCAGTTAGTAGACACGACGGCGACGACGACGACGCGATGAATGTTCTACTCCTAGGTGTACTTCTTCGCGGTAGTTGTGAAAATGAATCATGAAAAACCTTTTTGGTCTACGATGACGTCGAGTTGCACCTTAGTCGCAATGAAGCATGATGTTCATGCCAGAGACAACTCGAAAAGCACATCTCTCGCGAAGTAGTACTACAACAACTCAAAGAACTCTATCACTATGATGTCCCTCCAGATCATATCGAATTGCGAAGGCGCCGAAGACTTTTGCGCAACTACTAGTGCGTGGAGCAGGTACAACTTACTACATAGAAGAACCCGCTCGCCTTCACAACACCGCTTTCATATGAAAATCCAAATCTATATAAGTTTTTCAACTCGAGAACAGACACTGGGACTGGTTCGGTGACCCGAGCGATAAAGCGCATTACAGCTGGCCGGCGCTGTCGTTCGGAATGTTAACAGAAGCATGCGTTGCAGTCTCGAGGACAATTTCTTGTCCATCTACGTCGACTTTTTCCACGATACTAAATCACCGGGCTTTGTCATCTTCAAAACTTGCAGCTACGGGTCCACCTGATTTTTCACGCCGTCATACTACACGATAGATACTTTACTTGATTACACGAAAGACGACGACAGAAAAGATCTGCTGGAGGAGCGAAGTGCGTCTTCTCTGTACGTCTGATACTCCCTCTATACGTACGGATAGATCTAAACTCATCAGTATCAGTTGCCACGACGGCGGTTAGAAGCTTACTTCTGCACTGTTCCTTTGCTATTTTCAAGCTTTTCAATTATTGTTTATTGCGGATGCGGTAATGGTAAAATAAAAATGATTTCATCAAAACTGTTTCATCTGTTGCGCGGCGCACAAGTTTCTACATCTGTTCATCTTGCGACGTCAAATAAGTTTTCATTGTGTTGAGGTTATTTTTCACACTCGGAGATTTTGGTAGAGAAGGTACTAGTCAGCTCGCCTCTTCTTCGACCTCATCTTTACCCGCCGGCTCCGTGCCCACGAGGAAGGCCACATTCTTGGATCGTCCGGTATTCAGGGAAAGTAGCAGTGGTAGTTTTGAGTCAAATAGGACAGCTCTCTTCTTTTATGTTGAAGAAACTTGTCATTATGTTGAAGAAACTTGTCATGCATCGAACGCGGCCAATGCGCTTGTGCATCGTAACAATTTCATTCAGTTTATTTGCATCCACTTTGCTGTTGCGAAAAGCAAAAGACCACACCCTCTCCTGATCTGTCCCTCTAGACGGCAGCCCCTGCACTTTTCAAATTTTACGACGAAGTGTGAAGATGCTCATATGCAAAGTTTGTGTCTGCTCGTCGCGTACAAAAAGAACGCAAGACAAATGACTCAAATACAAATGCTTTCTGTTTGACTCAAAACGACCACGCGCAGTTCAACAGTGGGATAAAATCTCGAATACGTGTTGTCGAAGACCAGCACCATGGTTCCTGCGTTGAATGTAGTTGTAGTACGTAATGTTTGTCATGCGAATTTTTCATGAATCGAAACATCTGTCATGCGTAGCAGCAACAGCAAGCATTCTGCTATACAACTTTACTAGGAACTGGTTGATTCGTCAAAAAGCATCAAATCCATTCTATACTGTCCTCATCGGCCACCCAACTGCCTTCGATGGTGTCCACGTTGTCGTATCGTTCCACTGGTAACACGTCTTCCTGAAGTATCCAACTCCAAATCGGTCCGGGTCTGGAAGGAATAGAACCTTGTACTGGTCATGCATCACAGATTCATTGATCATGCTGCTCAAAGCGAGTGAACTCATTTTGCACTGCCTGTATTCAAAAACTTGTCATGCTGCCTTTGCCTCTATCAGGCTGTCCTTGTTCTATTGCATTCTTCACATCAACGAATATAATAGCGGAAGTGTAGAAGTGGATCACAAGTTGTTCTTATTTTTCGACCGGGACAGATTTTGAAAATTTCCCTGTGATATCCACGGAGCCGCCGTCCTGCATGACCCTTACGCGCACCCCGAAACCGATATCGAAGTCCTTCACCCGAAAACTCCATCGCATCAGGGTTCCCTTCTCGACCAGGTAGGCGGTTGTGTATTCCGACCGCGCAGACACGGAGAGCTCTTCGGCACCGCGGATCTGGGGTAAAAATTCAGATTTTTTCGACATAGAAGAGGTTGTAGCTGACCACAAAACGCGACATCAAATTCAAATAGAGCACGAGAAGCTATAGCAGCAGCAGAAGAAGACCGCGTAGGTATGTAGGTTAGCATTTCACGTACCTTGATCTCCTTCCATTTTTTTGCTGCTTCCCCCCTCTGGAGCAAGACTTCCTGTGCGGATTTTCCCCACACCAGGCCCACCTCGTCTTATGCAGTGCAAAAACAGCATGATCGTACTCGTGTAATCATCGCAGTCGCGAATGAGACATTTGCTTTTTTAATACCCTGAAATGGCATGCCAGGACCAACTTGTATGAATACTGCACTTCATTTCCAAAAATTTATCATGCAACTACACCGAAATGGCACTAGTACGAAGTAGGTTGTTTTGCAATACATACGTTTCTGATTTTCACGATTTTTCCCTTATCGTAAGGAAAAATCCCCCCTCCCCATATCGAAAGCGTATCCGTCTGAAAATTTGTGATGCGCATTTGTGACCTCAAATCCTGTCTGTCTTGCAAGAAGGCAAGTCCAGAAAGCGTTCCGCAATTTGCAGGCGGTTTGTGATGCTGTTGGGCTTAGAGCATACACGTTTGTCATGCGAGGCGCCTACGTCAAAACCTCTCGACTGAGGCTTGACATATGCCTGCAGTCGTCTCTAGCAAGACAAATCTGATTTGTGTACGCAAATCCAGCATCAGAAACTTCGTTTTGATATGGAGAGGGGGGATTTTTCCTTTTGATATCCCTTCCCCTTGGACCACAGCTCCTTCGATTTTACCGATGCTCGCTCCTTTACCTCCTTCGTCTTATCTCAGGTGTCACAATGAAAAACAGACACCTCCGCTTGTTCCCCAAAACAAAAAGTAAAAGTAGACCTTTAATGTGCCGCACCAGCGTCATCTGTACATCTTTCAGACCAGCAGTGTGTGAGCCTGTCATGTCAGAAGACATCAAGCCACAGCAAGGTCGAGTCAGGTGTGGTTTTGGAGTGGTGGAGAGGTCGAGGTGTATTATTTTCCTTGCGATAAAAGTACTCCTTTGTTTTTTCCTCTACTTTCGACTTGATCTCGCCGGATTTTTCGATGACCTTGGACTTGTACTCCTCCGTTTTTTCAAGCGTCTTCTGCACCTTCTCGTTTGCCAGGAATTCCCCGTATTTCTTCTTATGGCCGTCTCAAACGTTACATTCTCAACTGTTACACGATTTGCCATGCAAAATCAACATCAACATCAACAGGGTGAAGCGACTTCGCATGACAAACTCCCGGAGGGCTAAACAGCATTGAAATCTGTGCGGAATCTGTAATGCTAGAGGCGCAATTGTCCCCCTTTGAGTTTTCCTATTCTTGCATTCCAAGTTCATGTAACAGTTGAGAATGTAACAATTGAGAGTCCCATACTCCTTCGCCTTTTCTTGTGCGGTCGCCGCCATCGCGGTGCCCTTCTCCGTTAAGTTCTTTACCCTGTTGTTTTTTCTTCAATTTCCACCAAATGTTGAACGAGAATTTGTCATGCACATCGACCAAGAACTGTCTGAACCTCAAACGAAGATCGAACATTTGTCATGCGGACGCAAGAATAGAGGGTTTCACTGTCATGCAAGAGCAGTAGTAGAAAACATAACTCTTTACCTTTCATTTTCCTGCAGCTTCGAGTAGGTCTCCTTTGCCTTCTCCTTCGTTTTGTCGACGATTTGTATATATCCTGTGCAAAAGTATCGCACTTCTGCGAATTGCAATCTTGCATATACAGATCTCTCTCCTATAGGCAAATCAACATGACAAACAAAATGTGTCTCAGCTTCCTGCGAAAATAAAAATTTGTGATGCAATTTGTACTAAAGTACGATGCTTTTGTAAAAATGCATAGGGTTCCCTTTTCGGAGAGGTAGGTTACCGCAGCGCCGACTTTTGTTTGGTTCTTCGGTGGATCCGGGATCGGATCGGTTATCTCGGCTGGCCCGCTGCTGGAGTCCGCCATTTTGAGCGAATTCTGCTCGTCTCGGTAGCACAACGAACTACTGGCTGCTCTACTAGCTACGTTGTCTCTTTGTCTTTGTCTTTGCGTGCAGCAAGATTGTTTTTCTAGGTTGTACTCCAGGAATAAATCAAGTGGAAAAAGTTGTGGCCAAAATTTGTTTTATCGGGTCGTCGAACTACTACAGGTCCTGAGTTCTTGTAAGCAAAAGAAAATCGCTCATCGGTCCACGCCAATCAAATTCCAGGAACAACAGGTGGAGGTCCGATATTTCTAGTACAGCACGACCGTGTGAATAAAGATAAACATCATCCTGCTCCGTACTAGTGTAGTGGACTACAACTTCTGTACTTCCGCACAGGAGGCGAAGGAGGGGGTGATGCGACTCAATCTCAACTACCAGGGCTTCCTGCTGTTCTGCTCTATTCTATTCTGTTTCCTATCTTTTTCTTTCGCTCTGTCTTTGTCTCATCTCTAGTACGCGCTCGTCCCTCTCTCTCTGTCTCTCGGCTTCGGTTTTCCTCTTTTAATTATTCGGGATGCCTTACTTGCTTGTAAAAGTAGTTTTTCTGTCTTTGCGAGAAGCACTGAATTACCTTGCATAGCGGAGGACAGAACAAAGATTATGGCGTGAAAATAGGTATTCGTATTGTATTCAGGAGGCGAAAGTTAGTTGTGAAACAACATCTTATCGCACTAAAAAAATCGATCATACTCATATTTGGCCGAATTCAAGACACAAAAAATGCTACTTTTTTGAAAAAAGCCTGCGCTTTTTTAACAAAAATCCTGTATTTCGGCAGCGATTTTTCTTTTTCGGCGGAAAATTTGCATGGCTTGGAGGTAAGGCCTGGAGCATTCTGCTTGGGCGGCAACGTTGCTGAGCTCTGGACTGGCTGCCTGTAGTAGTTCAACTAGCTACGAGGAGGCGACTGGCGCGGATATGTCGCCCGCGACAATTGTCCTGGCTCTGCTCTTCGGCCTCTTGCCGGCCCCCTCTTACCGGTCCAAGCCCCTCCTCACCTACCGGCCCCGCCGTCGGGCGCTTGTCTCTCATAACTCCCGCTCCCAAGCCTGTCACATGGATGGAGGCAAAGGATCCACGCAGCCTGGCACATGCTCGGCCCAGGAGGAAAGGAATGGCCTTCAGGATGCCAGCTCTAGCCCCGCTGAGACGGTGCTGCGACAAACATGCATGGGTTGTGCTGGGGGCCGCGCAAAAGCCTAAGGGCTGGGCCTTCTATTTTGAGGCGTTCTGGGGTTCTTGGGCAGACCTCCGGTGGCATCCTCTGGCACGCCTCCACAGGATCGCCGCCAGAGCGATCGACCAGGGACGGGACCAAAAAAGGCCATCTCAAACAGCAATTTTCAGTGCGGAGAACGTGGAAAAACGGCCAACAAAACGTGGCAAAATCGGCAAAAGCTGACAGCTTTTGCGGTATGATCAATTTTTTTTAGCACGAGCTGAGTCCGGAATCGATCATATTTGCTGACCTGCGCCGTAGCACCGCGATTGGCGTTTTTTCAAAAACTGTAAATTTGCAAATTTTTCACCATAGCAGCGGCCCAAAAAAATTGATCATATGCCAAAAGCTGCCATTTTCTTTTAGAAAATTTGAAAAAAGTGAAAAAATGGCATTAATCATACTCGCAAAAATGTATGATCTATTTTTTTGGGACCGAGCTAACGGCCATTTTTTGAGGCCGATCGATCATATCGAAAATCGGCATTTTTTCGAACTTCGAAAAAGTGCGAAAATCTTGCCAAATTCAGCTGTGGAAGTTCAGCAAATCGACTCCGCTGATGGGGCGGCCCGGAAGAGGTCTCCGGCGCCCGAAAGTGATATGATCGATTTTTTTGATCCGCATGCAATGGCCGTCTTTTCGAGGCCAATCATGTGCCCACTTTGCCTTAGCTCATCTGGGGCCAGAAAGTGCGCGAGCAGTCTCTCCAGATTGGACGGCGTTGCCGGTCTGGGGGGGGGCAAAGCAGTTAAAATCCCGACGAGGAGCTGGTGGTAAGTAAGGCCAAGGCGGGGTATCGGGCTCCTCGGCATGTGCCCAGAAATGCAGGCCCATGGCCATAACGCCAACGAAATCAATGGGACAGGGCCGCGCAATGGTATTGGTCTCCAGTAGTTGCGCCATCTTCTTTGTGGTTTGTCTGACGGCCCTATTGGAGTAGCATCCGCCTCCTCATAGCTACTCGGCCTGCTGCCGCCTCTTAGTTGCTGGAGTAGCGAAACTACTCCAAGCAGCCAAAGAAGATAGGCCGCGCAATATTTACGTCATAAGAGCACCAAAACAGAAGCGGCTGCCCGGGTCTGCCGGACACCGCGAAAAATTTTTGAAAATAAAAAATTGAAAAAATAGCGATTTTTGGGCTTTTTGCGGCCCTGTATGAGTATGATCGATTTTTTTGGTGGGATACATCTTTGGAACTACTCACAACTCCAAATCTTGATGTGCATGGACAGGAATTATACTTCGATGCAAATGTGGGATGCTCGTGGTGTGGTGCATAAGCATATCGCGATTAAGCCTGAGAGCTGCGCAGAGTACTCATCGAAAAATAAAACAACAGGTAGCATCATGCAACTTATGCTTATTAAGCCAAAAGAAAATGAAATAAAAATAGAGATCCTGAATAAAATCATAGATACGCAGATATATACTGAAGTGTAAATCAAAAGCTCGAGAAAGTTGCGCCTCTTTTGTTTGTTTGTTTGTTTGTTTGTTTGTTTGTTTGTTTGTATCGTTGGGCCCGTGGTATCCAGTTGAAGGTTTTGCCTTCTTCTCTGTTTGTTTGTTGCTTTTGGATGCACGGAATCCGGGTGAAGTTTTCTTCTTCTCTCGTGTGGTTCTAGCGCTACTTGAAGAAAAAGCCAGTGTGCCAGAGCCGCTTGAGGCCTGTTGAGAAAAAAACGAAAAAGAAAGCTGAAAAGATAAAAAGATAAAAAGTTGGCGTCGATGAAGGAGAAGACTCTACTGAAATGTTACAAAATCTGCTTGAAGTGTTTCTGATGTCTAGTTTGTGCAAAGATTACGAAAAGAGTTGTGAAATTTCTCGTACGGTTTGAGAGTTCTACTTGCCCTGTCGTAGAAGTTTGTTGAAAGTGCAAAGGTTCTACAGCTATTTCAAGAAAAAAGTATCATGTGGAAAGAGCATGTTCGGCTTGGAACTAACAAAAGAAATCTAGAGAAAGCGAAAGCCCTGCTGTAAAATTAAAGTTGAAAAGTTAAAAACTTGGCGTTGAGAGTTACAAGTCTACTTGGAGTGTTGCTGTCGTAAACAAAGGTTGGTTTTGTTGCTGCTGCGAAAAAAAAGTCAAAGAGTCTAAAAGTTGAAGTCTGGCAAAAAGCGAAGGGTTCCTGAAACTGTAAAATAAAAATCAAAAGTGAATAGAACAAAAATGCAAAAGTTGTGCTGCAACGAGGGGAATTTTTTTTTTTCCTGAGATTAACTTTTTCTTTTTTTTTACTTTTTGCGTTTTGCTGCTACTTACTCTCCTTGTTGTGGGATGTTATTGTACTTCTTTTCTTTATTGCTGCAATACAAAAAAAGTGTGAAAGCGAGAAGACGAAGAAGAAGCGTGCTTATGGTTCTCTTGTATAAAAAATTTTGCAAGTAACACTACATTCGTTATCGCCGTAGATTCAAATACAATTTCTTAACACCATACTGGCTGGCTGGTTGCATCGTAAAAATTTTGCTATCCAATCTCACGCACGAGCAAACTCGAAAGAACAGCTGCTGCTTCCAAAAAACTCAATGTCGAAGAGGAGAAGACACATGATTTCTTTGTGGGAAAGAACCCAAATGACAACTGCGGCCCAACGACACCAAAAAGGGTCAGCTTTCCCGCCCGCGCCGGGGATTGCGTCCGGCTCTCCCGCCCGCGCCGCGGTTGAATCCGCCTCCCTACCAGTCTTGTCCGTACTTGGCAGGCTTTGCCTTTGGAGGTGGAGCGGTCGGCGCATTGACCAGTTCATGCGCCTGGTCGATATCCAATGCAAAGAACATGTCTGGGGCTGGCATAAAAAGGCTTGTGGCTGTGATGCTGAGCTCTGAATGATTGAACCACTTCCGAGCGCTAGTACCCAGCATGATAAGTTTGCAGAGCGCCTCGTTCCCATACGCAGCTCGCATGAGATGCCGCATTTTTGTGTGACAAAAGAGACTGCGTTTGCGTTTGCGACCACTATTTTTGCTCATGCAATAAAGATTTCCATTTCACAGAAACAGAACAAATGTAGTAAGACCTCCAGCATTACACGCTCGAACTTCCACACCCAGACATATTAGCAATGCGAATGCATAGTCGATGAGCTTGAACCATTCGTCCATCTGACCTTCAGGTATTGGCACTTGTGCTGGCTGCGACAACTTGCTCCTCGAGTCCGGGTGATAAAAGAACTGAAGCACACTCTTTTTCGCAACTTGCGCTCCCTCGCCGCTTTTATCGGGCAGCTCAAGCTTAGCCAAGTTGTCATATCTTTGAGGCGAAGGGCCCCTGAACACCTGTGGATTTACCTTCACAAACTTCTGCAGGGCGAAAAGGACCTTTCGCGCATCGTTTTGGTCTTCCTTGGGAACGCGGCCCAAGTCATCTGCGACTTCGTTTTTGAAGGGCAGTCGCAGTTCGTGTGTTTTGCCGTGTTTATCTGTCATGACCGGAATGTTGTTTAGGCGATTCATCGGGTTTTTCCACGCATCAGGAGAATTTTTCCACGCCTGAGTAGGATCCTTGTTCCCTTTTGAAAACGAAAAACGATGCGCAACGCACAGCGCAAGGCTTGGCGTGTGGTGCGGCGTCTACATTTTTTTCTTGGCCTACACTCTGCTCTGTGAGATGAATAAAGCTGGTGGCGAACCGCATGCGGGCAGCAGGATGCAAATTATCACTAATGTGTATCTTGTTGCGCCGGCATCACGGTTTTTACGAATGCGAAACCAGAATGCCGAGCGCCGCTCCAGGCGTGGCATCAATGCAAAGCTTGCACCTCCTTCACCACCACGCCTAAGTCCAATTGCGAGCGCGAAACGGCGAACAAGGTCACCTTCGGTAAGTCGCGCTGGCGCTCCTGCTGTTGACGAAAATCATGGTACTGATTCTCGGAACGCCTCCGCGCCTCCTTTGCTTCTTCCGCCTTTTTTGCTGCGGCTTTCGCCTTTTGCTCCGCTTCCTCCGTATCGCGCCGCTCCTGTTCCCGTTTTTGTTCCTCTGCCCACGCCCGGTCCTCCGCCTCCTTCTGCTCCTTCTGCCTGCGCTTTTCTTCTTCCGCGCTTCGCTTCCGTTGTGCTTCCTTCGCTTTCGCCTTTTTCTCCTCCGCTTCTTTCTTCGCCGCTTCCGCTTTTTCCCGCGCCGCTTCCGCGTCTTCCTTTGCGGTCGCTAAGAATGCTTTTGCTTTCTCGTCCTGTTCTTTCCAGAATTTCGCTCGAGCTTCCTTGTCCAGGTCCGGCTGTGCTCCACCTCCTGATGAATCACTTGAAGAAGCTTTCTCCGGACCCGCGGCGCCGTTTCTTTCGGATTCGGCTCTTGCCGCGAAGAGTGCTTCTGCTCTCTTGGCTTGTTGTCTCCATTTCTCCGCTTCAGCTTCCCTCTCGGCGTCTCTCCTTTCAGCTTCTTCCTTTTCTGCCTCGTGAAACGCTTTCCAGAAATCGTCCGCCTTCTTCTCCGGTGGTTTCGGCTGCCATGTCGGCACTCCGGTTGAAAAGTGGCACTCGTCCAGTGAAAGAGGTTTCTTTGGATCCTGGTCCCAAAGTTTATCCTCGAGGCAGTCACGCGCGCTTCCAAACCGTTCTCTTGTCATCTGCCAACCCCGGTCCGTGAACTCCCACGCTGTATACTCGCCGCTCTTCTCCATATTGAACAAGACATACTCCTCTCTTATCCCCAGGAAATCTTTTATCGCACTGGTGCCCGTGAAGATACAACAATTTACAGCACGTATTGGAAGAAGACGTCGTCCTAGTTGTTGACTACCAAGAGCAGTACCTTGATGTTCATCTGCAACTAAGTACAACAAAACAACAAGACCGGCTAGATGAAACGATTGATAGTATCATCTCCCCTTGGCCCTGGTCCTAGTGGTGGAGATCGTGGCTCATCCGAAATGAACTCTTAATTATATTAAAATTATGCATTTTGTGTCGTGTTAGCATCATGCGCGATAAATCTAATATTGCGTTTGCGCTGCGTACGCTTCTTGGGGTCGCACCATAGCTGTTTGGAAACAGCCTGTTTTTTGTCCCACTTCCACAGATCTCCCTCTGGATCTCCGTACCGACAGTTTTTTCCTTCCCACACTTGCTCTCGCCCGTTGTGCCAGTACTGGTGTGGAAATTTGAATTTAATCACTTTTTGTGGATCTGCAGCTGCCTCATGTGGCCCTGGTGCTGCTTGAGTGAACTGAAGATCTTTATTTTCACATCATGTACAAATCAATATGGTCTTCTAGTAGACTAATATCATTGCAAATATACCTTTCATATATATTTACGTGCAAGAAAGCAAATTAATACTGCTGGCTCTTCCTGCTCCAGCAAACTTCCGGGGGCGAGGATCCGGTCTTCGCCGACATCATCTCCCACGACCAGTGGGGGCGCAGCGTCGTGCCCGGGCTCCTGCTCGAGATATGCAACACAAACATGCCCTCGCTGCCTACAGCTGCTGCCATCCTCGTCCACAGGAAGCTTGCATCTTCTATCTTCATGAAAGGCGGTACTCGTGGTACTGGTACTGCAACAAAAAAATACTTGATCATACAACGAACCAGTGCATCTTCGTAAAGAACTGACCCTGCGATGGTCATCTGGTCGATGGTCCAGTACGTAGTGCACAGGAGCAAGACCTCTCTTGCTACAGGTTACAGCACATCCATCATCACACTTTCCTCTCGCACGCTCGGGAAGACAAAGGCTGAGCGCCGGTGGCAGGGAGGAACTAGATTTTTTTTTCTCCATATGTAAACAGTGTCCCGCTTGTCCAAACCGTCCTCGGCAATCGCAAAAATCTCCCCGGTCGCCGCTTCTTGCGCCGAGGAAGGGTGCGTTCTTGAGGCCGTTGGGCTCTCCTGTGTTTTTTAGTTTTTGTTTTATTCAATAGTTGACATCATCGTCAAGAAATCGGTTCGTCCAGTTGTTTTCTAACAAGCCAAACCTACATCAGTAGAAGAGCAAAAGCAAGCTATATCATATGCAATTCGACATGGGAGAGTGCCCGAGGAGGAGGACTTACCAAAAGCTTCAACATTGTCAGGAGCATAATACTTCGTGTTGGTGCGTAACGTGCAGCAACTGCAACAAAGAACTCGAGTAGAACTACATCAAGCCTGCTTAATCAGCCGTTTTTCTATCGACATAGCTATCTTTCTACCGGAGCTGCATTTTTTGAAAAGCAAGAACGACTAGAAGCAGTACCCCTTCCGCGGCGGCCCCTCGAACAAGTTCCGCGTCCTTGCCAATGAGTTCTTGCAAAGTACTGGACGAGGACGCGCCATCTTCCAAGGATTGCCCTTCTGGCCCACTGTCTTCAACTGCTGGTTACATTATGAGAGTGTACAACTCCCCCTTCGTTTTTCCCTTGATTCAAGAGGGCAAAAGTTGTAACCGCAACAGAAGTCATCTCAGCCCTCAGGCCCAACAAAGATGCAGTTTCTGCACAGACGAAATTAATTGCGCAACCCTGCAGCTTCTGTTTGGGCTGCTGGAACAAGACGAGCCTGCATTTATTATGTGAAAGCAGGGCCATCACAAGGCCAGAGCTGCAGCTGACATTGCGTTTTTGCATGACAAATGAGGGGAACAAAGGTGGGAGTTGTGCACAACTCTCGTAATGTCGGTCCAGGCGAATTCCGCTTCTTGAAGAACATTGTCCTGTTGCTGATCATCAACACCTCCCTCCTCATGCGCCGCAATCTTTGTCGTGCTGGTCGAAGCGGCAGCTGCTGCGTGAGGACCGGCCGGATTTTCGTCTTTCTTCGTCTCCACGACCGGCGGCACATACACAATGCCCTCGCGCGCGTCAGCGCGGAAGTTCGGCCCAAACAAACCGGGGTCGAGGGCCTGCGCGCCGAACGGAGTCTTTATCCTCTGCAAAAGTTATAATTTCGCTGTCGCTTTTTAAACAGTAGCACTGCTTCTTGGGATCTGCATCTGTTGTAGTCCTAATCTTATTTGCAATTGCTGATTTTGCATGACAGAATCATCTCAGCATCTTCATCGTCAGGAAGTAAATCTAAAACCAACACAATTCGACTAGACATGACGAAAACCATCTTCCACAGCACCCAAATCCATAATTCTTTGGCTTTGCGATAGCTTCTTGTTCATCTAGTTGTACTACCCACGCATTTATTTCGAAGAAGTACTACAGCAAAAAATTCTAGCAGTCCTAAACTTTTGCAATTAGATATAATTTGCGCCGTGTTGGGTGCAGAATAGCGTGACGACCGGGCCAGTGGCCGAAGATCCGTACATCGTCATCCGCTTTTTCTTGCCGGAGGAGGAGGTGGATTTCCGCACGTCGGCGGCAAAATCAAGCACGCGCGGGGGCATTTTGTTATTTGTTTCGAAAAAGAGTCGAAGAGATGACCACGCACTTAAAGTAGAGGATGAAAGCGAAGTACTAGAAGAGCACTTCGTCGAAACAAAATTTTGGTAGAAATAAAGTACAAAAATTTATTTATGGCTGAGAGTAGAACGACGGGCTAGAAATGTTGAACGTTGCTCGTCTATTCGTAAAGTCTTGTGCAGTACAGTTGGGGGTGAACTTGAGGTGTGTTTTGTTTTTGAACTTAAGAGAAATGAGTTCTTGTGGTGGGGACCACAAACTTACTTGTAGGTGAGAGGTTGATTTGAAAGAGGAAATACAAATAAGACGATGCTGATTTATTTCCTGTTACAAAGTAAAGGTGGAACTCGAATTGCTTGCTGTAAAAATCTATCATGCGGTCCTCATGGGAATGTACAATTACATGTTCGGGCGGAACGAACGCGAACTGCACGATATCGATATTCAGCAACATCTACTTCCGACGCTTTCTACTTGCATTGTACGAGCACCACACGTAGCTGCTGGTGCGACCGAGAGGAAAACTTTCTGTAGCTGCACGAAAGAAGAAATAAGTAAGCGCTCCGACAGAAACTTTGAAAACTTTGTGTCGCACGAGACGTCGCAGCAGGTGAGACCGAAATTTTGATTTGTGTTGTACGAGATGCATGTTGACATTTATCAAAGGCGCGCTGAAGCAGCAAGCTCACACGAGGACCGAACTACGAGTCACTCGAATAAATAACCGAAAGCACAGGACGATAGAAAATACGTTTTGGAATAAATCCGTGTCACGGAAGATTTTTCCGTGACGAAACAGATGAAGCGAAAATTACGATATCATGCTGGCGTCTTTCATCTCTTACTCGGGCTTTGTGCTGTAGGTACAACCGACGCTAGAAGTTAGTAAGTATACTTGCTTCCTGGCACACCGATGATGATGATGATCATGGAGGAAATCCTCGGAGACGTTTCGGTTTAAAACCGATGAAGAACGAACACATGATTCCTGTACATACGTTGCGTTTAAGAGTTCTTCGTCCGCGCGCTGTGACTCCGCACTGAATCGCAAAGAAAAATCAAATTCTGTTTTTGTTTTTTGTGAAGCGAGAATTGTTTTTTCCACGATGAGAAAGAAGAACGAGAAACATGATTTCTCATGCGCGAAACGAATTCGAAGCTGAACACTTCTCATGAAAAACGAGCAGTCTTTTGGGAATCTCAACAAATGAAAACTGAACTTCAATACGGACCTCGTCTGTGTTCTATCGTTCGGTAACATTGGTGGAGAACCTGAATTTACCCCATTACGCCTACCCAACCTCCGTGGATAGCGGTAGAGTTTTCCCTTTAACAAACTTCGGTCTTGCTTACTATCGTACAGCTTCTAGCTTGTTGAAGAGCAAGACAATACTATACTTCTTTAACGATCTTCGGTCTATATCACACATAGACGCTTCTTGTTCGTTAAAGAGTTAAAAGTCGCTTCGTCATATATCGCGTCCTCCTCTTGGGGCGTAGAGTCTTTCTTTTCGTACTAGTAGTTTTTCCAAAAGACTTGGGCCACTCGTTACAAGTTTTTTTATCGTACAAGTCGCAACTACATCGTCATACCTCGGTGGAACATCTTACTGCGTCGTCGTCTCGTTTTTTGTAGCCAAGTTTTTTTGTCGCAACATTTTTTCGAGGGCCAGACGCCTGTTTTTCCGACAAAAGAAGGTTTAAAAATTAAAAATTAACAACGAAATGCATGCAAATCAATAATTAATTTTCTCATCATCTTCTCATAGACCAAATTTGTATATTTTTTTTCGCATCTTGATCTTGTCGTCATTTTTCGCAAGACAAACTCAAAACCATGCCTCCGGAGCCGGGATACACGCGGTTCGTGCCCAACCGCGGCATGACCGTCGACGATGCCATGCACATATTTCTCTGTGTGCATGACAAACAACGAGTCTTCATCACCACGCTCAAGCCGGAAGACATTGATGAAGACGCGCCGGCGGACCTTGAGCTCGAGGACCAGAAGTACTGGATTCGTACCTTCTCCATGTACGACCAGAACTGCATCCCGGATTCCGCGGCGAAAATCTTGGACGACCACACTTTTCAGAAACTGGTCGACCTCTTCTACGAGAGCGACGACCACCAACAGTCCGAGCAGGAGCCGACGGAGGAAAACGACAAGGATCCGGACAACGCGCCGGGAAGCCCACCCGCGGAACAGTACAATACTCCGGGTTCCAGCTCCAACAGCCCACCGGTCTTCCCGCCGGTCGGATCCACGCTCACCTTCGAGCAGTGCATGCAGATTTGGAAAATGATGAACGGAAACAAACCGCAGGGGAACAACAACAACACGAACGACGACAAGAAGTACGACCACCTCTTCAAAAAACAACCGTGTACATACGTTGCGTTTAGTAGTTCTTCGTCCGCGCGCCGGTCTCACGGGACAGCAGCACTAGTGCCTTGATTTCGTGCAATCATATGTAGATTTGAAAAGGATTTAAGATTTGTCGTAGTTCTAAACAGGGGTCCTGTCTTTTTATCTGGGATTTTACGTTTTTTTTCCCTGACGGGTCGTGGAAATAACCATTGACAACCTTATTTGCTTTTCTCATTCCACTCACGTCGCGTAGCAGGGTTTGCTTTTTGCGTTGGTCTTGGTTGTCTATATATTGCTGCTTTCCTGAAAGAGAAAACTTGGAATTGAGATGAAGCGGGATACTACAGAGCAAACAAAACCGGCGAGAGCGTCAGTTTCCTTAATGAAGCGTCTATTTGACAGACAGACATTTTATCGGGGTACAGGTGTTGGTGTTTATGTTTTGGGAACAACAAAAACTACTCTTGGTTGAATTTCTATGGTACAAGTGGACAAATTTTGGTGTGCTGATGCTGAATCGAAGTAATCAAAAGAATAGAATTGTAACTGTAGTACATGTCAAAATAAATACTGTAAAAGCTTAATATCGTAGCATAGTTTAGTGTAATGTTAAAGTTCAAAGTTTGAGACTGTCCTGCACTTTCGGAAGACTTTTTTTGCGCATCATGTGCTGCTAGTTGTAGTTTTTCGAAGATAAAAGAACCGTGAAATAGGACTAGAAAATACAAGAAACCTCCTCCACTTTTTGTTCCTCACGCCGTGGCTTGCTGCTGCTGTTGTTCCAGCAGTTCCTCCACGCCCTTGTTGCCCCCAGACGCGGGCGACTTGTACTCACTCAACAGGTTGCTCAGCCGCTCCTTCCCGGCAATCTCGTCTGCCTCCAACGCCTGCATCTCCTTCAATTTCTTGTCCATGCCGTAAGTGGGGATCTCGCCCAACAAGGCTTTCATCACCTCATCCAAATCCAGCTCCCCACTGCAGTCCCGGTCCATGTGGAAAAATATGCGCCTTCGCCTCTTCACCGCGGCGTGCGTAGACGGCCCCGGGGGCCAGTGGATCCCGCCGGCCAGGGCTTGCTGGAATTCCAAAGGCGTCACCTGCCCATCGCCGTTGGCATCCAAAGCGGAGAAGATGGCGTCGCGAACGGATTGCTCGTTGACAAAGTCGCCGAAATAGGCGCGGAGGTGTTCGCGGAGAGAGATCATCTCTTCCTCGATAGGAAGGCGCTTTTCGAGGATCACCGCGTCGCGGGTCAGCTGGTTCGCCACTATCATATGTAAAAACGTCCCCACCTCCCCATAGTCAAGTTGGAACGTAGCAACACAAGTCCAGAAGTTTTGGGAGCCACGCATGACAAGTTGCAAAGTCGGTAATGTAGTTCATATTAGCAAGGACAGCTGCATCACAAGTCTATCTGCTTATCCTGTTTGCAGCATTACAAATGCCAAAACACGACGATTGGAAGCGCCTCCCCTCCCTTGGGGACGCGCATTACAAATATTCCTGCAATTGCAAATCTGCATGACAGCTCTGGGATGCTGGGGACGTTTTTACACAAGATAGCCACTTCTGGATCCTCCTCGCCGATATCCTTGCCCTTGATGGCACCCACGCGGCAAGAAAAGACCTGAAAGTTTATTTTAAAACGCATCGTACTAGTGGAAATCGCATTACAAATTTGCTCGGCATGACAAATAAAATTTGTAATGCGAATTTTCCTTTAATAAGAAGATTTGTAAAAATGCATGACCGTGATGACTACTAAGTACGTACCTTCGGATGCTTCGCCCACAAATCTTGCTCCTTGTATCCGGGCTGTTGTGAGGTTTTGATCCACGCGCCGAAATTATCCGCTGATTTCAAAGTCCACTTGTTCAAATAAACCCTTTCCACGTGCCGTTGCGCATCCGTCGTCATCTTCTTCCGGCTGGCGTTATCGCGATTGCGGATATGGAAGCGTCAGGTTTGAAATCGTCAAAGTTGAAATAGTTTGTCATGCATAAAGTGCAGCCCTCAAAGTGCCTGTCTTGCAGAGTAGGCAATTGAGGCAGATTGTAAGCCTATTGAGGGGTAGAAACTGAGCTGCTAAAGTAGCATGACAAAAGGCGTCTTTCTTACCCAAACAGCATGACAAACTGGATTCCGGCCGTACCTAGATTTGTCATGCGCCACTTGGGAACTGGGTCACAACTTTCATCCATTTTATGCATTACAAGTTTTTTCAACTTTGTCGATTTCAATCCTGACACACCCATATCGGAGCAAGTTGTTGTACGCCTGACGCATGGAATACCGCTTTTTTCCGTCCTTCCCAATAATGTAGCACTCCTCGTCGGTAAAAGTGACTTTGTTAATCCTTTGCATGAAGTCCCGCTCCTTGTGATCGTCCTTGAACTCCCGAACCTTCTCCTGCACCTCGTAGGGGTCAATTCCCAAAACCTCGGCAAATTCTTCGAACGATAAATCCCCCGACCCATCGGTGTCCAGAATCCGGAGCAAATTCGCCCTCCTCTCTATCCTGAGCAAAAACGTCCCCACACCAGAGTCAAGATGAGGATTTTGCAACACAAACGTAGAAGTTTTGGGACTCATGCATCACAAGTTCAAGCCCGTACTGTAGTGCAGGTTAGCAAGGGCTAACGCATCACAAATCCATCTGCTTATCCTGGTTACAGCATTACAAATGCCAAAACACGACTAGAGATTCCGCTCATGGAGATGCGCATTACAAATGTGCCTGTCAGTGCAAATCTGCATGACAACTCTGGGGTGGGGACGTTTTTACACATGATACTCTCCGCGTTCAAGTGGGAATTGGTCGCGTCCGGGTAGTATGCTCTGCAAAAGTATCGTACTCGTAGTTGTAATCGCAATCATGCATTACAAATCTCCCTCTGAAGCCAAATCCGCATTACAAATTCCATCTTTCATGCTGAGGGAATTTGTCATGCGATTTATACTAGTACGATGCTTTTGCATTTCATAGGTAGTGCATGCGCTGCAACCCGTGCTGAAATTCGTCCATGGAAACAGAATTGGACCGGTCGAGATCGTATGCATTACAAATATCCACCCTGGACGATGTCTGGAAGGATGTAAGAACTTGTGATGCTATATTTGGATACCACAAAGATCTGTATTGCATGAACAGCAAAAGAGGTCCAATGTTTCTTGCCACGGCCACAGGGCATTTCAATTTCTCATGCCGTATAGGCAACATCAGGAAGACCTCACATCAACATCTGTGGTGCTAGAGCATGCATCACAGACGTCAGGAGGCATGCAAAATGTGCATGACAAACCTTGCATCCTTCCAGACATGATCCAGGGATATTTGCATTTCATAGATCGAGCTTCAGGTAGAATTTGTACCACCAGCTCGTATCCGGCGCCCCCTCCGCGCCGCGGAGAAGTTTCCCGAATTTGTGAGCCAACCAGGCGCGGAAGTAGAGGAGTTCGTCCCCATCCGGGACTAGGTTGTACCGCCGCATCGAGTCCTTCACCTGCCCGTCGAAATACGTCACCCAGTGCACGGTCACATTCGCCCGTTGCTTCGGGGTCAGCCCAGCCACCGGCTGCTTCCAAATTGGCATCCGGCAGGTGTCCTGAAACGGCGCATCGAGCCAAATGCAGGCACCGGCGCAGTAGACAATTTGGTTCTGCTATCCCACGAAAAAAGTGTTACAGTTACACATTTGCTGTACCTTCAGCATCACAAGTTTCCCCTGCATGACAGAGAAAACTTGCAATGCAAAGATCATAAGGGAAAACAGGAAGGAAACGAGGCTCCAAAGCATTTCCTGCATGAGAAAAGTTGTCTGTGTTGCCGGTCTTGCAAGACAATGTGTAACTGTAACACTTTTTTCTTCCCATATCTGCCGGAGGTTCGACCCGGTTAGCAACGAGTGGACGGAGAGTTCTATCCTGCGCAAAAACGTCCGTACGACCCCATAGTCAAGATCTTGGGAACTTAGCAACACAAATCTGGAAGTTTTGGGAGCTACGCATGACAAGTTCTTGCAGTCCCTAGTGTGGAAGTGCAGGCTCCGTTCGTAAGGTGGACTATAGCTGCCGCATCACAAATCCATCTGCTCATCCTGTTTCCAGCATTACAAATTCCAAAACACGAGGACTACAAATGCTTCTCATGGGGACTCGCATAATTACAAATGTTTCTGTAGATGCAAATCTGCATGACAACTCTGGGGTCGTGGGGACGATTTTGCTCAGGATAAGTTCCCGCTGCACTTTCAATTCCGGCGCGGTCACGAGGAACGCGGTGCCGACAGCCGGGTCCGGGTCGATTTTCACATTTTGCAGTAAGTCGTCAAGGTTTTTCGTCTCGCGGACAAAATTTCCGAAGAACGACTGGTCGTCCCGAGTAATGGACGGAAATTTACCCATTTTTTATATTATAGTTTCCTGATGTGCTGTTTAGTGTACAGTAGTCTTTTACTTAACGTCGCCGAATGAGTAAATACCCAAAAGGTCGTCGTCGTGTGTAGTAGTCGTGTTTCTGATTTTGTCGCCTACTACTTTCTTATGGGGGTCGTGTTCTTCTTCGTCTTGGGTAGAGAAATTGAGAGCCTGTTTCATGTTTCTTCATCCATTTTTAACGTTTTGGAAAAGCAAAAATGCCAACAAGCTGCAACGAACGATGAACAAGGCGAAGAGAAACCACGGCACAAGTACCGTAACTACAGCACAGAACGACAACGAGGTGGGAAATGAAGGACGAAAAGGACGATAAGCACGACTTTTTGCACGAAAATGGAACCTGTAAAACAACGAGGGAGAGTATTTTATACTCGATAATTTGCACGACTAAACAGATTTTGTTTTATCACACAGCGCAATTATTTTGTATCTGTATGGGTTCCTCAACCGAAACTTCTTTAGAAGGTTTCTCTTGTTTCTCTTTTATATTCAGCATGTGTGGCTTCATTATTCTCGTCCTGAAGCAGGAACGATAACGATTACACGTCAGACTCAGATCATATCACCAGGGGCTACTTACGACCGATTTCTTTCTCCTGTTGAAAAAGACTGCGTTTGCGTTTTTTATTTCATTTCCTATCAATTGTTCAGAAGAGGTAGTATCAATCATGGAGGACTAGGCTCAGCGAGGAACACTCTAAATTCAATCTACGATGCTGCAAATTCTTGCAGCTAGTCTCGGCCTTGCACGTATCTTCGTCTACTTCCATGGACAGTTCGTGGTCTTGCTTGTTCATTTCCGACACAAGTAGAACTAGAAGACACAATAACTTCCTAGAAGCTCACCCAATCGGAAAGCAGTGCGCATTACAGCTCTGGTATGTAGTGTCCAAAAATCTTCTTCGCAAGAAGATATATGGTTGTCTGTTGAGTACTAGAAACTATGCGTGCTGGTGAAGAAATAAGAAGCGCCGCGTATTATATCGCTCTCCTCATGTCTTTTCAACGTTATGTATGTTGCAGTCAAGATGATCTGTTGTAGTTCTTTGTCATAATTCTAGAAACACTATCTTACAGGTAGGACGGCTCATCTTCTTCTTCACATTCAGCACAGTGCAAAAAGTGCTCTTGATCTTCAAAATGTTCTTGCGTTGGGAACGTCAACGTCGTGTGATCAGGCGTAAGTTAAGTGCGATGTCAATGCCAATAAGTTGGCGGCCCCGCATTTTCATCCGGAGTTGTCGTCCAACCATGCTGCAAGCCAATTAGCTCCGGCCTAGAGCATATGCGAGTGCACAACTCGCCCTCCCTCTCATTTGCGTAGCATGAACAGGAGCAATACAAACATCGGAACCTGTGGAGCATCTGTGGAGCGTTTGCATGACAAATTCATGCGCGTAAGCAAAAGCAATGTAGTACTGCTTGGGCTTCCGGAATCTGTCATGCAAACAGTACGACAAAGGCAAAGCAGTGCCAGCGCTTGGATTTGGTAGGTATTTTGCGTGACAAATGAGTGGAACAAGGGAGATGAATTGTGCGCTCTCATAAAACTTTCCCCGCTAATATCCCGACGGCCGCGGTGGAAGAGGTTGCCCACGATCCCACGTGGTGCCCCACTACCAGTTGCACTACCTGTACCTTCGCGGGCGTTAGTCGTCTCCTGCGCCAGACCACCTATGGGTTTATCGTCCATCTGCAAATTATTAATCAGCTGGTCGCTATTTGCAATCCTTTCTGCAATACTTTTCCCTAACGCAACCCGGTGCCCTTGTGCGGCCGCTACTCCCAGAGAAAAGCAGCAACAAATACCGGCTGCTTGCGTCGTCGCGATCTGGCACGGTGCACAGCAAGCGCAGCAGAGGAGCTTGTCTGCGCCGCAACAAACTGCCGGGACGGTCGGGGCCACGGCGGATGAACTTGTTCCCATCTGGCAGAGCGTCACGCCCAGATGTGGGTTGCAGCAAAACTGCGCACAAGGCAGACCTGCGGGCCCGAAATTGTTCGCACAGCACGTCGGGTCTGCGGCGGGTAAAACGAAGTTGTAGCACGCACTCTGCAAGGTGTGTCCAGCGGCGCAATTCGACACCGTGTTGACCCCGCAGAGGACTTTTGATTTTCTCCGCATCTCCCGCTCGTGGCTGTCCAAACCAGGAATGCAAAGGACCTTCACCATCTATGGATGTGTCAGGATCGAAATCGGCAAAGTTGAAAGTGAAACAGTGAAACAGTTTGTCATGCATATAATGCAACGTTGAAAAATTTGAATTTGTCTCTATTGCGGAGGACGCACACGCAAGGCGGGAGGCGCCAGATTATAGGCCTGCTGAGGGGTAGAAATAGAGCTGCTGAAGTAGCATGACCAAAGGCGTCGTCTTTACCCAAACAGCATGACAAACTGGATTTAGGCTCTACCTAAATTTGTCATGCGCCACTTGAAATCTGGATCTGGGCTTCATCAACTGGCATCCATTTTATGCATGGCAAATCATTTCAACTTACTCTGTCGAAGATTTCGAACCTGACAGATCCATAAGCCCGCCTGTACAGTGCGACACGCGACGTGTTTCGAATGTGAAGCCACGGATATGATATCCTCGGCGAGGTTATCGCAGCAGTTCTCGCAGCAGGCTCTGAGTCCGTTTTGAAGCAACGTGCGCCTGGATGGTTTATTGCCGATAGGCATATCGACAATATCCATATCATGCTGCTGCGGTGGAGCTCCTGTATCGGTAGCGGCGAGAACCGTCGGAACGAAGTGTTCTTGAAGTTCAGAAAGTCCTCCGAACAGGAAAACTACCGGTAATAGTGTCCCTGCGAAAATGGAGGAGGAGCCGCGACCTCGAAGGGCGGTTGTTGGAGCTGCGCCCACGCTCCTCGTCCTCTCGAAGCTCTTTCCCGTCATCTTCCGACTCGTCATTTTAAAAATCACGCCGCAGATTATAAATATGCAAAAAACCGCCGCGCGTGGGTAGGAATACTTAATTTTGATTTTACACTTTTTAATGTCTACTTCAAGGATAATCGATATCGAAATCGCTTCCCAAAATCGTGGTGCGAAAAATCTCTCACAAAAATCCTAGATCTCGCGACGTCAAGCTAAGATTGCGATTATGATTACTTTTACTATGGTGTCGAAAATGAAATCTTACAATTGATAAGTGGTTTTGTTTTTCTTTTTTTCAAACCCGTAATAGAGTTAGAAGCAAAAAAAAAAAGATAGGATAGAGGCAAGTCAGCGGAAAAGAAGCCGCGGTCTTCCTCTTCAATAAAACTGTGTACAATAAAATATAAATAAGCCCGATATTACGATAGAAGCACGCAGCGTCTCCTCGATGAAGCCGTTTATTTTTTCTCAGTTGTGCACTTACTAGATGATGATGATCGGGGCCTACTGGTCGGTTTATTTGGGATGATCTTCTTGCTGGGAACCATAGTATCGATCCAGGTTTATTAATTTAAGCAGCTGCGCTGCGTGGGCGACAGAGTCGCAAGCCCTACTTTTGTTCCCCGGCTTTTTTTTCATGCCGCCCGCCGCCGGCCAATGCGCTCACTCTAACTAGCTTTCCGGCACGGCACAAATGCCCGCCCGGGCGACCGAAGTGATGCGAAACAGGCCTCGGGGCCCAGTGAGATTGTCTCGGTTCCTATTACAGGTTTTCCCGCTTCCCGTCTCGGGCCCCAGTGAGGTCTCTACACCGCACAGGCTCCGGGGCCCAGCGCGACGGGTTGACTGTGGCTCTAGGCAGGTCGCGGCCTGCTACCAGCTACCACCCCCTCACTGGCTCACTCTCGACACCCCGGCCGCCACGCCACGCGGCTGCGGGCTGGGTGATGATTTCATGCGCGGCGTGTTTTAGGTGCGAATTAATAGCCGTCGGGGCTTGTGGGTACGTAGCTTGCAAAACCAGCAAGGCGCTCGCACCTGCAACCAGCCCCCAGCCAGCCTGTACGCGTGAGGCCTGGCGCCCTGCTTTGTTTGCAAGGCACGCTGTCGGACTCGGTCTGTGTGTATGTATCTATTGGCTGCAACGTGATGAAGCCCGGGCTTCTATTGACAAACCCCCCCACAGGGGCCCCGACGTGCAAGGCCCGGGCCTCTGTTGACAAACCTCGCTCCCAGCGAATTCGAATGCAGCGGGCACATGCTAAACGAAAGCAAGAGGAAGTAGGGCAACAACATCCAGAGCCAGCCTAGTATCGTTTCAGGGCAGGGCTTTTATATGCCTTCTGCAAGTGCTGCTCTGGCACTGGCTCTTTATTTTCTTTGTGTGAAGTCCCAAAGCCACGTCTTGCCGCCTTGTTTTGCTTGCGTGATAACAATTGGCCTGCCGTGTCTCTTTGTTTTGTTGCTCTATCAATCCCGATGGTGCGACGTTTTGCAGCCTCCTGCGTATTACATAAACGAACCATAAGCACCAACGGCGTGTGGTGTGTCGGCCCGGGGTCCCTCGGGCTCACCCAAGCGGCGCCGGGGCCGGGCCAGTTCATAGGACCTATTCCGGGACAGCCCGCCGGCGGATAAGCCGGGGGGGGGCCCCCCCCGGCTTATCCGCCGCGGGGGCGGATAAGGATTTCATTGTTACCCCACTCTTACTAGATGATCGGGGCCTACTAGTCGGTTTATTTGGGATCTTCTTGCTGGGAACCATAGTACTATCGATCCAGTGTAGATCTGCTTGTGGTCCTACTTCTCCTTCCTTGTTTTGTACTAGCCCGTAGTGTACGTGTACGATAGCGATGCTGTAGTTGTGATGTGCGTGCCTAAAGATAAAAATAGCACGATGGATGATCTTCCGATAGATCACGATCATGCTCATGCTCATTTATTTCTGTTGAAAACGACTGCGTTGTGATTTCCTATCATCATCAATTCAGGAGAGTTAGAAGTACTATCAGTGCTAGTAGACTACGCACAGCGAGGAACAACTACACTTCAAATTCCATCACAATTTTCTATGGAGCTGCAAATTCTTGCAGCTAGTCTCGGTGTTGCACGTATCTTCGTCTTCCACGACCACGGACACATCGTGGTGGTCTTGATTGTTCATTTCCGACGCAAGTAGAACCAGAAGACACGACTTTTTCCTAAAAGCTCACCAACATGAGAGAAGTGCGCAACATCACAGCTTTGGTATGTAGTTTTCAAAAATCTTCCCGGGAAGACATATTATGATGGTCTGTTGAGAAGAAACTTTGCGTGCTGGTGAAGAAATACATACATACACGCTCCACGCGACTCTACGAGAGGTTTGTGGCGCTCTAAATTTGATCCTGTCACCTGGAAAGCGATCCACTCAACGGCGTACGAGCGAGCAAGAGTGTGAAGTAACCCTCTGTATTCGTGATTTGGCCGAACATCTCAAGAGGTGAACAAGGATCCGGGAGGTGCCTGGCCACCCTGCTGGGGGGGGCGTCTTAGAGCGCACCGGCGAGCTCTTATTCCAATGTTCCTGGTGGCAGCATCAATGCGTCTTCGCTACGAGCGTCGTGTTGATTGATTTTACCACGGTCTTTCGATGTCGGCGACGGGCTACGAGCCTTGTGTCGCGTTCATCGCGCATCCTGCACTCTAGCGGATGCTGCTGCCTTCTTACAGGAGCTGTGTGCAAAAATATATAAACTGACTGGCTGGTGAAGAAATAAAATAAGGAGCCCGTACAGCGGCCTCATGTCTCGTTAAAAGTGTTGAAGTTGACGTTGAGTATGTTGCAGTCATCTGTTGTTCTTTGTCATTTTACAAACACTATCCTACAGGTACAAACTCATATCTAGCTGGACAGCTTAATATCTTTTCATTGCAAAAACCGATCTTGATCTTCAAAATGTTGCGTTGGGATCATCATCATGCAGAAAGAGAAAATATAAACGTAAGTTAAGTGCGAGGATGTCAATGACAATAGGTCGTCGGCTCCTCATCTTCCGAAGTCGTCCAACCATGCTTCAAGCCAACTAGCTCCGGCATAGAACTTATGAGAGTGCACAACTCGCCCTCCCTCTCGTTTGCATGGCATGAGTGACCAGCAATACAAATGCCGGCACCTGTGGACGTGGTCGTGGAGCACCTGTGGAGCCTGTGCATGACAAGTTCATGCGCGTAATGTAGTAGTAGTGCTGCTACTGCTTGGGCTTCCGAAATTTATTGTCATTCAAACAGTTCAACAAAGCAGTAGCAGCGCTTGGATTTGGTAGGTGTTTTGCATGACAGATGAGGGGGAGGGAAGGTTGCGCGCTCTCATAAAACTTTCCTCGCTACCCCCACGGCTGCGGCGGAACAGGTTGCCCGCAAATCTCCGTGCCCCCCCTCGAGCACTACTTGCACCCCCGTCGCCACTGCTCGTCTCGTGCGCCGGACCTATGGGCTTATCATCCGTCTGCAAATGCATCAGCGGGTGAGACCCCGGCTCACAGGACCCGTCCGCAGCTTGAATCAAAAATGGCAGCCACAATTCATTGCGATTTCTCACGTCCACCGCACCGTTGTTTCCCATGCTTTCTGCAACACTTTTCCCGAACGCAACCCGGTGCCCTTGTGCGGCCGCTACTCCCAGCGAAAAGCAGCAACAAATACCGGCTGCTTGCGTCGTCGCGATCTGGCAAGGTGCACAGCAAGCGCAGCAGAGGAGCTTGTCTGCCCCACAGCAGACTGCCGGGACGGTCGGGGCCACGGCGGATGAACTTCCCATCTGGCTAAGCGTCACCCCCAGATGCGGGTTGCAGCAAAACTGCGCACAAGGCATACCTGCGGGCCCGACGTTGCTAGCACAGCACGGCTCTGCGGCAGGTAAAGCGCAGTTGTAACACGCGCACTGCAAGGTTTGTCCAGCGGCGCAACTCGCCATGCTGACCCCGCAGAGGGCTCCGTTCCGCATCTTCCGCTCGTGGTTGTTCACGCCAGGATTGCAAACTACGTCCACCATCTCCAAAAACGCGTAAAGACAGCAGCCCGCCTGTGCACAGTGACACACGGTGCGAGCATCCTCGGCGAGGTCCTCGCAGCAGGCCCCCGAGCGGTTGCGCAGCGCGGACGGTGTGGCGCCGCTGAGTCCCCGTTGGAGCAACGTGGATGGTGGTTTGCCGATAGGCTTATCCATATCCTCCTGCAGTGGAGCTCCTGTATAGGAGGTAGCGGCGAGAACCCCCGTGGGAAGTAAGTATTGTTGAAGTTGAAGTTGAGCAAGTCCTCCCAGCAGGAAAACTACCGGTAATAGTGTCCCTGCGAAAATGGAAGAGGAGGCGCGAGGACCTCGAAGGTTTCTTGGAGCCCCCACGCTGTTCTCGAAGCTCCTTCCGCTCATCTTCCGATTCGTCATTTTATTTTTCAAAAATTCACGCCGCAGGGATGCAAAAAAGCGCGCGTGAATACTAGGGACGTAATTTTTGATTTAGGCTTAGTGTTGATGTCAAGGACAATCGATTCCGGCGTGGTGCGAAAATTCTCACACCAAAATCCTGGAACGAAATTGCTCTCGCTCGTGCTGAAAATAATACTATGTCGTGGGTCAAGGTCTAGCGTCTAACCAAGATTTGGATTGATTAGAGTGTCGGAAATAAAATCTTACAGGTGATGAGTCGTTTTGTTTTTTAAAGCAAAAAAAAAGATATCAATGTGGAGGAAAGTCAGCGGAAAATAAGATAGAAGCCGTGGTCTTCAAAATCAAAACTGTGTACAAAATAAGCCCGATAGGTAGAACCACGGAGCATTATCTCCTCGATGAAGCCGTTTTCGTTTATTTCTCAGTTGTGCTAATGCGTACTAAAAATACTAGATGACCGGGGCCTAGTCAGTTTTGGATCTTCTTGCTCCGAACCATAGTATCCAGTGTAGATCTGCTTCTGGTCCTTCTCCTTCCTTGTTTTCTAGTCTCCGTGTCCGTAGTGTACGATAGCGATCATGTTGTGTGCCTAAAGATAAAAACAGCACGATGGATGATCTTCTGATAGATCAAGATCACGCTTAAGCTTTAGGCGCTTTTGCTGCTTTTTATAAAGCTCTTCGATGTTTAATTCAAGTCCTGTTGAAACATGATAAGTATTGACCGCCTCTGTTGTATGAGCTTACTGCAACTACAAATGCAGGCGAGCGGGGCGATTTAGTCGGCACTTGTTGGGGCTCGCGGGTTTACTACAGCACCTGCTTCGAACACCAACATACAAATGACTTAATTCCGCTATTGTTGCTTGTCATTCTGTATTCCTGTGCACGGAAGAAGGAGCTCTGAAAGGTTTAGTTTTGATGTGAGTCGCATTTTCATAGCGATCCGATCCATTATTAGAAGCGGCAGTCAAGCGCATAAAATTCACGTCGTGCTCATCCTGCTGGGCAGCCCCGCGTTGTTCACGGAAGTTCGTAAAAACGTGGCCAAACCCGTCATATTGCTGCCCTCTTGCCCGTCGTTTTTTCCACTCGCCATCCCTGCGCCGCCGCCCGAAGAAGATGTAGTTCCTACTGGCCCTGCACCGGAAGAACCCCCTCCCGCAAAGGAACTCGAGGCGTTATTCTGCCCTCCGAGCTGGATCCCGCTATTGGTAAACGCGGAGAAGGAGCTGGTACAACCTGACGATCCACCGCCACCCCCACCCCCTCCCCTACCGGCGGCTGTGCTTTGCGTCATTATGCATTGCAAAATCCACCGGTGCAGCTGCAGTACAAATCGCATCACAAATTTTTGTCAAGGTGGAAGAAGGTAGTAACTTGTCATCATGCAGCAGTGGAGTTAGGTAGGAAAGCACATCTGTCAATGTATCATAATCATGGAAATGATCTCATTCATAGTAGACCTACGATGCTTTTGCAGTGGGATAGTCGTATTTTCGCCACCATTGCTATTGTCCGCATTGTTCAGCTCCTGTTTCGCCGCCAACGCCCTCGCAAGCCGTTTCAACTGCTCTCTTCGATTGTTCTGGCAGCCGAGGTAGGTTCGGTAGACCGCGTTTGGTGGGGGCTCGATTTTGACACCCGCTTTGTAAATGAGGTCAAAGCCGCCGACCTGGGAGCAGGGGGAGGGGGGTTTTGTTGCATTTACATAAGCACTAATAAGCACTATACTTCTTGCGTTTCTCTTTCTTTATTGTTCACCTCCCGTTGTCTGTCCTGCCTAGTCTTGCATCGCAAAACGTGTTTGTCATGCACAAAAATGCATCTTCGCGAAAAAGCTATCTTCTGTACCTGATCCTCAATTTGTCCCTTGAAGTAATTTTCCAGTATGGAAGCGTCAGGATCGAAATCGACAAAGTTGAAATAATTTCTCACGCAGAAATTGCAAGGCATGAAGTACCTCTTTTGCAGGGATGGCAAGCGAAGCCGATTGTGAGCCTGTTTAGGGTTTGAAATAGAGCTACTAAACTAGCACGTCAAAAGCAGTCTTCTGTGCCCAAACAGCATGACAAATTGGATTCCGGCGCTCGGAAAATTTGTCATGCGCCGCTTGATAAGTGGGCTTCCGACTGGTATCGGTTTTATGCATGACAAAGTATTTCAACTTTGACGATTTCGATCCTGACACAGCCATATCCAGGTCCAAAACGGTGAATGTGTCGTCCAGCAAGCCAAATTTCAATTCGTAATCTTCTCTCGTGGTAGCCGTCAAACTCGGACTGGAGTTTACTTCCAATAGCCACGGCCGGAGGTCCGATATGCAAGACAAATCCACCATACACGTACGAAAAGCATCACAGATTTTGAAAGAAGAGCATGCCACTTATCATGCTGCATAAACTTGGCGGTCCAGCTTTGTCATGCAATACCAGCATGTGCTTGTGTACGTCGTGAGCGGGATCTTCACTGTGGGTATCCGACGACACAATCACGTCGAAGCCGTACAGTTCGAAGCAGTGTTTATCGCTGATGATCGCGCCCTGTACCGCGATATGAGAGTGCACAACTCCCCCTCCCCCTCATCTGTCATGCAAAACCCCAAATCCAAGCGCTTTCCTTTGGCACCGGTTGCATGACAGATTCCGGAAGCCCAAACAGTATCTATGTTTGTACTACACTAGAGCTGCATGAATTTGTCATGCGCAGGCTCCACGGGTGCTGGTGTTTGTATTGCTGGTCATGCAATACAAATGAGGGGGAGTTGTCGTTGTGCACCCTCATATGCGAATAAAGACCGCAGTATCACTTCCTGAATTTCGTGGAACATGTGATTCTATCCTGTGCAAAAGTACCGCACTCGTAGTAATAAATTGCAATCATGCATTACAAGTCACTTTCTTAAGGAAAATCAGCATTACAAATTTTATTTCTCATGCTGGGGAAATAAATATTAATTTGTAAATGCATTTATACGAGTGCGATACTTTTGCAGTTCATAGATTCACCTCGTCCCGGGAGTAGGCCGTGTACAAATATGATTTCAAATGCTGCAAATCCCACTTTCCTCCCCGCTTCTCGTCGTAGTTATCTTGGTGCTTCTGGATGGCGACGTTTGTCAAGTGGATCGCCAAATCGGCCGATTTTAAGTTGAATCTCCCCCCGGAAAACCGCGCGAACCCGGAACGATAGAGGTAAACGACGAGCGGAGACCAGGACGTGACCAACACGTACAGGCGGAGATCGAATTTCCTACCACCGATTAAAAGCGGGTTTGCAATGTACCGCTGGACGACGTAGGGTTCTATTTCTCTTGGTTGTTCGTCATCTTTGTCTTTCGATTTCTTGTTGTCCTGGTTTTTCCACCTTGGTTCGGCTGGCCGCCAATCCGAAATCGCTTTCAAGGAATCGAACAGAAAGATGCCCTGATAGTTGTGAATGTGATTTTGGTTTTGCGAATCAAAATTGGAACAACTTATTTGCAAAAACAGAGACGAAAACGAACCTGTCATGGTGACGAAAAGAAATGTTGAAGTCCTCGTGTCTACTGTCATGCATGATATCACTATCACAACTTGAACTTTATACCTTTCCCTGCGCCTTCCCGACTGGTTTCATGATCCAGTGTTTTCCTATTTTCTCCTTCGCGGATTTTTTGAACTCCTCAACAAACACGCTGTACTCCGTGGGTAAAGAAAAAGTCGTCGGGGTAATGTTCGCGTACAGCTCCGCCTCCTTACTGTTCGACCCGAACTGTTTTTCCGCGGCTTTTTTCGCCCGTTTCAAGTGCTTGATCAGCAAGTCTTTCCGTGTTAATTCGAAGTGGTTCCGGAAGTGGTTGACGCGTTGAAACGGCTGTAAATGGACATAGTCCAAATTATCGTGGATCCACTCCCGGTCACACCAGTGGATGTCCCACTCCAGTTCCGCGTCGGTTTCCTTGTAGCCCCGTGACCTCAAGACGTCTAAAACCGTGTTGTGAAAGGAAGTTTTGAACCGGATTTCCCGCGTTGGAATCTGGATCTGGTCATTCGCCTTGTCGGCGTCGTTTTGGTTGTTCGCCATGCGCGATTTGGATTGGTACCCGCCGATGTTGGTAATATTCCGGTCTCTATCCGCACCGCCGTACCCCATCGCGGTGTTGCCGCGGATTAGGTATTGACGAAGAAATTCGGACATGGTGTTTGTTTGTTTGGTGCTCTTCTTTCGCAAGTAGAGAAGAAAGGATACGCTCACGCAAAGAGTCTGCAGATGTAGGGGCCGTGTGGAGGTCCTCTGCGGCACCGCAAGAAGGGGCCACCACAAGAGCAACTGCTTCCAACTCTGACGAGCTCGTGGTGGAGAAACAAAAAGTTAATTGTTCAGTGCCGAAAATTAAACGCAGAAACCACACCGATCAACAAAATAAAAAGAAAATGCAGTGATGAAGCGAATAATAGTCTCTCCAAGAACAGGCTGGTGGCTCTACTTCATCAATTCTCTCTTTTCGCTCTCAAACTTGTCTGTTCCATCAACAAAAACGCATACGATGCTTTCTCTCATCCATGCGACGAGGAGACTTCGCAGTCGTTTCCTTCGTACTCGTTCTCACGATTATATTCACTTTCGCTTACCACGAAAAAAAAACTTGTCTTTCGCAGCCTACTAGAACGGATAAAGAAACTAACAACACCTGTTTAAGCCGCCGTAACGAAGCAAGCTGCAGCAGCGACGCAGTTTTTACTAGTGATTTTCATTTGAAAGATGGGAGATGATTTTTTGGTTACCAGATGACATGCGCTTTTATTGTGTTTGGAAGTTTTGTTCGTATTGATAACGCGGCGGAACACGTCAACGTTGACAATTACGGTGTGACAAAACTAGTAACATACACTTAGTACAAGGAATGGGGTGGATCATGAGCACAGCTCAATGGGTAGACGCTGTGGTACAACTAGTGTATTAAATAAGTGACTGTAGAGGCACCAGAAGTTCTCACGATAAAAGTAAAACTTGACACCTAAAGCATAAATCGAAGTTTACAGGCTTATGCAGATCTATTCTTCTTCAATCGGCACGAAATTTGCCGCCCCCGCACCCCCTCCCTGACAGCACGCCGCATCCTCGGCCGATTCAGGTCTTTCGTCGGGCAGCACCACGTATGCATTGCAAAAGTATCGCACTCGTATAAATGCATTACAAATGTCCTCAGCATGAAAAATTAAACTTGTATTGCGGATTTACCTTGAGAAAAAAATTTGTAATGCATGATTGCAATACGAGTACGATACTTTTGCACAGGATACCACCAGGGGGGTCTCACAGGTCTCGTGCTCCTCGTCGTAAACGCACTGTGGTAATTATCCACATTAAATTTCCCGTACACGTACAAATGCAGTCTCTGCATGACAAAACTTGCCTTCAATCCTAGTCTAGCATGACAAGTTGGACACTGCAAGTTAGCGAAATTTGTCATGCATTTTGTACATGTACAGGAAATTTACATTGCATAGTAATGCTTCACACGCGCCTTTGCTCACCTGTTCCGCGCACTTTTTGCTGCTTGCCGGTGCACTGGAGTCTCCACCCCCGCCCGAGCTCGACGAGAGAGCGATGGGCTCGCAAGTCTTCAATGGTTCAGCACCGTTATCGTTAACGTTATTAGTGTCCTCGACTGCTTTTTCTACCATGTGACAAATTTCCTTCCCCTCTGCGTCTGTCACCGCTTTACACTCTTCCTCGGATTCATCTTTCCCCAGACACAGGTTCTCCTTCATCGGCGCGTTTTTCGCTTGACAGCTAGGCGACCCGGAGAACGAAGCGGACATAACGATTGTGCACTGCTCTTCCCCATCTTATGCAATGCAAAGATGTCTGGGTCTGGAAGGATGCAGCTTGTCTTTGTCATGCTAATTCTGGATAGTGCAAAAATCTGTGTTGCATGATTGCCAAAAGCTCCTCACTTTTGACCAAGCTGGGAGGGAGTTTCTCATGCAGACGAGGCATGATAGACGCCGGACAGAATCTGTCATGCTAGGTGATGTATGACAGACCTCACGCGTCATGGAAAACCTGCATGACAAGTCTTCCAGCCTTCCAGACCCAGACATATTTGCATCTGATACATCTTCCCCTTTCACGGTTTCGCACTCTTCCACTGTCTTCGCTGCACAAACAACCGCCCAGGAGCCGAGGGGTTGGCAGGGGGTGTTGGGGTTTTGGTTCAGCCCGTGCCATTCGCATTTGAGGAGCCCAGAGTTGTTGGATGTTGAACCACCATCGTCGCTCGGCACCGTTTCACAGGCGTTTCGATCAAGTTGGTCCGCGCATTCCGGGACGGTTAAAGTCTCTTTTTCTTCACAATTGGAACTTCCCGCGATCCACTCGCACTGCCGCTGGTAGTGGACCGTTACTATTTGCTCGCATTGTTCCTGGGTTTTTCCAATTGCGCATCCAGGTGACGGATCTACTTCAAGTGGGTCGACGCAAATCCCTGCGCCGCTATCCCAATTGCACTTCGGCCCCCCGTAATTGCTAAATTGGAGGATTTTCGTGCACTGTGTTTCCGTGGTTGCGTCGACGCAGTTGTAGAGACCGGCTTCGCAAACATCCTCTAACATGGAGCACAGCCGGCTTCCATCCGAAAAATCCTTTACCGATTCACAGAGAGCTTTATTTCCATTTTCCACCTGGTCACAAGTGGTCGGGACGGAGTAAGCAGGGCCGTCTTCGTAGTTTACCAAGCCACCACCGTCTGGTGAAACAAGTCTCTCCTCGTAGACCGGGACAAACTCACCGGTTTTATCGTAACACCCACAGTCCTTCCCCATTTCGTTCCCGCTTCCCCAGAAACAGGAACTCAGCGTCGTGACAGTCGAAGCTTCGCAAATCCCTTTCTGGCAGCTCGGCGACCCGGCGATTTGCGTTGATTTCCGCGACGCGTCGCCGGTGCACCGGTTGGCGAACGGGTGGTCTTGCGCTTGTTGTTCTAACTTCGCCACCGCGACGGTCGTTGCCCACTCGGAATGGTAGTACCCAACTGTTCCGCAGCGTTCGCGGTTACTCCAGGTAGAACAGGGGTCGTAGGTCTGAACTTGTCCGGTGGCGCCGCTTTGTTCGCCCACACGACTCAAAACCCGATTCACAATTCTGTACACCTTCCCCGCATCCGCCTCTGACACGCTTTCCGGCCGCCAGCAGGAGTTAGAGATATTATTATTCTCGCACAGAAAACTCAAGTCTTTTTTCAAGACCACGGCAACCCAGGTACAAGCGACGATGTACTGCCCTAAATCCGTCAAATGAATATGGTCGACGAACAGCTCATCATCCGAGAAAGCGAGGTTATTAGCCACCCACTCAGCACTCGGCTTGTGCAAAACGTTGTAGCGAAATTGGTCGAGGATCTTTTCGTCTAACGGCTGGAATAAAGAGTTCAAATATTTCGTTTGTTTTCTCCCTTTGTGATTCAACCCTTGCAGCCTGCGCTCGCCCACGTTGAAATCGAAGGTCTCGCCGTTGTCGTACCCGTTTTTATGAAAGGCCTGGAAGTGCTCGGAACTCTCTTGAACTTTTTCGTGCTTGTTCCACCACCGGCTGTCCATGTCTTCGTCGCAGGTTTCCAAATCATCGGCATTCATCGTGACTCTATCCGCTTTTCTCGCGATGTGAACCGCTAGTCCAGCTGGCACGAAAGCCCCTGCCCCGTGCATCAAACTGTGGGCGCTGTTCCGAAATAGGCTGTAATTCCAACACGCGTGATTCTGAGTCGCGTACTTTCCGTAGCCAATGGACGGGTAGACGCGGCATTTTAGCTCGCTGTTTCTCTTGTACTTATTCTGAAGTGGTTGGATGTTTTTGAAGTCAAAGTTGGTGCCCTCCTTTGGCCAATCCGCCCCTTTTTCGAAATAAGCACTGGATTTAGTTTCTACACCCGGGCAGTTTTTGTAGTAGATCTTCTTGGAATTCGCATCCGGCTCTCTCTCGCCGTGTGGCATGTGGGAAACGATCAAAGCCTCCGGAAATTGCGCCTGGTAGAACTCGACACTGGACTGGTAGAAATGCTCAGCTGAGGTCGTAAACCCGGCATTGTCTGACTGCTCTTGTAAAGAGATAATATCGTACCGGCTTTGGACGTATTCTTTTTCCAAGAAAAGCTCCGTGTCGTACCAATCCGCAGAAGTTCCCATCCCCTTTTGCGGGCAACCTAGGGAATTGTGCCTGGAATTCCCCGCGTCATCCAGGGTTTCCGGTGCAAATGCGCACTTTGTGCGAAAATCGGTAAAACCAGCCAAAAACGCGTTGTGGGCCTTCATGTGGATAGTGGTAGAACCAGCCGTGTCCTCGTCGACGTCTAATCTCTCGTTAACCGACTCCGCTAACAATTGCACATACCTCGGCAACCCCGCGCGGTTTTTTCCGAGTTCTAATTTCGACGATTGCCCCACGGTGAGGCTGTTCCCGACGAATAACACGCGAATTCTTTGGGTTTTCTGTCTTGGGATGTTATCGTAGATCCGGTAGAAATCGGGAATTGGCGGAATTCCAGTCGCTGCTTCACTGGTTTTGAGACAGCATCGGGCTTTGCATTTTTCCCAAGTCGACCCAAGATTGCACTCGTGGTTGGGGAGGAAAATAAAGTTTTGATTGTCACCGCCATCGTTGCATTGAAAAGCCTCGTTCTCGCCGAACATGAAGCCGCAGGTCGCCCAGGGGTGGCAAACTCCGCCCATTGCATCTAAATTATCGCTTGTGCTGTGCTCGGTTCGTTGCCAATTGCACTCGGGAACTATTGCTGCTGTATCCAATTGCTTTTTCCGCCACCGAGGGCTCCAGCCGCCACCGATAACGCAACGGTTCTCCTCGTCGGCCGTCACGTTCCGCTGGAAACTCCAGACGTCGCACCCTTCCCTCTCGTGGCACTTTTCCCGACACCGTATCAATTGTAAAAATGTCTGGGTCCGGATGAAATCATGTTTGTCATGCTTGTCTGGCATGACTCCTAAATCTGTCATGCACGTTACCCAAGAGCTCCGTTTTTCTGTGATGCAGAAGCGCACTTTGTCGTGCAGAATAAGCAACACCTAGAAGCTCAGAAACTTGTCATGCTGAGCCAGCACTTGTGGCCTCCTCATGATACGCCACCCAGCATCACAACTTTCCAGACCAAGACATTTTTACAGTTGATACACCGCCGGTTCGAAGTAATGCTGTACCCTTTTGCGAGATAATCCCGTTTCCAACAGTAGTCGTCTACTTTAGAAGTCTCCCATTCGCTCGCGTCTGGGACATCCAGATCAAAGCTGACGTAGTCAATCTTGGTCAGAAACGCCTCGGGGCAGTGGTCGGTACTGGTTCGCTTAGCGACCATGGCGGATGCAGCGGCGTGGGGGGACAATTTCATCGAGGAGGACGATTGGTTCTTATTTTTCTTTCTTGATGTTGTTCTTTTAGAAGTGGCCGCTCCAACTCTTTTGCCTCTTCTTCCAACCTTGTACAACTTCGTTGCTGCAGTAGAAGTGCCAGCTACTTGTTCCTTTTGCGTCATCTTTTCAGATGAGGACCCAGAAGTCGCTTTACCTGCTTTTTTACTCCGCATATGATTAATTCCGGCCTTTGTTCCTTTACGTTGTACCTCGCTCTTCTTCGTACCGGCTAAAAAAAGTTCAATTTTCGTTGTCATTTTCGTTGCTAATGCTACTTTCTTCTTGTTGTGCAACATCATTGTGATGGCACGGCAGGGCCGCGGGGGAGAAACATGATCGCACAGAAGGACCAACGTAAAAATTGTAGCTCGAGCGGGAGACCGTGAAAACGGACCCGAAGACGTCGACGACGTGTAGTTCCCGGAACTGTTTGGGTTTGCCATGCTGACCAGCACCTGGTGCCGCGTGCAAGACGGAGGAGAAGGTCCTGCCGACATCTTGATCTTTCTTTCGGTTTTCACGCACTCCTCTACTTTGAACCTACATGCCATTTCACAACCACTTGGCTACTTCTTCTAGACGTCATCACGAAAGAACGACCACGCGGCCGACGGGGGGGAATCCATTCACAGAAGGAAATGGGCTTGGAGGCTTCTGCATTTACTTTCGGGGGTAGGCGTTGTTACTAGCAGGGGAGAAGAGGGAATAAATCTAGTTTGTCAATCTGGATCGATCTGTGACCTACGCATGGAGATCCTGTGGTGATTGCAAAAATGTTGAGAGAAGGTCAATGGTTATATTGATCTTTTAGAAACTGTAAACCTTAACCTTGGTTGTACTTGTTTTATGTCAACGACAACCAGTCGAACGAGACGAAGGAATGGAACGGTACGAAATGGAACGAAGAGGACGATAATCATTATTCTAATTGTGTTTGTGACAACGCGTAATATATAAACGTTGCTTTCTTATTGTTGTTTCAGAAACTTCTTGAACAAGCGTCGACGACGAGAAGGAACGAACGAGTGGTGACGTCGATTATCTATGCACCAAGAGACGCAGGGGCAGGCCAATCCTCGGCCCATTAGAAAAAAAACTTTCGTTATGCTTGTTGGTCATGGTCTTGCTCTTGTCTATGTCTTGACATCATTATCATAGCTGCAATGAATAATATTTTTGAAGTGGTAGCGCAACGAAACAAGGGTGGGAGGAGGTCTATTTGAGATTGATAAAGATATTTTCTGCTTGAGGGTAGTCGTAGTACTTACTTGTACGAGTATTTTTAAAATGCCAGAGGCAGAGCCAAGAAGATGTTCTTGCGATAATAAAGCAAACACGGAAGAACAAGTTGTCTAGTGTCATCTGTAGTGATATGAATCCACCTGGAACTTTACTGGACAACAACGGAACTCGGATCAACTTGCCCCTTCTTCAAGATGCACCTGCATGGTAGCTCTCGGTACTCTTCGATATTGCTCATCATGCTCGGGCGCTATCGTCCCGCCTCCGCCACCCCCAGACGGCGTCGACGAGGACCGGGTGTTCTCCTCGGGGGGTGGAGCCTGCGGCGCTTGACTTTCACTTTGGTCACCGTCACCATCTTCCACATCCTCGATGTTTGTTCCTTGTAGTTGCTGAGCCGTAGTAGTATCACCGTTGCTTGTTTCGGTTTCGTTGGACGGCATGCTGGACGATAGATCGTGCTGCTCTGGTGCAGACGACTCGTCATCATTCGCCAGCAGGGGCACCGCCATGGTATCCAGTGGAAAACAAGCTTGTATCGTATTTCATCGCTGCTGCAAGGAGCATGTAATTACGAACAGAGTTTTCGGAGGACAGGTGTGCGAGTGCGACGTGTGCTGCGACAACATAAAAGTACTAAAAAAGATGGATGTAGTAAAACTAGTTCATAGTCTTGCTCCATTCGTGTGTTTTGTGAAGTTGAAAACTAGACCACTCTCTCTTCTGCAAAACTTCGGGGGAAATCACTCTGAAGTTTGCGCAGATTTGAATGCATCTTTGACTAGCAGGTAACCCAGGCTCAGGCAGCAACCGAAAAATACGATGAAGACATTTACAACAGGTTCATTGCATACACGTCGTCCACAGTACCGTCGTCGCCGCAGCTGCCCTCTCCGCACCCGGTTTCGGCGCTAACGGTTTTGAACGGCACAGTGAAGGTGTTCATTCCGTTTCCGCCTAGTACAGGTGCGTGAGATCCTGATGTGACATTAGTGCCATTCATCACATCTCCCAAATTTCCTCCTGCAGTTACTTCTTCTTTTCCCAGACAAGTATACCGCTTTTCCGCCGCGTCAACTAAAGTGATGACACAGATCTGCTCTCCCGTCTCCACATCCACAACCCCTTCACAATCCGCACTATTTGTGGCGTCGTGACAAGGGCTTGGGCTTGCAGACGATGAAAGACTTTCTGAAGTTGTAGACACGGTATTAGTAGTACTAGTTGCGGTTGCCGTAGCGCTCACAGTTGTCGTGGTCGTGGTGGTAGTACTTGTTTCGGGTGACGGACTCGGAGACGGGCTCGGAGACGGGCTCGGAGACGGGCTTGGAGACGGACTCGGAGACGGACTCGGAGACGGACTCGGAGACGGGCTTGGAGACGGACTCGGAGACGGGCTTGGAGACGGGCTCGGAGACGGGCTCGGAGACGGGCTCGGAGACGGGGAAGGGGACGGGCTTGGAGACGGGGAAGGGGAAGGAGACGGCGCAGGAGTAGTGGGCGGGGTGGATCAAATGCAAAAGTGTCTGGGTCTGGAAGATTTTGACGACTTGTCATGCACGTTTTGCATGAGCCATGATGTCTGTGATGCGTGCCCTAGCATCACAGATTTTCTGACGGCTTCTTGATGCCTTCTATTCCGCATGACAAAGACAATTGCCCTCTACTCTGCGTCGCAAAAATTACATTTCCTTTGCTGCTCATGTAAAAGTACAGATTTTTTTGGAATCGAAATGCAGCATCACAGGTTGCATTCTTCCAGACCCAGACACATTTGCATTTGATACATCAGCGCCATCATTCCGATCTTCCAAATCCACACTATGCGTCCATTGCCAATCCGGGTAATTTGAGTACCCCACGGTTCCGCACCTCTCGCGGTTACTCCAAGTGAGACAGGGGTCGTAGTCGGAAAAACTGCCACTGGAGGACAGAATCCGCTTCACGATTCTGTACACTTTCTTGGCGTCCGTCCAAGAAACCGGGTTCGCCCCGACAGTAGGACGCCAACAGTCGTCGGCGTTTTGCCCACAGAGCTGGTCCAAATCCTTCTTCAAGACAACAGAAACCCAGGTGCAAGCCGCTAGATACTGGCCTAATTCCGTCACGTGAATCGAATCCGTGTACAACTCGTTCGAATTACTGAATTTGTAATTGTAGTCGCTCCAAACACTGCTAGACTTTTTCAACACATTTTCCCGGAAATGCGCGATGGTGTCGCTTGTTGGGGGATAAAATTTCGAAGCAGCCATTTCTTCCTGCTCGGCCAGAGTCCGCAGGGAGTTTACGTCTAAGTCAAACGTGTCCCCGTGGTCGTAACCGTTTTGGTGATAATTTTCCCAATCATCACCGGATAATTTTTCGTGGTCGTTCCAATACCGGTCGTCCATCTTTTCATCACACCCTTCTATCCCACGAAAAAAATGCTTCACTGTGATCGATGGTTTTGCAAGATCTGCATCACAAGTTTGCTACACATGACACAGAAAATTTGCCATGCGCGTTTCCCAAGGGAAAACACGCTTAAAAAGCCATTGTGTTCTTGCAGGTGTAGCAAGACAAGCACTTTGGTGTTTCGTTCTCTGCATCACAGGTTCACAGTGAAACAGTTTTTTCTTGCGATACCTTCTACACCACTCCCGCTGTCCGACGTCTCTTCCCAACCGCCATTACCGTTTTGCTTGTATTTCAGCATTCCCTTCAGCCCTCTCCCCACGTGGAACGCGAGTCCGACCGGGACAAAAACCGATTATGGAACTGTCAGGATTGAAATTAACAAAGTTGAAATAATTTGTGATGCATAAAATCTATACCAGTTGGACCCACAGTTTCCAATCGGCGCATGACAAATTTTCCTGGCCTCTGAAGCAAGTCTGTCATGCTGTTTAGGGAGAAATGCCTACTCCCTGTCATGCTAGTCAGCAGCCCAATTCTTGACCCTTACCAGCACTAGAATCTGCCTCCCTTGCGCCTTCAGCAATAGAGTCAGTCTTTGTGTCGCATTTTATGCATGGCAAATCATTTCAACTTTGTCGATTTCAACTCTGACACCTCCATACCGATCCCCCGTGGGTTAGAGCATGTGCGGCGCCCCGGAAGAGGGAATAGTGCCAACAGGCATGAGAGGCAACCGCGTATTTCCCGTACCCCGCGGTCGGGAAGGCCCGACAGGGTTTATCCTCGTCATTGCCGGCCCGGTACGGGTTGTTTTGAACATCCCCCCCGAAGGGGGTGCTGGTGTTCTCGCAATAGGAATTGTAGTGATCAAAATCCGCATCGTCTGTGGCCGCGCAGGCCAGATACCTTCCTTGGTCTGTATCGCCCGCGCACGGTTTGAATTCCTGGTCGCTCGTCATGTCCGCCATGGTTCTCTTAGTCTGCACCATGTGGGCAACCAACAAAGCGTCCGGGAACTGCCGCTTGTAAAACTCGATGGAAGATTGGTAGAAGTGTTCCTGCATGGAGGCCAGCCCAAGCATGGAAGATTGGTCTTGGAACGAGACAACGTCGTACCTTTTCTTCACGTAATCTTCCCTGGGGAATTGTTGTTCGGTTTTCTGCGGGCCTAGAACGACATCATCTTTGTCCACCGGCATTTGCGCGTCGGTTCCCAAGCCCTTCTGGGGACAGGCGAGTGCCGTGCCATGGTTGTGATCGCTTTCATCGAGCGATGATGGGCCAAATTTGCAGCTGTGAACAACATCGAGCAAACTCTCCGTCTTCGAGTTGCTCCTTCCGCTAGCCCTTTTCGCGTCGATGCCCTTGCCCCGCAAATAGCTGTTGTGCGCGGACATGTGGACACTGTTTCCACCCGCCGTATCCTCGTCGACATCTAGGTATTCCCCGAGACTGGCCGCTAACGATTGGATGTAGCGGGGGAGACTCCTTCTGTGGGATGTTCCGGAGCCCGCGATGTGGCCGAATGTGAGACTGTTGCCGACGAACAGCACCCGGATGCGGGCGGTTTTCGTAGGCCCGGATGTTGGCGGTGCTCCTGCACTAGTGCCGTCGTCGTGGAAATAAAACCCAGAGCTGTACTTGTGCCGACAGCATCGCACCCGGCATTTCTCCCAGGTGGACCCTAGATTGCACTCGTGGTGGTGCAGGAAGACTTCATCCTGTCCGCACGCGGTGTTTTCCACGCCGGAGAACATGAACCCACAAGTTGCCCACGGGTGGCACACACCGCTTTCCGCCTCGCCCTGGTTGTCTCTTCTTTCCCAGTCGCATGACAAATCGCCGCTGTTGTCGGAAAATTCTTGTTCCCGGAACCGTCGGCTCCAACCACCGCCAATGATGCACTCCTTGGTGACTTTTTTGTACGACCAGACGTCGCAATTTTCGTATTCCGCACACTTCTATGGATTGCAAATGTGTCTGGGTCTACTGAAAATTTGTGATGCTAAAGAAGTTTATTGGATAAGATTGGCGCTCTCAAGTGCAGCCAAGCATCACAAGTATCACTGACGCCGTCTGATGCGTAGCACGCATGACAACCTGCGTTATTTGCAGGACGAAATAAAAGTAGCGCCTTTTTTGCTGGCCCTGCAACACAGATTTTTCAGGAATGCAAGACATGCAACACAAGTTCCACTTTTCCAGACCCAGACATTTTTGCAGTTGATAACTTCTCCCGACACCGCCGGTTTGTTGAAATGGAATACCCCGCGTCTTTATCCAATGCAAAAATGTCTGGGTCTGGAAGAATGCGACTTGTAATGCGTATTTCAGAACACAGAAAAGTCTCTCATGCATACGTAGCAAAAGCTTCCACTTTTTGTCAGCAAAATAGGGGACTTGTCATGCGGATTCGGCATTGCGGAAGGTTCTCGAAACCTGTCATGCTAGAGCTTCCATGCCAGACCTTCTGTGTCATGCAAAAGCAGCATGACTCTTCCAGACCCAGACATTTTTGCATTTCATAGTCTTTGAAGTTCCGTTCCCAGCAGGGTAAAGTTTTGTCATTCCTCCCGTTTTTATTTTTCAAGGAAAACGTGGCCCCGTCGATTTTGGTGAGAAACGCTTCGGGACACATGTCGTTTCTGGTTCGGGAGAAAGCGGCTGGACTAGTGATAGTGTTTGTGGAGGACGAGGAGGAGGTAGATAATGACTGAGCTGCTTCCTTCACTGTTGTTTTCCGGTGTTTTCTGGTCAACGTAGAAGTTGTACTAGCCACGACTGACGCTTGGCTTCTTCTGGCAGAGGTTTTCATCTGCAGCGCGCTGTCTGGACCTGGTTCTTCTTGTCTAGGTTCATCTCCTTCTCCTCTTCTCGAAGAAGCTACGGGCAGCTGCTTCGTGTTGGTGTTCATTCCTACAACATCTTCATTACTGCTGTGCGTGTGCAGCCTCTTCCGTGGTCTACTCGCGACAAACGAGGACGCTGCTGTGTCTCCTGTGCCGCTGTTCGTCGAAACAAGGGCACCATCATCATCTCGACCACGACCACCAGGTGGGTCCTCAACATGTTCCGGCGAAGTTGTGGCGCAACTTCTCCCACCTGCTAGAGTCGCTTTATTCTTCAGCAAGCGACCCCCGCCTTGTTCCGTACTGCTTGACAACGTCGGCGGTAGTATCTTGCGTTTTATTTGTATGACTTCGACAACGTCGCACCCAAACAATAACGTACCCAAAAATTTTTCAAAAAGGAATTACTACAACCCCTATGGTATACTAATAAACCAGCTAGTTAATATTTTAGATAGAGAATTAATGTAGCTATTTAAGCTCTATATAGTTGAAGCATCCACCACCAGAGAGTACGACCCAGTCGCTCTACGGCTTCGCCTCGGGACACAACGTCTGGCCGCAGCTCACTTGCCGGGCCTTTTTCGGCGACCGTCGTCGCCTGCCCGGGATTTGTTCGAACCATGAGAGAAGACCTGTGCAGCGCGAAGCCAGTGCTGGTGGCTTTTCCAGCGCGTGAAGAGGACCCAGCGCAAACATCTACGCCTCCGGCCAGCCAGCCGCGCGACCATCCTTTTTCTTTAACGGCCAAACGGGCGCCGCCTATGCACCACACATCAGGGGGTGCGGGGATGCCCTGCCGCGATCCCCTTCCAAAGGGAGTCGCGGTCGCTTTACTTTTCAACGCAATCCCGACGCTATGGCCAGTTTCCCACTCGCCGCCACAGGGGGGTCGCGAGGGGGGTAGGCGATCCCCCTCCGGCCAAGAAAGGCCGCAGGCTGCCAGAGGATAGGCGGATGCGCAATGGGATTATCCTGTGGCAGTGCTCCTGCAGGAAATCAGAGTACGCACAAGAAGGAGCAGCGGGGGCCCAAGAGCCTGTATGCGCTAGAGGGGGCTGCGAAACACTTCCATGCCCTCCGGTTTTTTGATTACCCACGGCCTCGCCCACGGGAAACGCTGAGAAATTGCTACGGTTTGACCAGTGCCCCCGGCCCCGATACGAGGCGAAGCCGTGAACCAGCTGGGTCGTACTCTCCGGCGGTGGATGCTTATTATAGCGGCATTAACTACATATACATTCAGTAACTATCTTAACAAAGTAGCTAGTTTCTGCACTAGATAGTTTGGGTTTCTATACTAAAAAAATTTTTTTTGGGTACGATATCGTTTGGGTACGTTGTCGAAGTCATAATTTGGAGGTCGTCGTCTCGGCCTAGGGTCCTCGTGGAGCCGGAGGTACTACTACCGGTAGTACTAGAGGTGTGCTTTTGTTCCTTCTTGTACTTCTTAGAGTTGTTCTTGTACCGCAGGCGCCGCACAAACGCGGCGTTCGTTGCGGCGTAGTTCAAAATTACAAATATCGTTGTCACGACACTGCTACGTCGTCGAAATGTAAATGAGTTTGCCTTGCCGCAAAAACTACGGGGGAAGGGGGCGCGTTCATGATCATTCTTGTTGTGGCAGGGCAGTCGCCGATCAAGATCATGTTCTTGTTCTTTAGAACCGCACATCGTGGCCGTGCTTGTCTTCGCGTTCGCTTGCGTCTGCTACGTAGTCTAGCAGAAACAATTAATTACCAGAACGAAGCCGAAATCAAAATTATTATTATATGCGTTGGTCCAAATAGTGCAAAAAAAACAAAATTCGTGTACCTGACATACAATCTGAAAAGAAGGTTAACATTGAAGACCTGTATGTAAGATGGACCACATGCACAACTTTGATTGATTCGCGGATTTCGCTTTCGATGTGAAGAACAAGTTCTGAACGAAAATTAGAGGCACGTAAAGGAGACGAACTTTTGTTGAACCTTGAACGATTTTTCGGACGATACAAGAGTTATTGGCTTTGCACGACAAAAAAAATCACCGGAACGACAGGACGACATTGAAAGCTAGCTACTGCAACGACGGAATTGGACGATGACGAAAAAGTACAAAGCACAGATAAAATTCATGCCTGCTCAGGACGCGCTTGACCAGCTTGTAAACCCTTTTCGCCAAATCCATGTCCATTTTCTCCTTCGCGGAGTCGGACACGGTGGCGTAAATTTCCTTCATCGCCTTCCCCTGCACTAGCCCAGACGGGATCCAGCAGGTGACCTTACTAGCTACCCCGCATAGTTTGTCGTCACAACACTCCTTCTCCAGGTCCTTTTTCAACACAACAGCCACCCTATGAATTGCAAAAGTATCGTACTAGTAGTAATTGCAATACAAATTCGCTCACTGATGTGCCTTGGGAGCCAGATTATGTAATGCATGAATGCGATTACTACGAGTACGATACGTTTGCACGGGATACACCCACATACGAGGACCTGGTAGTGGAGACGGTACCTGCCGAGACCCTGCACGGGCCTGCAAAGAGACGTCGTTTATTTCGGAGTACAGTTTTTTTGCAGTAATCGACCGTCGGTCTTCTACTGGTCGGTTCCTGCAAAGAGAGGAGTACTTCTCTAAAATATCGGTTCCGCAAATTAGAGTTTATTTAGGAGAAGACGGCTCCGCAAAGTTTAATCCTCGGAGTACAGTCTTCTACTGGTACCGGAGTACTCCACTGCCGAGACGGTTTTATTTGGAGGGTCTCGACCGAAACTTGCACGGGGGTCGTGGAGCCGGTACTACTACTACCGGTAGTACTAGACTAGAGCTTTAACACCCGTTAGCATGAGAAGTGGTGAATTTGTAGTGAATTTTGCATGCCAAATTGCAGATGAGCCCGCCGGGACATTGTCCCTCTTGGCCCTGTTCTGGGATGAAGTAGAAGGCCCTGGCGCACCGCGCAGCAGCCGCGGGCTTTTGTGCAGTGGGCAGCCAGAGGACATGGCCCGGGCGCCGTTCTTTGGGCAGATTTTTGCGCCTCCCCGTTCTCGCAGAAGAGCACTGCAGCAGCCGCGGCAAAGACGCCAGAAATAAAGGCTGCGAAGCGCATACAACTAAGCAAGAAGGACGGCAAGGACGAAAGGACCCGGCCGAGAGCTTTGAAGCATTTTTCTGGCAGGCGCGTGAAATCTTGCGGCATTTTCAGCAGAATACAGACGCGGTTAGGGCAGCAGAGGACTCCGCTTTTTCCCCCTTTGCGTTCCTTCTCATGGCCTATCTGTGCACTTTTTTGAGCACTTTTCTGCGCTAAAGTTTGCTTATCACGGTCGAAAAGGGGCGCCCGGTGAATTTTGGGGTGAATTTTGAAAAGGGCGCCGGTGAGTTTTGGCCTCCGGCTCCTTTTCAAAATTCGCTAGCGCGTGAGAAACTCCGGGTTTTGGGGCTTCCAAAAAGTTTAACAAAAAGAAAAAGCCCGAAAATTCACCAAGAGAATTCCTGACCTGGGGGTCACGTCAAAGAAGACTACTAGAGGAACCGACCAAGATGAGGCAGGAACACAGCTGGGAAGAGGTTACTTACAGAGCAAAGCAGGCGATGCTAGCATCCGTAGTAACCTGTCTCCAGATAAGTATCCAAGCCGAGGCAGCCACAACCCGCGACGCGACTTCTCTACTTTGACATGTTGAGCTAGTACCTTTGACCCCCTTTTCAGGCATGACCCTCGTCCCGGTCGATCCGCCACTATCGGGTCGTCGTCTCGGCCTAGGGTCGTGGAGCCGGTACTACTACTACCGGTAGTACTAGGGGTGTGCTTTTGTTCCTTGTTGTACTTCGAGTTGTTCTTGTGCCGCAGGTGCCGCACAAACGCGAAGGAATAGGAACACCAGGTGAGGTCGTTCGCAGCGTGCAAAATTACAAATATCGTTGACGTTCTTGTGACGACACTGCTACGACGTCGTCGAAATGAGTTTGGCTTGCCGCAGAAACTACCACGCAAGGGGGCGCGTCGATCATTCTTGTTGTGGCCGGGCAGTCGCCAATGTTCTTGTTCCTGATCGCACTCGTATAAATGCATGACAAATTCCGCTAGCATGAGGGTAATGCAGATTTACCTTGAGAAAAAAATCTGTAATGCATGATTGCAATACGAGTACGATACTTTTGCACAGGATACCGGGCGGTGCGCGTGCACCATGTGGGCAACGATGATTGCATCGGGGTACTGCCGTTGGTAGAATTCCACGGAAGACTGGAAAAAATGCTCTCCGTGCGCCGTATACCCGACCGTTCTGGTTTCGTCCTGCAAGCTGATGATATCGTACCGTTTATTGACGTACTCTTCCCTCGGAAACTGCAGATCATTCGCCAAACCCCAATCCTTCAAACTCCCGTCCACTCCCAGTCCCTTCTGCGGGCAGCCGAGCGCCTGCGATCGCGTGCAGCTATCCTCGACCAACTCGTTCGGGCCAAATTCGCATTTTTTGAATTCGAGTAATTCCGGGCTTCGCCGCCGGCTGCCGTTCCCCGCTGCCTCCCGCCGCCTCCTCCGGTTTGTCGGGTGCTCCGACCTTCCGAACTTCGCCTCCAAATAACAAGTATGCGCGCGCATGTGAACGGACGTGCCGCCCGAAGTGTCTTCGTCCACGTCGAGGCGTTCTGGCGTCGCTAAACTCCACGCCAAATACTTCACGTACTTCGCCAAGGCCTTCCGGTCTGTTTCTTTTTTGTTCTTGTCTAGTTTCCCGAAGGTGACGGAGTTCCCCACGAACAAAACCCGGGTGCGTTGCGTTTTCGTCTTCAACGAAAAGTCGTGAATATGGGGTAGAGGTCGGTCAAATTCAAAATCTGGATCCGTCGTAGATTTGCAACATTTCTCCCTACAGTTTTCCCAACTGCTCCCGCGGTCACATTCGTGCTTCGGAAGAAACACTTCGTTATGTTCATGAAACAGAAACCCGCAGGTAAACCAGGGATGGCACAGACCCGCCATGACTTTTGGCCACAGCGTTTTTTCATCTTCGTGGTTCGAAGTTTCGTGTCTTACCCAGGGACAGGGCGGTGGGTTCAGCACCTGTTTGCTGTTCCACCTTGGGGAGAACCCACCACCGATGCGGCAAATCGCATTTTCCGCCTCTGCTCCTGGTTCGTAATACGTCCACATCTCACAATTCGCGTACTCGGAGCAGATTTGCATGCACTCCCGGTTACCGAAGGTTCTGCCGAATTCGGTAGCGCTCACGTCGCTGGTCTGGGAAAAGGTTTTGGACCAACAAGTTAAATCCTTCGAGTCGGTGGTGCCTTCTCCAAGATCGGTGTAGGAAGCAGCATCCCCGTCTTCCGCGAACTGGAAGCCAACGCCGTCGATTTTCGTGAGAAACGCCTGGGGGCACTTGTCATTCATCAAACGGTCGACGACACCGTAGGCGGAGTAGGGGGATTTATTCGAGTTTATTCTGATTTGCTCTTTCGATTGATGTAGTTCAGCATGCTCGTGCTCTGTCGTTTTCCTTTTCATCCTCGCAGCGTTCTTTTTGTGCAAAAGTGAAGACGTGGCAGTTTTGATGTCCCGCTGGGTGGTCTCTTCTTCTACCTGCGGGTCGGATGAATCTTCGACGTCCCGCCGAGAGTATGAGTAATGCCTCTGCCCGTGATGGTGGTTCTTCTCGACGGTCGTGGGAAGAACAGCGCCATGATCTCCATCCTCATCAGAGGAAGACGGGTCTTCATCGTGGTCCTGCTCTCGTGGAGGTCCGGCTTGGAGAAAGGAATGACGCTTTTGATCTTCATTTTTCGTAGACGAATCTACGCGATTCCGGTCCCACCTGTCTTTATTCCGCAAGAAAGACGAAGACGAAGTGGAGGCACTGAGGCTACTTGCGCCCTGGCCTTGACGTGGTCGCTGTACTACAGTTACAGGATTATCTGCTAATACCTGCTCACGTCGTCGCTTCAAAAACGTGGATCGCAAGTTGCCGCGCTGCGCTGCTGCGGTGCCACAATGCCAGGCCAAATTTGTCAGTGCAAAAATCCTTGTCACGACCGCCCACGTCTTGCGCGTGCAGCGAAGAACAGCAGATGCTGCACGAAGATCGGTCATACTTGTGAATGTAAAAATCGTATGCAGCTGTGGCTGTCAAAAAGTTGAAGTTCGATAAGCTTAGCTTCTACTTCATGTAACAGAAACAAAATGAATATGATGAGGACAACTGACCCTGTCAGGGGGTCTCGAAAGATAAAATATTAAGTTTTCTCTGTTGATATCAATTGATATCAAATGATATCAAAAGATATCACAGAGAAAGTTGAAAGCAAAACAGAGAAAAGTGTAAACAAGAAACAGAAACATAAACAGAATGAGAAGAAACAAAAACAAACATAAGCAAAAACATAAAGGATACACATATAAAAACAAACAGAAATGGCTGCTTGCGCATCACAAACTGCCATTTCTGCACAGAAATACCTGTCGCGGCCTCTGAGTTTTCTCTGTGGCGAGAGGAGTTTTCTCTGTGATACAGAGAAAACTTCCCTCCCACAGAGAAAAGTCGACCTTTGCCGAGGGCCGGCATTTCTACTGGAAATCAGAGTAGAAACGCCAGGAGGTCTGGAATTCCTACCGAAAATCCAAGAAGAAGTGCCAGCCTGGCGGAAATCCAGGTAGAAAAAATGCCAGGAGGCCCCCCCCTGGCATTCCTACCGAAAGTCCAGGTAGGTAGAAACGCCAGGAGGGCTGGCAATTCTACTGGAAATCAAGCTAGAAGCGCAAGCGCCATGGCATTCGTGCCAGAGATCGAAGATCCCTACAGGAAATTTAAGTAGAAATGCCAGCAGGCCTGGCATTCCTACAGGAAATCGAAGCAGAAATACCAGGAGGTCTGGCATTCCTACAGGGAATCCAGGCAGAAATACCACCTCAGCCGGCATTTCTACTGGGAATCAAGGCAGAAATGCAAGGCCCAGCATTTCTACTGAGAGAGAATCAAGGTAGGCAGAAAGGCCCGAGCCGGCATCCTCGCCCGGAATCCAGGTAGAAATGCCTCGGCCGGCATTAGGGTACCCGCATCGCGCGCGCAGCGCGCGCGAAGAATTATTTCGCATGGCCTACGGCGACACAGGCAGCCGCTTTTGCTTCCTTTGAAGGGCGTGGGTGGGAGCGCGCATGGACATGGGACATGCGCGACAACGCAAATTGCTTCTAATCCTGGAAAGGATTAGACAGGCGCGCGGCGCGCGCCGGCAAAATTGCAAAACCCAACAGGAGCTCGAAGGAGAAACACTGTACCGGGCCCGGCATTCTTGAAAAGCTCCGCCCTAGCACAAACGGGCCTGCCCTACCCCTAAGCAACCAGAAACCATATTAACTCGCGCGCGCAGCGCGCGCGGAGTTTTTTCTCGGCTTCCGGCTCCGAATCCGGTTCCCAGACAGTTTTTGCCGTCCGCCACTTCCCGGGCGGGGCCGTAGCAACAAAAAGCGCGCGAACCTAAAAAAACTTTTGCAACCCAGACGAGAACGAGAAGCGCCCCAAATGGGAATCCGGGGGGCTTTTTCGTGTTTGATTTTTCTATCGGCAAGAAAAGCCAAGGCGGGGCGGGTAGGCCGGCCCGGCGGACGGAGGGCGGGCCCCAGCAGAAAAAGTTACCCGCCGAAACCGCGCGCGAAGCGCGCGGACTAATTTTTTCGGCCAATAGCGGCGATGTCCCGGCCCTGCACGCAGGACACACGCAGCCCGCCAGGAATTTGCGCACGCGCGGGCCTGCGCGCTTGCTGCCACACGCCTGCACGTCGCGCGCCCCCAATAGCCTGAAGGCGCCGCCGCGCGCTTTTGTGGTTGCACACCCCGGCGAAGCCTAGCGGCCCTGTGGATGCACGTGCGCCGCCTCGGCCAACCCTTCCACAGCACCACACGGACTAGCTTCATTCAAAGGCGTGAAGGAACTCCGCGCCTACGTATTGAAGCCGCAAAGCAGCCACGGATGCCGCTCGGCGCGGAGTTTTTCCAAAAACAATAAAACGCACGCCGGCCGACCGCGCGAGGGTAGGCGTGCAGAAGCTGCGCCAGTGTCTCGCGTGCAGGTTAGTTCTGCGACCATGTTCACCGCGGGAAGTTTTCTCTGCACGACGGAAGTTTTTTATGTGTTGCGAAGTTTTCTCTGTGCGGGTTGGACTTTTCTCTGTCGGTTGATTTTTTATTTTTTTTTTCTAGACCCGTCAGGAACTGCAGAAAAAAACAACACCTCAACTGCGCCGAAAGTTCGTGCGTCAAGTCTACTGTAGCTTTTATTTACTAGGGTACTAGCTGAGTTATGTCTGAATGGTCTGGAGCACGCAGGCTAAGAAGCTGGTTATGGTTTAGAACTATGTCATCGGACGAAGCACGAGTAAATGAAATGTCAACGATGAGACGATCTTGAAGACGACTGAGTTTTTTTGCGAAATGTTTGCACTGCCACTGCACCCGGGAAGTGACTACGATTGTTATATTGTGTTGATATCACGGAACCGACAATTTGGTATCGTGGCAACTACGCCAACGCGACCACATAAAAAACCTTGCATTCAGTTTCAGATTCAATTCACGATGGTCGCGCATAGCAGTATTAAACAACGAATATCTTGTAGTTCTGACGATCTAGTACTACGACCCACTACTTCGAGAAGCTGAGAGAATAGACGTGGTTTATTTTGGAGGCCGTTCTTGTTGAGGCCGGGAGATGAACGGCCGCTGCTTGATGTTGCGTCGTATTTTTCGCATGATCCTTCGTTCTTTTAGCAGCTCTAGTACCAAGCTCTTTTCAGTCACTCCTTCAGCATCAAGCACACCATATTGATTCCTCCATTGAAAAAAAGGTTTGCCAGGTTCTTTTGACGTGCTAGAATGCAGTTCTTCGAGTTCGAGGTAATATCCGTAGAGGATAATAACTGCTGAAAAATATTTCGAATGTACTAGTGTTCAAGCTCATCAAGGGCTTTCTTGGAAATTGTATCAGAGTACCACATAATTCTACCATTGCCAATTTCGATTTAGAGCGGCCTGCTATTTCTCACCAGTATAGCAAAGTCTGACAGCACGACTAAAATTTGAATTTCAATTTGAATTTGGATATTAGTGTTGTAATTTTCTGCTTGCTTCACCAAGGAAGCTGCGAAGCCACCTCGTCATCTCACTTCTTCTTCATCTGCTTCCTCGTAATTCTTTCCTGCGGGCGTTTTTCCGGTAAAGGATTCTCGACACCGGCTTTCTCTTTCATCGAAGCTGTGTCCTCGTGGTCTTTCTCCGGCGGAAATTTGTGGACCCAAGCCGGAGCCGTGTTGTGGGAAGAAGTTCGCGAGAGGTTGGTGATAACGCCGTTATTTCCGTTACTAACCGAACTCTGATCTACAGGCGACGCTCTGCTCGACCCCGCGCCACCACCCCCACGGCCTAACGAAACCCGCATGATCCTCCCTGCACCGGGAGTCGTCACTCCTGAAGGGTGGTGTGGTTGATGGTGATCGCGCCCTGGCAGATGCGAAGTCTCATGCTGTTGCTGATTGTTCTCCCGGTAGTGATTCGACTCCCTCGTTTCCGTGCTGTCCAGCAAGTTCGACAACTTGCTCTTGCTTACCACCCCCGGCACCGCCCGCGCCTGCAGCGCGTCTAACTGCTCCCGAATCATCTGGTCGGGGATAGAGGTTTGGAAATTCTTGTCTACTTGATGATGTTGTTGCCCGGAGTTGTAACGGTAACCACGACGATAGTTGTGATGTAGTTCTGGTGAACTATACCCTGGGGAAGAAGCGGAAGACGAGGGAGATAGTTTGATGTGCGCTTGATAGTCCTCCAAGTTCCTTCTCTTCTCAACATCGTCAAACGGTGAAGGGGCTACTGACGATGAAGCGACGGAGGACCCGCCTCGTTTCTCCGGGTAGAACAGCATCGTGTTATCAGAGCCAACGGTTCCACCCAGCGGACCAGCGGCGCCACTGCCACTTTGTCGTTGCTGTTCTGCCAATCTCCGGTCGATGTTGGCCTGCATGCGGGTTAAGAGGTCCATGTGGCTTGTTCGTGGTTTTGAAGATGCTGTGGACTTCCTCGTGTTACTAGTACTAGCTCTTGCCGATTTGTTCCTACCCCCAGAAGAGGATCTTCTTGGACTCGGTTTCTTGTTCGCAGTAACACTTTGCCGACTGACACGAGACGGGGAAGAACTCTTTTTCAGATCCGGACTGCCCGTTGTCTTTTTTTGTTCAAATCTGCTCTTCAAATCGGAAACGCTTGGGGACTTCACCGTTTCTCGTTTTTGTTCCTGCTGCTGCTGCTGATTCGTCGACGACGCAGAGAGACTTGCCGATCCTGAGGAGCTACTGCTCTTCCGAGCGCTACTCCGTGGCCCCGTTCCCCGTTTTTTCAGCTGCACCTCCTTCCCGACAAAGTCGAAGACGGTTGAGACGGGTTTGATTTGTTCTCTACTATTTTGATTTCCTTCTTTCATCTCTTTCGAGCTTGAACTTGATCTTCTATTTTCCTTCACATAAACATCTTCTGGCTTCAAACTTGGCCGGCTCAAACTCTGCCGGTTCTGCACGATCTGTTGCCTCTCGCTGGCACTGAGACTTTCAAAACTTCCCGTCATCGAACTCGTTGCTCCTGCAGCACTCCCCTCTGGTTGTCCTACTCCTATCCTGTTGATCGTCGTGATTTCGAACTTGCCCTTCGGCAGTTGCTTGATCGCCGTCCCCCGTGCGAACTGGGAGACTTCTCGCAACAATTGCGACACCGTTCCTAGCCTGTCGATCACTTCCGATTCCAACCCGGTGATAGGTCGTAGTTCCAGATCCACCGCCTTCCGGAAGTGGAAGGAAATGAAACCGAAGGCGTGGACTAGCACCGCCTCGTGCGTATCCTGCACTTGCGGTAAGTGGAGTTTCTTCACTTTCTGACTGGAACCGAATGATCCTTTGGACGAGGACTTCCTTGAGGTTCCGAAGTCATCGTTCGCGCCATCACCATTACCCCCGTAGAAACTCGAAGCAGTTTCGATTAAATACCGGATCGCGGTTATGACAGTGCACAACTCCCCCTCCCCCTCATTTGTCTTGCATGAGCAGCAATACAAACGCCCGCACGTGTGGAGCTTGTGCATGGCAAGTTCATGCGCGTAATGTAGTACTGTTTGGGCTTCCGGAATTTGTCATGCAAACAGTGCCACATCAAGGCAGCGACTGGATTTGAGGCTTTGCATGACAAATCAGGGGGAGGGGGAGTTGTGCACTGTCATAGCGGTGTGCTTCACGTGGGCGGCACAGGAATTCAAAACCTCGGTGTATTGAAAGGAAAAATCCCCCCTCCCCATATCGAAAAGGTATGATTTCGAAAATTTGTATTGCTGATCTGAGGCCACAAATCATATGTATCTTGCAAGAAGACGAGGGCAGGAGTTTTCGCCCCATTATGAAGGCGATCTGTCATGCTGTTGGACCTAAAGGGGAGCCGTTTGCCATGCTGAGCAACTAGACACATACGCCCCTATCTAGCCTCGCGATCTGCCCGCAATGCCTCTCTACAATACAAAGCTGATTTGTGTACGCAAATCCAGCATCAGAAACTTCCTTTTGATATGGGGAGGTGGGATTTTTCGTCTCAATACGGTGAGTAGAAAAACCTCCGGGAAAACATCGGATGGCGGTTTGATGTTATCCTGGTTTATCGTTGTGTTTTCGCTGTGCGCATCCTGCAACTTCTGGTAAAGCATGGGATTTTGGATAAACTGCTCCGATTTCCCGACTTCACAGGCGTAGGTTGCGGCGCGTAAAATGATGATCAGATCCTGCACGTGGTATAGAAATTCCGGGCTGGCCTCCTGCAGGTAGTCGCAATACTCCTTCCGGGTCTCCTTACTGTCCTGTTTCTGCGTCTCTCCCTCCGCGTAAGCGACAAACAAGTCGGAAACTAGACCGGCGAGATCCTGCGCGTTTTCCAAAATGTTGGATGCTGTGATTTGCTTGATGGTGCTATTGCTTCTTGTACCGCCACTACTACTAGTAGTCCCGTTGTCATTCGCAACCCTATCCGGTACCGCGTAGGTGAGAACCCGCTGCAATTTGCTCCACTCTGTCATCTTCACGGCGTTTGTTTCTTGCTCAAAATCCATCGCCCGGACAAAGTATGCCTCGCGGGAGTAGTCTTGGACCAAATTCTGGAAATTCACCAAGTTCTTCTGGATCGTCTGCGGTTGGTTCGCGGTCTGGGGAAAGCTCTGCGCGTAAAACTCGGCCGGGGTTCCGTTTAAGTGGTATCTAATGTCGAGCAAGGACTCGTGCAGCTCTTCCAAAGACGTCTCTAACCCCTCGTCGAAGTGGTGTGTTGCGGAGTTCACATGGGAGAGGCAGACAATGGTTCTCGTGACGGGGTTCGTGGTAGAAGTGTAGACTCTCTCGATGTAGACGAATTCGCCACGAGGGATCAATAGTCCTTGGCTGTTGTCGACGGAATGTAAATCTTTTTCCAAAATCCCGTACACACCTGACATTATCTTCGGCTGCGCGCCCGTCACGAAATTCTTCTCCACTTCCACCTGATTTTTCGCCGACCCGTAGAAAACGTTGAAAATCTCCCGGTAAAGCTGCAAAGCCCGCCAGAATTTCAGCAGCTCTAACGTTACCCCCGATTGTTTCTGCGCGAGGTTGAGGAGGGAAAGTTGGGAGGGCTGGTCGTGGCGTGCTTTCATCACTTTCGCTAGAGAAGAAGCTGTTGAGCCGCCGCGTGCGTCGGGCGAGGAAGCTCTATTGTAGTTCCCGTCTTCTTGACTGGCGCCAATAGCGAATTTGTTGCTGCTTTTAATCGCCTGAGACGGCGAAGCCGGCTCGTTTCTACTTCTTTCTACACTCGTACTACCTCTTCTGTTCGGCGAAACCGGTGACACACTTCTCGACCCAGCGTTATCTTCTCGCCCGAACTGATCCAGACTATCTTTGCTTCCGTCCAAGACCGACACGTGCGGATCTGTAGAGGACAACATTCCTTGCGTAGAAGTTCCGCCCATATCCACCTGCTTCGCGGCGTTCTTTATCGCGAAAATCTGGCTCAATTCCGACGTCGGGGCGATAAACCCTCTTCCTCTCTTCCCGTGCACCTCCTCGTCGTGCGCGTGGATTTCGTGAATGGCTTGCTTCTTCAGCTTTTTCTGAATCGCGTCTTTTTCATGCTTCTCTAACAAAGCGAATTTATCCAGCTGCAAGTCCTCAACATTCCCGCCGGTACTAGTCGACTTGTTCGTGTTTGTCCCGAGCAAGTCCATTTCCGCAGCTTGCGATAAATCAATGTCGTCGAAACTCTTCGCGTTCACGTTGTGCAGGTCCATGATAGAAGATTTTGCCGTGGATCTTGGGTTGTTGTTCGACGTTCCAGTTGCAGTCGTTGACACCGTACCAAATGGGTAAGAAGAACTCTTCCCTTCCTCCTGCTCTTTTGTCACGACCTTCTGCATCACTTTCTCTAATAATTTCGGCTTCGTTTCGAGAAAATTTTGCAAATTCTTCGGTAGGTTCAACACCTTCCCGTCTCGGATCTGCTTCGCGTATTCGGAAATTAAGGTCTGGTAGGTTTCCGGATCCGTTTGTTGCTGTTCCTTCATGGTCCCAGCGAGGAAACCCTGCAAGAGAAGTTCCAAATCGTTCTGTAACTGTTCCTCTTCCGATTTTTCCACCGTTAATCTGATTCCCGTGTTTTCGTGCACAAAGTCGGCGCCGATTTTTGCGCGGGAGTTCGGGGATAAGGGGCTTGATACGCCGTTATCGGGTCCTCCGACAAGATCTTGCGCCACCTTAGTCGGGCTGAGATTCGTACTCCTGATTCGCTTGTTGGTGATCGTGTTTCGGTCCGTGATGGAAAGACCGCCAGTACTTGAAGATGCTCTTGCTCCCCCGCGGCCGGGTCCTGCAGATGAAGAAGATGAAGCAGCCGCATCTCCCTTCCCCACGTGATGCCCCCGCACCAAATTCAACAAAGCCATCCCCTCGGCGACGGAGTTGATCTGCGTGACATCGTCGGGTGAGGCGGGTTTGATGTCCACGGTGTTCTCTTGGTTGGAGAGATGTTGCAAGCTCATGTTGAACATACGGGATTCCTTGTTCGCGTGGAGGTGGTGCAGTTTGTGCTTGTTTTCTACTTCGTCGTCGTGCTTGTCATGCGCAGAATTAACACCACCCCCAGGACTCCTACTCGTCGGCGACAACGATCCACCGCCCCGGGAGGCAGACATCATATTACAATGAAAAATGCCCCCAACCCCGAAATTGAAAGCATTTGTATTGCAAACCTTTCCAAATGAAACATTCGCCCTCTTGCATTTATCAGCATCACAGATTTCCGATCGCGAATAGCAAAACTTTGTATTGCAAAAGATCCCAGCAAGAGCGGTGCTTGTCATGCAAGCGATGCGAAACACGACTAGACTCTACATCAGAAAGATTTATACTCCTTTCATGCATGACAAAAAGTTCTCATTTGGAAACTTCGCATCACAAATTTTTGCAACTTTGGGGGTGGGTGGCACTTTTCACTGTAATACATCATCAGCTCCCTTCTCACCTGCCCCTCCCGCTCCCCGGTCGCAGCGGCCGTGGTCGCGGACAAAACATCTTGGAGATAAGCGCACTTCGTTGCGAGCTGATTCCGATCCTCGGAAATCTCCTCGCACAGTTTTTTCCACGACTCCGACTCCAATTTCTGTGACTGGGTTAAATCGTCAAACTGAATTTCGTACTTCTGCTTCTTCGCGAAACTCGACCACAGCAGAAACACGGTGACCATCAAGTAGTGGTTTTTTTGACTCGAAAACCGGTTCGTCGCGTAGTAGTGGAGTAACGCCATAGAACTATTCTGCATCTTACAAACCTGGCGCCAGTTCGTGAAATAGGTGTCTTTACTGTTCAGCATTCTGCAGTGGTCCAGTTGCATCGCCAGCTGCGACCGCAAATACTTCGCTTCCCGTCGTTTCTGCACCCGGACTTGCCAGTTAAAGTACAGCTCCTCTACGTAACCGCACATCCTTTCAATCACGTTTTTCCGGTACAGTTATGAACTGCACAAGTATCGAGTACTCGTATTAAATTGCAACACAAAAAATTTTTACCTCAGCACGACAAACGGAATTTGTCATGCTGCTTTAACTTGAAAATGAAATTTGTCTTGCATGACGGCGATTAGTACGAGTTGTACGATGCTTTTGCACAGGATAACAATTGCGTCATCGCGATTTCCAACCGTTTGTTGGATTTTTTCAACTCCTGCTTATACGCAGTGTATATCAACTGCAAATATGTCTGGGTCTGCAAGGCTGCAACTTGTAATGCTGTCTCTGGATTCTGAAAAAAGTTGCATTGCATGACCAGCAAAAGGACTCCAGTTTGTGCTACGCGGAGAAAACCTCTCTCATGCGGTAGAGGTATCAGTCACAAAGCGCTCCAAAATAAAATCTGTGATGCTACGGCATGCATCACAGAGATAGATTGGTCATGGAAAATATGCATGACAAACAAGGTCATGGCGCGGGGACAGAGTCCCCGCGCTGCGACCTTGCGGCGAAGAAGGGCCACCCGCGGTGGCTTTTCTTGCCCATGATGCGGCAGGTTTTTTTTTTGCATGCGACAGAACGGGGTGGCTTGGCGCTCGTGGTGCCGGCGCCCCCCCTGGAAAAATGCGCCTTTTTCTGCGCCCCTGGGCGGGGCGCCCCCCCCAAAGGACTACCCACGACCAACCGAGGGCGCGGCCGTCCGGGTGGTTGTTCTCCCGAACCAGGGCGCGCGGGCCTGTTTCTGCGCCCCTGGGCGGGGCGCCCCCCCAAAGGACTACCCAAGACCAACCGGGCGGGGCGCGGCCTTACCAGGGAGCGTGGACCTGTTTCTGCGCCCCTGGGCGGGGCGCCCCCCCCAAAGGACTACCCACGACCAACCGAGGGCGCGGTCGTCCTGGAGGCTGTTCTCCCGAACCAGGGCGCGCGGGCCTGTCTCTGCGCCCCTGGCTTGGCGGGGCGCCCCCCCCCCCCAAAGGACTACCCAAGCCCAACCGGGGGCGCGGCCTTACCAGGGCGCGTGGACCTGTTTCTATCTGCGCCCCTGGGCGCGGCGCCCCCCCCCCCAAAGGACCACCCACGACCAACCGAGGGCGCGGCCTTCCTGGAGCCTGTTCTCCCGAACCAGGGTGGGCGCGCGGACCTGTTTCTGCGCCCCTGGGCGGGGCGCCCCCCCCAAAGGACTACCCACGACCAACCGAGGGCGCGGCCTTCCTGGAGCCTGTTCTCCCGAACCAGGGTGGGCGCGCGGACCTGTTTCTGCGCCCCTGGGCGGGGCGCCCCCCCCAAAGGACTACCCACGACCAACCGAGGGCGCGGCCTTCCTGGAGCCTGTTCTCCCGAACCAGGGGGGGCGCGCGGACCTGCTTCTGCGCCCCTGGGCGGGGCGCCCCCCCCAAAGGACTACCCACGACCATGCGAGGTTGGCGCGGCCACCTTCCTGGAGCCTGTTCTCCCGAACCAGGGCGCGCAGACCTGTTTCTGCGCCCCTGGGCGGGGCGCCCCCCCAACAGGACTACCCACGACCAAGTGAGGGGGGGCGCGGCCTTCCTGGGGGCTGTTAGTTCGCTTCGCACTCCCGAATCAGGCCGAGCGGACCTGTTTCTGCGCCCCTGGGCGGGGCGCCCCCCCCCCCAATGAATAGGCAGCCAACCTTTGGCCCCCGGGGTCGGGCCTGACTCTTGAAAAGCGGCCCCCGGGGTCGGGTATTCCTTTTCCGAAGTCAGGTGGGGGGCATGTTTTGAGTTGTGCAGGAGGTTTTTGCCGATTCGGGTCGTGTTTGATACCCCGGAACAGGGGTCGGAACATACCCCGGAACATACCCCAGAACACACCCCCAAACATACCCCAGACCATACCCCGGAACTCACTTTCCGACAGTCAGGCTCGGGGTCGAAGCTGACTCGCGAAAAGTGATGTCCGGGGTCGGGCGTCACTTTTCCAGAGTCAGGTGTGGGGTATGTTTTGGGGGGTGCATGAGGAAATGGCCGTGTTAGCTCGTGATTGATACCCCGGAACATGGGTCGGAACATACCCCGGAACACCCCCCGAAAACTCATTTTTGGGCAGTTGCTGCAGTTTAAATAGTAATCTGGAAATCTTCCAGACCCAGACAAATTTGCAATGCATAGTGTACAGCTCGTGGAGGGTGAAATGCGTGTTCGTCGCGTCCTTGTCCAGCTGAAGCCAGGAGTCTTTGAAAAGATTCAGGATTTGCTCCAACTGTTGCACCAACAGATTGATTTTCAAGTCGTGCTGCTCGGATGGTGTAGTTGCTGATGTTGGGGATTGTAGCCTGGTTGTGCTTATTGTTCCTGGCGAAGATCCACGAAGATGCTCCATCCCTGTGGTTGAAATCTGCCTCAGCAAATCCAGTATCTGCATCGACTCGTCTAACTTTGGTAAAACCACATCAATCATCCTCGACGTCTCCGCTTGCGGCACGGATTGGTCGTCTTGTTCGATCCCGCCAGAAATCGTTCCCTTCTGCAGCATCTGCTGGTGTTTGTTCAGAACGTGGTTTAGGTGGATGACGGATTTGCGGGACAGCGCGTTCGGAGGAATTTTCAATGGGTGCTCTACTTCTTGGCCGGGTGGAGGTGCGGCTCGTGGTTGTTGTCCTTGTCCTTGTCCTGCGGAAGTAGTTGTAGATGGTGCCGCTTTGGTTTTGGACGCCGGCTGCTTCTGCTGAACAAACTTGTTCCCGCCTGGTGCAGCTGGCGAAGGGGTCGTGATCATCTTGAATTGATACTCCACAGGAGCACTACTAGAACCTCCGGGACTCGAACCTCCGCTGGAAATAAGCCCACTTTTTTTCGACCTCGACGGCGGCTCCGCAAAAAACGCAAACGGCCTGGTATTCGATGACAAAACTGGACTCACACCCACTCCAGAAAACTGCGCTTCCTTCAAATCCCGGATGAATTTCATGGTTTCCTCCTCGGAAAACCGGGCGGATCGGTGCATTTCCCCCATCTTCACCAATTCGTGTTGGTGGTCGGGGATGGGGTGGAAGCTGGAAAGATATGCATTGCAAAAGTATGATCGTACTGGTACTAATTGCAGCCCTGCATTACAAATCTCTTTCCTAAGGGAAATCCGCATTACAAAGTCCGTTTGTCATGGTCATGAAGCAGGTCCGTCAGGAAATTTGTCATGCGATTTGTAGTACTAGTACGCTGCTTTTGCAATGCATAAGAGGGAGTGGTTATCGGAGGAAGAAGACGATCTTTCGAAATCCTTCGCCAAATCTCGATCCAAAGCCTCCTGCATCTCGCGCTCGCTGCGGAAGAGGAATGCTTGGTTGTTATTCGCGTTGTAAAAATTTGGCGGCTTCGGTTTATTGTTCTTTGCAGGACCACCTGCTCCTGTGCTGGTTCTACTGATGCGGTGGCCCCGGCCTGCTGCAGCTTTTGCGGTAGACGAAGACGATGAAGATCCACCACGACTTGCTTTCCCGTAGTTCACAATCATGTGGTCGTTTACTTCTCCCTGACTCATCCCTTCCCCGAAGGATATGTCGTCAATCATCTCTGCTTCGGGAATCGGGTTCATCAAGACCGATTTTTTCGCATCGCCATCCCGCAGCTTCACGGCCTGTTTAAACGCAAGAGAACTCGGGTCCGCGTCTAACTCATTTGCCAAACAACTATCAAGGTCGTCCCCTTCATCGTCTTCAATGTCGTCAACTAGGAAATCATCTAAGAATTCCGCGTTGTTACCGATGAAGTTATCCAAATTCAACATCGTGTTCGCCGGGTCCGCTATCTTCAACTTCTTGTTTAGTCGGAGTTTCTTCTTCCCATCCGCTGTCAACATGCTGTTCGCCACGTCCAAATCCCAATCGAGCAAATGCCGTGCGTCCTCGTGGTTCCCGAAGCTGGGGAGGTTTTCGATGTCGAGGTCGAGTCTCCTTTGCCGTGTTCTTTCGTGTTTGTCTAGCAGTTATGCATTGCAAAAGTATCCTACGCTACCGTAACCGTACTAGTAGCGATTGCATTACAGGTTCCTACTTGTACTTGTCGAGCAGGAGAAATCGAGTTTGTTATGCAGAGTCAGGTCGAGCACAAGATCTGTCATGCATGACTGCAATCAGACAGAAGTACGAGCACGATATTACTTTTGCAGAGCTTAGGAGTGTGCTCGGGTCCGCGTGTTCTTCCTCCATCAATTTTCTTTCCTCAATTTCCTTCTTCACTTTCCTCACTGCCTGTTTCTGGATAATCTTCATCTGCACCACGGAGTCCTCCGTATCCGCAACAGAAATTTCGTCATTTGTCTCTCCATCGTCGATAGAATTATTATTCATGGCGTGGTCGCTGCGGATAAACTTCTGCTTCTTCAGCTCTTTTATCTTCTTCTCAATCTTCTCACTGACGATGAGAATGAAGTTCTCGTGCTTCATCTTCTCTAGTTTTCTCCTCTCCTTGAAGGACTCTTCTTGCTTTATTTTTTCGCTGGTGGATTTATTTTGCTGGTTTTTCCTCTCCTCCTCTGCTTCTGGGTGATCCATATCAAATGCAAAAATGTCTGGGAGATTGATTGTGATGCAGTTTTTCCATGGCCCATGATGTTTGGAATGCAGGACCTACCATGACAGATTCTGTGCGATCTCTCTCAACATGCCTATCCTGCATGAGAAACTCCCTCCCGCCGACTTGGTCAAAACTGGACGACTTTTGGCAATCATGCAGCGCAGATTTTTGCATGCTTCAGATTTAGCATGACAAGCTGGACTCTTCCAGACCCAGACACTTTTGCATTTGATAATCCAGCGCGGAAAACAAAACTCCGTGGGGATTTTCCGCTGTGGGTTTTGTCAAGTACTCCTCTCCCGCAACGTGGGTTTTGAACTTGATCTTCTCCAGGATTTTCTCGTCTTCCAACTCGTGGATCCGGTCGATTAGAATCCTCAACAGCTCCTTTTTCTTCAAATTTCCAACTAATAATTTCTCGCTGTACTCGTTGTCCACAGCCAGTTCCGGAAACCCCTTGTTCACGATAGATTGTAAATGCATCTCCAATATGAACTGCAAAAGTATCGTAGTCGTATAAATGCATTACAAATTGCCTCAGCATGAGAAATAAAATCGAGTAGGCCAATTTCCCAACGACCCTTCTGTGCTATGATTGCAATACAAGAAAAAAAAAATGGCTGTCGAATCTGGAGCGAGTGCTGAATTGTCGCCCTGCATCGTGGCACGCCCCCGGGTCATTAGAACTCCCACGGCTGCAGTGTAGAGCTCCTCGCTGTTCGCTGGATAAGCGGCTGCTCCAGTTGGGCCCCCTGGCACCCTAGTCCTACTGCGGCCGCGCCCCCGCCTGCTGCGCGCAGTCAGGGTCGCAGAGAATCGGCCTAATGCCCACTCGTTGCTATGCGTACTATGCGTGCTATGCTTGCTATGTTTGCTGTGTCGGGGGTGCCACAGCACACATAGCACACAATTTTGGCCCGCGCACGGTGCTGTGCGTGCTATGCGTGCTGTGCGTGCTATGCGTGCTATCGTTGCTGTGGGCCGCTCGCTAATGCGACCACAGCAACGAGTGGCTCGGCCCTGCACCCCCCAGCAACGGCTCCAGGGAATGCCGCCGGAGCGCTGGGCCAAGTGCGAATGGTGTGGCGCGGGCCGCCGCAACGCGGCCGCCAACGGAAATTCCTAGCGCGCCTGCCTCTGGTGGTGGGCGGCTTTGCTTCTGCTTACCATCCGAATCGCCCGGCACAATCTGCGCCGGCTCTTTTTTCTTTTTGTGAATGCGATCATAGTGATTTAGGGTCGTTGGGAATTGACCTACATAAATAAAATTTGTAATGCGGATTTACCTTAAAAAAAAGACTTCTAATGCATGATCGCAATACGAGTACGATACTTTTGCACGGGATATCCAACTCCGTCACCCGCGCCATGAGCGCCAAATACGTATGGCGTTCTCAGACGTTACATTCTCAACTGTTACATGATTTGTCATGCCAAATTACAAGCAGAGTCGACGCGATCAAGCTGCTTCGCATGACAAATTCTAGGAAAGCCAAATAGGGTGAGAATCTGTGGCAAATCTGTGATGCGGGACGTGCAAGGTCACCCCTTTCACTTTTGCCCTTCTTGCATCACAGATTCTAATTCATGTAACAGTTGGGAATGTAACAGTTGAGAGCGCCATAATACGTCGTTTGCGTTTCGAACGGGTAGCGTAAGAAATTCTCCGACAGACACCGCTGGAAAAACAACTTATTCGAACTGGCCTTGTCCGCGTGCAGGAGCTCCAGTTTCTGCTCCAGATGGGAAACGTGGGTGACTAAATCCCTTTGTCGGTTCTTGAACTTCTGCTCAAAATAGGCCTGCATCCCGTGGTACTCCGTTTGAAACAAGTCGACTTTTTGATACAAAACTTGCGACGCTTTCGTCAAATGCTTCATCAAGGTCTTCTGCGACTCGAGGGAAGGGAGTAAGACTTTCTCCTTCGCGGTTAACTTCTCGTCGATCAGGTCCCGCAAGTCTTCGATCAGCAACAGGTGCTCGTCCCGAAAATGGAAAACCGAAGCGATCTCCGCTTCTGCCTGTTCTAGTTGTTTCTTCTCCTGCTTTTTTCTCTCGGTTGTTGTAGTATCCTGGCCATCTTCTCCGTCGTCGTCGAAAAACTGGTCGTTCAACTGCTGCATCTTCTGCTTCACGTAGTCGAGCACTTTTTGCAGTTTCTGGAAAAGCAGCTCGTAATTCTCGACCACCTGTTTCTTCATTTCGTCCAAAGACTGCATCCGAGCGTAGCGATTGACGTAGTCAGAGTTATTATTTGCGTCCTCCGACTGAGGATCCGGCTGTGTATCTTGTGGCGTGTCTTTTTTGTCCAGAAAATCGATGAATCTGAACTCTTTTTCCACATCCATTAAGTCCTGCGCTATTGGGAGCAACGCGAGGTGCTCTGCATGTAGCTCCCTATCCTGTGCAAAAGTATCGCACTCGTACTAATTGCATTTATGCATTACAAATCTTTTTCTTAAGCTAAATCAGCATTACAAATTTTATTTGTCATGCTGAGGAAATTTGTGATGCACTCATACGAGTAGGAGTACGATACTTTTGCAAACCATACTCCCTGACTTCTCTCGACTTCTGCAAGTACTGCCGGTTATCCTTTATCGGGTGCGGCCCGACCCTCTGTCGATCGAACTCGGAATAAGAATCCCGGAGCGCGGACTGCCATTGGTCAGTCAAATTCCCTTCCAAGGTGGCGAGGACGGCGTCGACCTGAGTTTCAAAAATTGGACAAGCATGTCGTTCTTTGTCATGCAGCAGCAGCTATGCAGTAACACTAACAACAAATACACGCATGGTTTCTGTTTGAATCTTTGTCATGCGGAACACGGAATAAAAGTAAAACATAATAAACGATTCTTACGTACGTATTCAGTACCTTCTCCTGCATCAGATCGTGGATTTCATTAATCCGCATCTCCACTGCCTTTTCCCGCTGCAGAATCGAGTCCTTTTATCAAATGTAAAACTGTCTGGGTCTGAAAGAGTCATGCTGTTTTTGCATGACACAGAAGGTTTTGCATGGAAGCTCTAGCGTCACAGGTTTCGAGAAGCTTCCGCAATGCCGAGCCCGCATGAGAAATCCCCCATGTTGGTGACAGCAAGTGGGCAGCTTTTGCTACCTATGCATGAGAGATTTTTCTGTGTCGTAAAATGCGCATCACAAGTTCGGATCCTTCCAGACCCAGACGCTTTTGCATTTGATACCTTTGTCGCCCCGACAATGTCCTCGGACACGAAAACTTGTTCCAGGTCTGAGAAAACCTTCCGTACGTAACTCCGGATTTCGTTCAACACAGGACTGCTACTCGCTGGGATTTTTGATTTGGCAAACAATTCTTCGGCGTGGTCGTCTCTTTCCTGAACTTCATTGTCCAATTCCTCATACCAATGCTTCAGCTTCTCCGTCACTTCATACAGCTGCTCGATTTCTCTTTCGTGCTTCACTTGCAAGTCCAGCCGTTTTTTGTTCTCCTGCTTCTCGATTTGGTCGACAAAATTCTCCGTTTTCTGTAGCAGCTTTGTGCAGGTTTGCAGGATGTTCGTGTGGTCCGTGGTGATCGGGATCTTTGCGCCACTGTTGAAAGGCTGTTGTCCGGACGTTGCGCCGGCCTGCTTCCCGCCTTTGATATTACTGCTTCCTCCAAAGGCACGCGAAGAGGAGGATGTGCCAGCTTGTCCACCGGTGCTGTTTCTGGTGCTGGTCCGCGTTTTCCTTTCCATCTCCAGCAACTGATCTTCTTCCTGTTTCCTCTTTTCCAAAATCGTCCTGCAGCGGTTCAAGTCCGACCGGAGCTGCTCGAAGGCAGTTTTCTCCTCCTGTTGGCCGGGATTGAGCAAATCGTGCAGCATGTTCTCTCTCTGCGTTGGCTTGATCCGGGCAGTAGTACCGTCGAACGCTTTTTCTTTCTGCTGGAGTAGCCTTTCCTGGTCCTCGATTTTCTGCCTTTTTTGGATTCGGTTGAGAAGACGGCTCTTGGCCTCGGCGTGGAGGGGGTTGGGAGGGGGAGGAGCTCCCGGGGCTGGTGACGAGGACATGGTGGGCGAGGATAGAAGTGTAGAGACGAGATGGAGGTGTTTCTAGATCTGGTCTCAAAAGGTTTATTTTTTCATACTTACAGCATAATGTTTAGGCTTTCCACTGAACATCGATGACGATGTAAAAAAACGCAGCAGACTGATAGTAGACACAACTGCTAAGGCGAAAGAGGTTCTTGACGACGCGGTTGTCCTCTCGTACAATTTCATTCTACCGAAGTAGTAGTTGCTGGCTCGTTCTTACGCTCCCCTCATCATGCCTCCACGATTTTGATTTTCTTCAAAACGACAGGCCGCATTCGACGTCAACGACGCGCCTCATCTCAGCACTCTGAATCACAACATGTCTCTCGTTTCGGAAGATTGTTACGACAAGCTGCTGCTGAAGAAGAAGAAGAAGACCCACATGATCTATCATACCTGGTACTACTAGCGAGTCAAGAAGCAAAACGATGCTGAGGCGAAGTCGAACATCTTCAAACACAGTTTTCCAACTTTTTCCAGTTACGAAGCGGCCCAAGGTTTCCGGACAGGTCGCGGGCCTGCTTCTCCAACGCAGCTGGCCACCGGGCGGAGCAAAAAATAGTGCGTCTCTTTTTCAGATATCAAGTGGGCCAAACCGCAAAAATGCTCTTTTTTCACCTTCTCCCGCTTGGTTTCTGCCATTTTTGCGACATTTTTGACCTCCTGGCCATTTTCCCATCTGGTCCGCTTTTTTTTCCTTCTCCCGCTTCATTTCTGGCCATTTCCCTGACCTTCACGCCTCCCGGCGGTTGCCCTATATGGTAACTGCAACTGCCTTCGCGCTGCGTTTGCTAAGCAATATCGCAAGCGCGCAGAGCGCGCGCGCCGGCTTCGCGCGCGCGCACGCATTTGGTTACCAGATAAAGCCATTCCCATTTTCATCTCTTTCAGTTTGTGCGCTAGTACAACTTGAGATAGTGGATGTAACATGATATTGATGGGCCGTACAAGTCAATCAAAGGAGTACAACTTCACAGAGTGAATGCAACATATTGATGGGCCGTGATTAAAGGGAAAGAATCTCATCTTGCTATAAGTTCCGCAAACGAAAACGACAGACCATGACTTGGTGCTGCAAGAAATCGGCGAACATGTTGAGTGCAGCTGCCGGTACGCACAAGGTAGTAGTTCTTGCGAGAAGTCTTGCATTCTTTTGTAGTTCTTCTTCTTGCCGAGCTGATCGTGGCTCTTCTTCAACAAAATTCAAATTGCGTATGGTACAGCGTGTTCAGATCCGTGCTTTGTACATCGACGATATGATCTTCGCACCTGCTCGTTCATTTATTCTTCCTGGATACAGTATTCTATGGAAGTTTTTGTTTTTCTCTTTCAACAAGTCGTGGTGCTTGTGGTTGTGCTATGATCAACAATAAACAATAAAGCAGCAAGATGCAGAAGGCCACAACATCAACATTGCTCAGCTGTTTCTGCTATTGCGTCCTCCGCAGCTCGCGCTAGAGAGCGAATAAATTTCTACCTGTCAAACCAGTTTAACTATTTCGAAGACGCTTTGCTAAAGTAGATTCAAGACCTCCGTCAAGGTGAGATACAATGACAATAAGTAAGTAACAGTGGATGATAACAACTTTTAGAGACTTTATTCACAAGAACTTTCGGCGCAGAGCACTAGACACGACAAGCGCGCACAGCACTCCGTCCGGTGCTCGTCGAGTAACGAAAACGATTATAACGATCCTGAAAGCACAAGAACGATCTTCTTAAAACTTGTTGTACAAATTCAAATTCAAATTATGCGACGAAAAGTATAGTGAAACTGTAACTGTAGCAGTAGCTGCGCGAAGGCACGAATTGATTAGGTAGGTACATTCTGCTGGTTCTGCTTTGATTTGGTTACGATATCTTTACCTTCATGGAAACCGCCTTGATATACGAAAAAATGATCTGCAAGATGTAAAATAGCGACGATAACAAATATTAAAACGACCGCTGTACAAAAATCAAGTCGGTCTCGATAATTTTGATTTTTACCGACTTGTGCAACAGCGTCTTTTTCTTTGGTAAAATTCATGGAATAAGAATACCAGTGAGGTTGGTGTATAAGCAAACTACTTTTTGGAAAAATGTATGAGAGAAAATCTGCGTCGATAGAATAGGTCTCGAGGAGGTACTAGCTGATGATAATTTACATTTGCTCAAGTGTGTTTCTTCAAAGAGTTACTGTTTGACGTCTGTCTCCTCTTGAAAAACTTAACTCTTGTGTGCTCCTCCGTGAAACTTCTACAGGAAGTACTAGGGGACCCACTACAACGGTCTGCTCAAGCTGACAGCACGGAGTTGCTGTTATCCATCGTGTTCATGATCTTCAACATCCCAAGAGCTTTAAGTGATGAGGTCAAATCCGGTCCGTGACCCGGACGGCTTTCTTGCTCCTGACCGGCGAAGAGTGGCGGGGCTCCAACTCGGGTCCCCCAGCAGGATGAACCGTTGATGCGGTAGTGCTGTTTCTCATGCTGCTATTCTTATTTGCACTGTTCCTGCTGTTTGGTACTACAGCTTCTCCGTTTTGTACTTTGTTCTTCCCTGTCGTTCCGCTGTTTTGCTTATTCGGAGAGGCCGCACTCGAGGCTTTATTGGAGTGAGCACTGTTTCTAATTGTACTAGTACCTGAAGACTTGTTGGGATGATCCGTTCTGCTTTTACCGTCTTTGGCCGTTGTTGACACTCCCTGCTGGTGCTCTCCACTAGCGGTTTTTTTGTTCACCCTGCCACATACATCTGCGACTCCCGATGTAACTACCAACTGTGGTGCTTTCAGCTGAGACGAATAATTTGTCCCGTTCGCCCCGGCAGTTTTTCCGGCATGATGCTGCTGGGGAACGAAGTTGTCGAAAAGATCTTGTTATGAACTGCAAAAGTATCGTACTCGTATCAATTTCAATGCATTACAAAATTCCTCAGCATGAGAAAGAAAATTTGCAATGCGGATTTACCTTGAGAAAAAAATTTGTAAATGCACGATTGCCATACGAGTACGATACTTTTGCACAGGATACTTGTTCCCTGCTGTCGTCTTCACTTTCCGAGAAAGCCACGCGGGCCGCCGGGTCAAAGGCTATCCTGTGCAAAAGTATCGCAATCGTACTCGTATTGCTATCATGCATTACAAATCTTTTTCCCTAAGGCCAATCAGCATTACAAATTTTATTTCTCACGCTGAGGAAATTTGTAATGCATCTATACGAGTACGATACTTTTGCACTGCATAAAGGCTTTTCGCCGCCGATTTTTCGACATGGCCCTGTCGATTCTCCTCCCGATCGCTCTTTTTTCCCTTTGCTTCTGCAGATACGAGGGCGACCGCGACAAATTCGGGGAAGGTGACCGAGAGGGGACCGATCTACTTCCGTTTTGACCGTAGTTCATCGTCCTGGCCCCCGCTGCTCTTCGATGGTAGTTGTACCCCGAAGCATGTTCTGTCGCTCCAGAAGTTCTGCTTCTTGGTCCCGCCGAGTGTTGCGGTTGTGAAGATGAAAACGGTCGTGTTCTGTTTTTGTTTTTTCCGAGTTCGTCCCGTAAGGATATACCAATGGTCCGCTCCTATCAAATGCAAAGATGTCAGGAGGGTCTGGAAGAGTGCAAGATTTGTCATGCATCTCGCGGACCAGGCGCACGGTCTGGAATGCACGCAAAAGCAAGACAAAGTTCGCCAGACCTTCCTCAAGCCTATTCCGCATGACAAGTCCGCTATTTGCATTTGCCTAGCGAGAATCGCGCATCTTTTGGCGTTCATGCAACACAGGTTTTTTTCTGATCGAGACTTCGCATGACAAGCTGCATTCCTCCCGAACCAGATGACATATTCGCAATGCATAGTTTCGGCGGCGGCGGCGGTGGTTCGATCATCGATGCCGAGAGGGATGTTGAGCTGGAGGATAAACTGCGACTCGTGCCGGAGAGACTCGCTTTCGATCTCCCGAACGCATCTTCTGGGTAAAACATCATGGAAGAACTCAGCTCGTCCTTGTGAATGTCGCTATTCGAATGGAAAGTCGTTCCGCCCTTCTGCTCCTTCTCCTCCCGCTTCAGGAACTTGTCCTCCTCCGCCTCAAATCTGGACAGCCGGTGCATCGACCTCCCCTTGCCCGTGCCCGGCGACCCCGGCTCGTGCGACGGGCTGGACTTCTTCTGCCGCCTCGCCGATTTCCCCGTTGCGGTTAACGATTTCGTATGCATTGCAAAAGTATCGCACTGGCACTCGTATAAATGCATTACAAATTTCCTCAGCATGAGAGATAAAAATTGTAATGCGGATTTGCCTTAAAAAAAGGATTTGTAATGCATGATTGCAATACGAGTGCGATACTTTTGCTTAGGATATTTCGGCGCCCGCGGCGGAAAATTGTCTTCGTCGATAAATTCGCCTTTCAGTTCCCGCAGTTCCTTTGCCCGTTCCTCCTTCATGAGTTTGATCAGTTGGTGTTCCCGTTTCTTCAAACTCCTTTCCTTTTTCGCCTCTTCCTTCTCGATCTCCTTTTCCTTCTATGAAAGTGCACAGCCCCCCCTCTCCCTCATTTGTCTTGCAGGAACAGCAATACAAGCGTCAGCAAGAATACAGGTTTTGCATGACAAATTTCGACTACAGGAGCGTAGTGCTATTTGGGTAGTTGCCACAACTTGTCATGCATAATTGTGACAGGAGGCAATGCGTACAGTAGGTATTTTGCATGAGAAATGAGAACGAGGGGGAGTTGTGCACTGTCATACCTTCTTCGGATCGTACCTGATTTTCCCGTTCGACGCGATTTGCAGCGCGATACCAAGTATCCACTGCAAAAATGTCTGGGTCTGGAAAGTTGTGATGCAAGGAAGGGAATACGAATAGTGGGCACACTGTAATGCGCTGCCCAGCATGACAAGTTTTTCCGTGGTTCACAATGAGAGTTGCGTACTCCGCATGAGAAACTGTGTTTTTGCATGACAGGTAAGAGGAGCTCTTTGCGGGCAAGCAATACAGAGTTGAGAGTCATGCCAGACTAGCATGACAAATTTTCCAGACCCAGACATATTTGCATTTGATACCGAGTTTGTTCGATGACAGCTTCTCTCGCTCGTCCGCTTCCAGAAAATGCAGCAACGGGCTGCCTATCCATTCCAAATGTGTCTGGGTCTGGAAGAAAATGCAAGTTTGCCATGCCTGTCTCGCATGACTCTTGAACCTGCAATGCGTGAGCAGCATCAGATTCAGAGCCTCTACTTGCCCGTCATGCAAAAATGTAGTTTGTCATGCGGAAAGGGAAAGAACACAAAGGAGCTGAGAAACTTGTCATGCGTGGCTGCCGATTTTTACAGTGTCCCCCCCATTCATAAAATAGCATCACAAGTTTCCAGACCCAGACATATTTGCAATGCATACTGCCGCTCGCTTCGATACTGCTGTACAAAACCAAATCCCCGCTCGTTCGGCCCGCACGAACGGAATGGAGCCCGGACAAGTGGTTGTGTTGCTGCGTCGCGGGAACTTCGTCGTTCCACTCCTTCAGTTTGCTGGTGTCATGCACGTCGTTTCCCATCATCATTGTCGGGTGGGACATCGTCAACTGCGGATCGGCGTGGGCGAGCATTCCGTGCGCGTCGTCTTCGTCCGTGGGCGACCACGGCTTCATCAATTTTTCCGCTGGATATCAAAAGGAAAAATCCCCCCTCCCCATATCGAAAACGAAATTTGTGATACTGTATTTAACTACACAAATCGACTTGTCATGCTAGAAGGCCAAGAGCCGCAGTTTTGGCCTCGTCTGCAGGCACTTTGTCATGCTGTTTCCCACTTTCAGCTGCCTCCTGTTATGCTGAAGACGCAAAGGCTTATTCCCACGCCAACCAGCACTACAGTCCGCATCTTTTCCCTTCTAGCATGACAAAGCTGATTTGTGACCACAAATCTGCATCACAGATTTCCGTTTTGATATGGGGAGGGGGGATTTTTCCTCACAATACTGGACTTGGGGTGATCATGGGGTCGAACAGAATTCTCTCCCCCGCGTTTTCCCGCCGGTTGCTGTAGTGAAAAATGTCTTTCGCCACGTGGTCCCGCGGGGTCAAGCCCCGCCACGCCGGGATAGTATCGTGCTCAAACGTGCCCTTCTGCATGATCCGGTGGTCATGGGCTTTATGCATTGCAAAAGTATCATACTAAGATAAATCGCATGACAAATTTTATCAGGAAGAAAAGTGGAATTTGTAATGCAGATTTGGGTAGGAAACCAGATTTGTCATGCATACCTGCAATTCACACGAGTACGATACTTTTGCACAGGATAGGCTTGTCTTCGGTGCAACAGCCGCGTCGGGCTCATGTCGGCCTCCTGTTTCTTGTTCTTCCCCGGGTATGGACGCGTCAGGTTTGAAATCAGCAAAGTGGAAATGATTTGTCATGCATGAAATGCATGACGCGACTTCCGTGTGTTGCAGAGCAGGCAAGTGAGGCCGATTGTAAGCCTGTTTGGGGGTAGAGCTTGAGCTGCTGAAGTAGCATGAGAAAATCGGTCCTCTTTGCCTAAACAGCATGACAAACTGGATTGCGGTAACGCCGGAATTTGTCATGCGCCAATTGGAAACTGTGGGTCCAACTGGTATAGATTTTATGCATCACAAATTAATTTCAACTTTGTTAATTTCAATCCTGACACTCCCATACCGGGCCGGAGTAGGTTAGGGTGCCGGGTTTGCTGTCTCCGGCATAGTCCAACCGGCCGGGGTCCGAGACGAAAGGGGCGGTTTATTGTGAGGAAAAACGTCCCCACACCAGAATCAAGGTGGGAAATCTGCTAGACAAATCTGTCAGCTTTTGCTGTTGCGCATGACAAGTTTGGCATTTCGTAGTGCAATCCTGTTTAGCTTGTTCAGCAGCATCACAGATCTAGCACATCATGCTGATTCTAGCATCACAAATCCGAAACCACGACTAGGAACTCCTTCTCATGGGTCTCCGCATGGGAAACATTTTCACCAGCATGCAGATTTGCATTACAACTCTGGGGTGGGAAGGTTTTTACAAATGATACGGTTTGAAACCGGTTCACGCGATCCTGGTCCTCTTCGGGGCCAAGCTGGTACGCGGGTTTGTTGCCCTGAGGATGGTGGAACATGACATGAGGTTTTGCTCCTTTTGTATCATGTGACAGTGACGCCCACGTCGTTTGGATTTTGCAGTTCTTAAACTTGTCATGCACGGTCACGCAAAACAAATCAAGCCTGTCATGCACGGTCACACATCAAATACTGTACCTGTCCCGTTCCCACCGAGCTCGACAACCCGCCGGGAAGAGTATCAACCGTTAAAATGTCTGGGTCTAGAAGATTCTGAGACTTGTCATGCACGTGTTGCATGAGCCATGATGTCTGTGATGCAAGCCCTAGCATCACAGATATTTTGAGGGCTTCTTGATCCTTATTCGGCATGACAAATGCCCTCCCCGCGTAGCAAAAAATGCGTTCCCCTTGCTTCTCATGCAATACAGATTTTTTTGGAATCCAAATGCAGCATCACAAGCTGCATTCTTCCAGACCCAGACACTTTTGCATTTGATAAAGAGTGTGTGGGTGCAAGATCAACAGCTGCGATTCGATCATTCTCGTGAACATTAACGCGTTTTGCAAAATCAATTGCAACTCCAATTTCATGGACAACGGCATGAACTTGATGAAGCTGATCGCGTTATCCTGAGGAAACACGTCCACGCCCCAGAGTTGCCATGCAAATGTGCAATGACAGGAGCATTTGTAATGCGCGTCTCCATGAGTAAAGGCATTTTCAGTCGCGTTTTGGCATTTGTCATGCATACCCGACTGCACCACATCGAAAACCTTTGCACCGTCGCCGCAAGCAGCTACGGCCGCAGGAGATTGGCATTTGTCATGCTGTAAACAGGATGAGAAAGCACCTTTGTCATGCAGCTTCCCTTGTTAATCACCACTACACTGCAGATGGAAACTTGTCATGCACAACTCCCAGCAATTGAGGATTTGTGTTGCAGATTTACCAACGAACTTGACTATGGGGTGGGGACATTTTTGCTCGGGATACGCGTCCGCCTGCGGAATCAAGTGCCGCTCCCGCATGTCTTGTAAGTTCGACCGCATCATGGAAAAGTACTGGTAGTTCGCATCGTGTTCCGTCATCGCTTTCGCCACCTGCTTTCTCGCCATGATCAAGTTACTCGTCCGGAGATTCATGCTGGCCGCGCACGCGAACTCGACCTTCTGCATCAACTCCTCTAACTCTTCGACCCCGGGTACTATCGGCACGTGTTTGAATTCCTTCAAACCATGATACAGTCGGTAGTTCATGTGGTCAAACTGCTTCCCCGTTGTCCCCTCCACCTGCTTGTCGAAGAGGAACAGCAAGTGCTTCCACACCCGGACTAAGTCCACCCCGCAGACCGTCGGGGGAAGTAACCCCATGATCTTCACCGCGCCCTTGTTGCCGCCGTGCAGCTTGTCAAAATATCAAAGTGAAAGAAGCCCACACCGCATACAAAACAGAAACTTTCTGTTGCTGGATTTCTGTACACAGATCAGAACTGTAATGCACGAAGCGCTTGGAGGCATTTTCTAAGCCTGGTTTGGATTGCAAAAGGCTAGCGGTTAGGCATGGCAGACCGCTTTGCAGGAGGCAAAAGCGCATGACAGATTGGCCGTGGAATGCTCCCAATGGCTCCAACTTGCCCACTAGGCAAGACAGCCCCGATTTGTGATCACAAATCAGCATCACAAATTTCCATTGCAAGTATGGGGAGGGGGGACTTCTCCTTGCAATACAAAATCGGCCGTGTTCCGGCTGTAGACCGGCGTTTCGAGCAGCATGCTCATGACTTCCGATTCCGTGACGAAATCTGGGTTCGGGGATTTCCCTCCTTTGGTAGTTTGGTTCGCCAGAGAGACCACCTTCAGTAGGTGTTGTTCGAAATGCTTCTGGATCACCTCCCGCCCGATAACGATCAACACGGAGAGAATCATGTTTGCGGAGAAAATGTCGTAGTTGAAGGGCTCGATGTTTAAGACCGCGCCGTACCGAAGTCTGACCTCTTTCACCACATCCTCTAACAGCTCCGCGTCCAAGAGTAAAGCGGTCACTTCATCCGAAACGATGTCCAAGACGCCCCTGATCTATGAAAGTGTCAGAATCGAAATATAACAAAATTAAAAAATTTGTGATGCACAGAATCGATGTCAGTTGGAGCCTCAGTTTCCAAGTGGCGCATGACAAATTTCGGGAGTACCCCAATCAAGTCTGTCATGCTGTTTGGGAACAGAAGACTCCTCCTGTAATGCTACTCTGGCAGCACATTGTATACCCCTAAACAGGCTTACGATCGGTCTCATTTGCCTGCTCCCCAATACAGGCCATCAGTGCCCTACATTTTATGCATCACAAATTCTTCGATTTTGTCGATTTTGATCCTGACACATCCATACGATCGTCCCCCGTAATATCGCCGAATGGTTGTTCGCATACGCGTTTTTCAAAGCTGAGGATAAAGACAGGTGAAAAGCACTGGCCAGTCTGACAATCGCGTCCGGCCGGTACTTGAACTCGCTCGGGTCCTGGTTCAAATACAATTTCTCCTATGCATTGCAATTATTTCTGGGTCTGGAACGTTGCAACTTGTGATGCGCATTTCAGATCAGACAACAATTTGTCTTGCATAAACAGCAAAAGTTGTTTACTTTTGGCCATGGTGAGAGCGGATTTGTATTGCAGAATAGGCATCATGGAGCTCCCGAAGAACCTGTGATGCTGGTCCCTGCATGCCAGACACTCTGGGTCATGCAAAACCTGCATTACAAACATGATCTGCATTTATCCAGACCCAGACATATTTGCAGTTCATATCTCCCTGCCGTAGTCAATCTGTTTCTCGGCCATGTCTTTCGGCGCACCCTTCCGAAGTATGGAATGCAAAAGCATCGCACTCGTATATTAAATGCATTACAAATTTCCTCAGCATGAGAAATAAAATTTGTAATGCGGATTTACCTAAAGAGCAAGATTTGTAAATGCATGTTTGCAATTACTACGAGTACGATACTTTTGCACAGGATACGAAGATATTCCACCCAATTCTTCTCCGGCTTTTTCTTCCGGTCTTTTTCGGGTAAAATCCCGGGCTGCCCCTCCTTTTTCGCGAAGGCGTACACTTGGAGGTTGAAGAGTTTCACCGAGTCTTGATTTTCTTCCTCAGTGAAGATATCGTCGAAGTTCCGGTATGCAGTGCAAAAGCATTGTGCTCGTACTTCTAATCGTAATCGCATTTACGCATTACAATTTTTTTATTTTTTGTCAAGTTAAATCAGCAGTGCAATTTTTTACTTTTGCAGTGCATATCCGGTGGATCGCGTAGATCACGGCCTGTTCGTCTTCGAAGAGCATCTCGGAAAACTGCTTGTATATCGCAAGAAAAAACTGTTTCACTGTGAACTTGTCATGCAGAAAACGAAACACCAAAGTGTTTGTCTTGCTACACCTGCAACCCAATGGATTTTTAAGCGTGTTTTCCCTTGGGAAACGCGCATGGCAAATTTTTTGTGTCATGTGTAGCAAACTTGTGATGTGGATCTTGCAAAACCATCACAGTGAAACAGTTTTTTCGTGGGATATTGTAGTACTTGATCCCAGTCCGCTCCGCTTCGTTACAGAGCTGCTTCAACAATGGCATGTGATCGGAGGATTTCACGAACTTGCTGTAGGGGAAGAGAAACCGTAAATTTCCGACAAACGGCTGCAACAAGCTGGACTTCAGCACCGACTTCCTCACGTTGAGCATCATTTCGTGGATGGAAGATAGTTATGCAATGCAAAAGTATCGCACTCGTATAAAATGCATTACAAATTCCCTCAGCATGAAAGATAAAATTTGTAATGCTGATTTACCTTCGGAAAAAAATTTGTAATGCATGACTGCAATTACTACGAGTACGATACTTTTGCACAGGATAATAGTGGAATCCTCGACCGGTTTTGGATCTTCCGCAGCAGCTTATCCATTGCAAATATGTCTGGGTCTGGAAACTTGTGATGCAAGTCCGTGAACAGTAAGTGCTCATCTGTAATGCACCGCCAAGCATGACAGGTCTTTTCGTGATTCTGTGCTGCGTATTTCGCATGAGAAACTGCGCGTTTGCATGGCAGGCACGCGCACGTCTTGGTGGCAACGCAATACAGAGTGCATAGTCATGTTAGACTAGCATGACAAATCTTGCAATCATCCAGACCCAGACGTATGTGCATTTGATACAGCTGTCCGTGTTCGTATTCTCTTTGTGTTCGGTACGTTTTGTCGCCCATTCCGTACATGTCCTTTTTCCCCCCTTTCGTGGCCTTGTCGTTGTCGGGTAGGCCGTCCGCTAGATCGAAGTCCTCCTGCCGTTCCCCGATCTCGAAGTCGTCTAACTCAGAATCGTATCAAATGCAAATATTATGTCTGGGTCGAGAAGACGTGGGGAGTTTGTCATGCAAATTGTACATGGCCTCCGATGCCTGTGATGCATTCTCCAGCATCACAGCTTTCCAAAGGTAAAGGTTTGATGTTCATGCCTATTCTGCATGAGGAATGCCCTCTTTGAATGGCAACAATCTGAGTGCCTGTTGCCTCTCATGCAAGACAGATTTTTGTGTGATCGACAGCTAGCATCACAAGTCCCACTCTTTCCAGATGACCCAGACATATTTGCAATGCATAAATCGCGCTTTTTCTTCTTTTTCTTCTTCGACCCGTCCTGGTCCTCTGCACCTTCCCTCGCGATTTTTCCCTCTTCCTGGTCTTTATGCAATACAAATTTCCCGCACATGTACAACATGCATCACAAATTTCACTAAGCTTAGAACAGACAACGTGTCATGCTGAACAGGATCGAAGGGAAGCTTTTTCATGCAGACACGGCATTTGTATGTCGTGTACGGGAAATTTCCTGTGGATAGTCTTTCAGGAAATTCAACAAAGGGTTTCTCTTCGTGTTTTGCTGGGAAATGTTCAGTAAAACGTCCCTTTTCAAGTCGTGAGAATCCACCCCGTACACGGCGTCTTCGTTCACGTCAATCACCGCTCTTATCAGGTTGGTCAACTCCGTATCCGTCGCGTTCTCCTTTTTCTGTGCCTCATCCAGCACCACTTGCTGAATCGATTTTTCCAAGTTTTTCTGTTGCGAAGCGTTATCGAAGCGGACGTTTTTCATCCTACTAGTCGAAGCTCCTGCGAGGTTCATCGTGTTCCAATCCTTGTTGTTTTTCAGTACCCCCTTCGCGTCGTTTGCCTGCTTAAACAGATCCATATCGGCTAAAGCGAAGTCCGTTTCGTCGTGGAAGGGTAACGGCTGGCTCGCCATGGTCCGGATACTGTCGTCAAACTCTCCTTTCCTTGGATCCGCCAGGGAAACGGCCGCGCGGAGTGCGCTGGGTCTGGTAGAGACTCCTCTGGAGGAAGGAAGTTGCTGTTGGGAAGATTGATGTTGTTCGGGGTAGAAAAGAAGCGGGGCGTGGACACTGTTGGAATCAAGATCACCGTCTTTTTTGTCATTTGTTCCAACTTCTACAGCGACTGCTTCGCCTCGGATCGATGAAGACGATGATGAAGTCGTCTGCTTTTTTAATATTGCCGCACGAACTACATCTGCTGCCTTTAAGTCTTGGTTCTCGTGGCTCCCTTCGGCGTAGTGTGGGTATTGTGTTTGCGAAGCCGTCAAAGTCGTGTTCTGAACTTCTTGTTTTGCTTTCCCTGCAGCAGGTTTGGCATCGTCATTCCCGTCACTAGCGGAGGATGAAGCACTCGAACTAGAACTGCCGCTTTTCTCCTTCTTTTTGTTTTTCTTTCTCTTCGCCGCTTTCGGACTCCGCGACCTTGTTCGCTTTTTCTTTCGGCCAGGACTCGAGGAGCTCCTATTTCGTTTTTTCGATTTTTTCCGAGATTTGGAAGAAGATTTCGTATTCGTTTCGTCTTCCACTATTGTTTTCATCTCCGGTTCCTCTTCCTCCTCATTTTCCGGTGGTTCTGGGTAAAAACTCGATGGATTTCCGCCCCCACTTGAGGAAGACGAACTGCTACTGCTACTGGAGGAGTTGTTCGCCTTCTTTCCACCACCCCCACCTGCTTTTGACCCCGACGCCGGTCGAATATTGGACCCCAACGCGCTCCCGAAGCTCGACGGTTGGTTGATGCTGCTCTGTCGCTGCTGACTCTGCCTGACCACGTCCGCGAAACCACCACTGCCCGCCCGGTTCAATCCACTCCCGGCTGGAGGCCCCACGGGTTTATTATTCGCTGGAGCACCACCTCCACCCCCGCCGGACCCAAAACCAGGCGCACCTCCTCCGCCTCCGGAGCCAAATCCCGGCGCAGCAGGAGCCTGTTCTGCGACGCTGTTGCCGATGCTGCCGTGGGAACCCGGGTTATGCGGAACCTCGTGGCTCATCATGGTTTGACTCGCAGGCGCGTTGGACTTGATGTTCGCGAGCTGGTTTTGGAAACCCTGCGACGGCCGCTGCGTCGACTGGATCGACGCTGAAGGTTTTGGTTTGATTTGCAGGTTCCAAAAATTTTGCTTTTCTTGCGGTGAGGAGCTCAATAATTTTATATTTTATCTTGCACACAAGACCACAGACATTAGACGCACACTGACTAACATACTCATGTTGTGTTGGTACTGTTGCAGCAGCAATATATAAAATTTGTACCAGGTTGCGTCATATCCAAGTTTGGATCCAGTGCGTTGAAATCCCCCGCCTCCTGTTGCACCACGCCCTGCGCAAAAAACGTCTGGTACCCGTCGGGTAAATTTGTGTCGTGTAGCGGTCTATGAACTGCAAAAGCAACGTACTAGTATGAATAGCATCACAAATTCCCTCAGCATTAGAAATGGAATTTGTGATGCTGTTTCACTTTAGGAAGCAGATTTGTCATGCATTCTTGCAATTAGTACGAGTGCGATGCTTTTGCAGTTCATACGGTCGCCCGTCGTTGTCCAACAACGGTGTCATTCCCTCCGTCGTCGCAATGTATCCTGTGCAAAAGTATCGCACTCGTAGTAATTGCAATCCAGCATTACAAATCTTGTTCTTAAGCTAAATCTGCATTACAAATTTTATTGCTCATGCTGAGGAAATTTCTAATGCACTTATACGAGTACGATACTTTTGCAGTGCATACAATGTTCCCGGCGCCGAAATTCCGCACGCCGAACTTTTTCGGGTCTAGACTGCCATCTCCCACCGCTCGCCCCTGCGCATCCACGGGAACATAGATGATCCGGTCCCGTATAACCGTTCCCTGCGGTGACATCAAGGGGGAATGGGTTTTCGCCCGGGTCACCGCGTCCGCGACCATTTCTCCGTCGGGTTCCCGGTGCACTCCCAAAGCCGAGTAGACGCCCTCGGATAGAATGGTCCGGATGTTTCCCTTGATCGTGTCTTCATTCAGGTAATCCGCTTGGAGGTAGCCCTTCCTCAAAACTTCCGTCCCGACATTCTCCAACAGAGTGGACGAGCCCGCTAACCCAGATCGCTTCTATGACAGTCCACAACTCCCCCCCTATTGCTATTGCATGAACAGCAATACAAACACCAGCACACGTGGAGCCTGTGCATGACAAATTCATGCGCCTAGTGTACTGTTTGGGCTTCCGGCGGAATCTGTCATGCAAGCAGTGCCACAGGGAAGCACTTGGGTATGGGGTTTTGCATGACAAATGAGGGGGAGGGGGAGTTGTGCAAGGTCATAGCTCCATCGCCGTGTCCAAAGAAACCGTCGGGGCGTTATGGCGTTCTCAAGCGTTACACTCTCAACTGTTGCGCGATTTCTTGTCATGCAAATTTACAATCAGAATCGACACGATCAAGCTGCTTCGCATGACAAATTCTCGAAGAGCCAAACAGGCTTGGAATCTGTGGCAAATTTGTCATGCAAGACGCGCAAGGTGGGCACCCCTTTCACTATTGCCATTCTTGCATCACAAATTCACGTAACAGCGAGCTGGGAATGTAACAGTTGAGAAGGCCATAGGCGTCGTAGTAGACTTGCAGCGAGGGATCCGACCGCAAATCCTGCAAGTCCTGCAACATGGTTCGGAACCTCTCTTCCTTGTGCTGTTCCTTCACTTGGTTCAACTGTTCTGTGCTGAGTAAAAACGTCCCCACACCAGAGTCAAGATGGGGATTTTGCAACACAAACCCAAGAGCTTTGGACGTCACGCATGACAAGTTGCATTCCATAGTGTAGTGCAGGTTAGCAAGTGCAGCCGCATCACAGATCCATGTGCTTATCCTGTTCACAGCATCACAAATTTCAAAACACAATTGGAAATGGCTACCATGGGTATGCGCATCACAAATGTCCTCGTCAATGCAAATCTGCATGACAACTCTGGGGTGGGGACGTTTTTCCTTATGATATGTTCTTTCAAATCTTTAAATTCCCGATCCGTGTCCTGATCGACCCTGTGCTTCCAGGACTCCTTATTACAATGAAAAATGCCCCCACCCCAAAAGTTGCAATAATTTGTGATGCAAAGTTTCCAAATGAAAACTTTTTGTCATGCATGAAAGGACTATGAATCTTTCTGATGCAGAGTCTAGGCGTATATCGCATTGGTTGCATGACAAGCGCCGCTCTTGCTGGGATCTTGCGCAATACAAATTTTTTCTATTCAGGATTGGAAACCTGTGATGCTGATAGATGCAAGAGGGCGAATGCTTCATTTGCAAAGGTTTGCAATACAAATGGTCCTAAGTTCGGGGGTGTGGGCATTTTTCATGGTAATACTCCTGAATCATCCGCTCGACCGAGTGATCCGCGATGTCGTGTAACGTTTTCTGCTATCAAATGCAAACATGTCTGGGTCTGGAAACTTGTGATGCAAATCTGTGAATGGAGGTGGGCGCACTACGATATGCAGCCAAGCATGACAAGTTTTTGTACTGTCATGTGTTTCGCTTTCCGCATGGCAAACTGCGTTTTTGCATGGCATGCCAGACAAGCATGACAAGTCCTGCATTCATCTTCCAGGCCCAGACAATTTTGCAATGCATATTTGCGACACGAGGCCGCCTCTTCTTGAAATCGACCCGGACACAGCTTTTCCGTCCGGGCCTTTCTCCTGGCCGCCGAGTCCCGCTTCCTCGTATCCTGAGTAAAAACGTCCCCACACCAGAGTCCAGTTGGTAAATCTGCAACACAAATCTCCAAGTTTTGGGATTTTTGCATGACAAGTTTACATCTGTAGCGTCGTGCTGTTTAGCAAGGGTAGCCGCATGAGAAAGCCAGTCATCCCGTTTACAGCATTACAAAGTCCAAAACACAATTGGAAATGCCTCTCATGCAGATCCGCATTACAAATGTTCCTGTCATTGCACATTTGCATGACAACTCTGGGGTGGGGACGTTTTTACACAGGATACCTCGGTCCGTTCCATCATCCGCTTGATCAGCTCGTTTTTCTCCTTCACAGTATGCATTGCAAATTTGTCCGGAAAGAATGGGATTTGTGATGCTAGCATGTCGATCACACAAAAGTCTGTATTGCATGAGAGGCAAAAGGCGCTCAGATTGGTGCCACTCAAAGAGGGCATTTCTCATGCAGAAGTAGGCAACATGAGCAAACCTTTGCGAAAGCTGTGATGCTAGAGAATGCATCACAGGCATCTTCGGACGAGGCCATGCTGTACAATTTGCATGGCAAAGTCTTCAAATCTGCAAGACCCCGACATATTTGCATTTGATACACAACCGCTTGCAGCGATTCTGCTCGCTTCTTCAATTCCGCTTCCTTCTCCAAAGCCTCCGCTTCTTCAATTTCGACTGGGTCCGGTTGTTCCAAGAAGTCAACCAGGTTGATGCCGGAGGATAATTGCTGGTGTAACAAATCATCCCCCCGTAACTGGCCTTTGTAGTAGTCAATCTTCGCCCGGTTATATCCTATGTAAAAACGTCCCCAGCCCATATCTGCTAGACAAATCAACAAGCTTTGGTTGCTGCGCATGACAAGTTTGGCCTCGTAGTGTAATCCTGTTTAGCTTGTTCAGCAGCATCACAAACCTAAGCGCATCATGCGTATTTGAGCATGACAAATTCCGAAACACTGCTAGAAAATGCTTCTCATGGGGCCCCGCATGAGAAACATTTTCAGCATGCAGAGTTGCATTACAACTTACTATGGGGTGGGGCCGTTTTGCTCAGGATAAGTTAAACGCGTGCTTCTCCTGCACCGTCCTTGCTTGTCCGTGCAACCTATCCTGTGCAAAAGTATCGCACTCGTAGCAATTGCATTCATGCATTGCAAATCTCCTTTTTTTAGCGGAATCCGCATGACAAATTCCATTTCGTCATGTTGCTGAGCTAATTTGTATTGCAACACGACAAGCACAAGTACGATGCTTTTGCAATGCATACAACCCCTGCGCATCTGGAATCATCCGTGCGAGCTGCGCTTCCAGAGGACTCAATCCCCCTGCTCGGTTCACACTGGTGGACAAAAAAGCTGACTCGTTACTCCCCTGCATGTGGAACGAGTGGTCCCCCGGGGCGTGGCTCGCTTTCTTCGCGGCCTGCATCGCACCGGACAGGACTTCGAAATCGTGAGCGATTAACGAGCGGATGTTGACCCTTTCCTCCTGCAATTCCCGTTTCTGTTTCATCAGCGCGTCGCGGCGGATCATCAAATTCTCTAGCAACTGCCTCTGCGATACCGGGTCAATGCCGCGGTTCAGTCTCGCAACGCCGTAGGAGGGCGAGTTCGGGTCTTCGACCGCCTCGTAGCCCTCTTCGGCTAGTTCCAAAGCCTGTTTCTCCATCTGGTCGATCGCGTGATCCACGTCTTCAATCGCCGCCCGCAGCCTCACGTCCGCTCGCTGCAGCTCGTGGGTTTCCTCGGAGAGAAAATACGGGTTCACACGGAGCTTCTCGGGAGTACCCCGGTGGGTCTCGTAGATCGCGACCTGGGCCGGACGCCGGGTGTGGTCTGGAATAGTAAAGTGAGATATTAATCCGGAATGTCTTTCACTCTGTATTTGCAAATGAAATTGCAACTGCAAAGCTGCACCGTGCATAGTACTCATAAAACAGGCATGACAAACACGGTCCGTGTTGGACCAGGTAAGTACTGCCACTAAACGATGGAATGGTTAAGCAATACCTGATTGGTACGCGCCCCCGCTTGGTCCGCCGTATTTCGAGCTTCGCATCGACGGTGACGACGGGTTGGACCTTCCGCTGTTATACATCATTTGGCTGCCCTGCTGGCCACCGTGGCCGCTTTGGTGGCTGCTCTGGCTCGCGTGGCTTTCCGCCGATTTGATGTAGTGACTTCCGCCTACCGAAGATTGCCCCGACATGTTATTTTGACTAGCAAACCCGGCTGCAGGTCCTGTTGGTCCCGGTGGTCTTTGCTGCTGCTGCATTTGCTGTTGCATGACTGGCGGTGGGCCCATTTGCATTGCGTTGCCCATCATTCCGCCGCCACCAACTATCGTACGAAAAAAGTGTTTCACTGTAAGGACTTTGCAGGTTTTGCGTGTTCTACATGACAGATAAAATTAGCTATGCAAGGTTCCGCAGGCAAAACTACACAGCGAAAAACCCACTGTCGTGCATGTGCTGTAGCAAGACAAACACTTGCGAGATACATTTTCTGCATGACAAGTCTACAGTGAAAGACAAACAGTTTTTTCTTGCGATACCAACGTCGTCGATAGGGTTTCCGTCGTCGTCAAAGCTCGCGAGCAGATCGTCGTTATCAACCTCCGATACGGCCCTGCTCTGTCGGGACATCCTCCCGGCAGCTCCACCGCCGCTCATGGGTCCCTGGTTGTTCAAGTAGTTGCTCATGCGCTGCGGTCCGGGACCCCCACCTCCCCCGCCCCCCACTGGTTGCTGAAACCCCGATCCGAATATCCCCCCACTAGCGCCGGAAGTGATATGGCTTTCTCAACTGTTACACTCTCAACTGTTACATGGATTTGTGATGCAAGAATGGGAAAAGTGAAAGGGGGGAGATTGCGCCTGTAGCATTACAAATTCCGCACAGATTTAGGTGCTGTTTAGCCCTAGGCAAATTTGTCATGCGAAGCAGCTTCATCATCATCATGTAGTGGACACCCGCACCCAGCGCCACAGGTCAAGGATCCCCTCCCCGGGGGGTGGGCGGGGAAGCACTTTCGGCGACCTCAACATACAAAAGCCGAGCGCTACCACAGCTTGATCGAGTGGATGACGATGGTGCTTTTGCATGACAACTTCATGTAACTACAGCTCAGAATGTAACGATTGAGAACGCCATAGGTGAGACTCTCCTGCTGTCTTCGAGCCGCTTTGGGGTTGCCGGGGTACCGCATGGCGTTGACATTCTCTTTCACGACCTTCTCCGCGGTCTCGGCCTCGGAGGCCTCCTTGGATTCTTCACCACCCATGGTAGTTTACGATGTTCCACTCGTAGTCGCAGCTCCAAAGAAAGACAAAGAGGTCCTTCCTGCTAATACAGAACGACAGAGAACTTTTGCGACTTCACTCTCATCATCAACTAATGTGCCGTGGTCGTGGTACTACAACAGCATCGCCACGACGCCGACCATTTATCTCTGTACTTCCTGTTCCCAAAAAAAAAACCTCTTTTGTACACTGGATAGATTTCATTTTGACTTGAAACTAACTACTTGGCTGGTTTCCATGCTGGTGCGAGAGGACACGACGACGACTTCAAAACGTCCGTCTTACGAAAGCGACACATGGGTACAACACGACGACAGAGACTACATTATGCGACGACAGCCTCGATCACAGATGCGACGGCGACAGATCGAGGAAAGAAGCCTTCTGGTGATTACGACCCTAAAGCAGCTCATTGTGCATAGCATACGAAAATGAGTGACGACGTTCTTCGATCTTTCTTTGCGAAGGGCCACGAAGTGAAACGAGTTTTTGCGCTACGAAGTAGTAGCAATCATCTGGATGCAACTTCATCAATGGCTGCGAGGATACATTTTTGTCCTTTTGCTTCTTCACGACTAGTTTTGAAGAAAGCTCATATCATGAGGAGCGCAATGTTGACGAGGAGGTGGCGCTAAAGATTGCAGGCCATTTATACCTTGGAACACATTTATTTGGCAGAGGTGAGTCTGTCGCAATCGAGATCGACAAAAACGCGTCAGTAGAATTAGAATTGTCAGCCATTACTTAATGCATTAAAAACATCGGGAAGGGGAACTATCACGGAGCGAGAGCTTAATATTATTTCCTTGTTGACATAAAATTCGTGTGCGCAAGAACAAATGAGCTACACCTCAGGACCCACAGGGTCTACAACTCCTGAAGAAAGCCTATCTGCAAGAACCACGTCAACATCATCTGTGGCCTGTTCTTGCGCAGGAGCTCCACCTACTTGCGCTTGTTGCAATTTCAGTGCTTGAATATCCGCAATGACGTTCATAATACGGTAGGGCACGTTGTATCCACGCGTGTATTCTTGTAGGGTCTCGTCGTACTCCTCATCCTCATTATCCCCGTCCACAAACTCGGCCTCAATCGTTTCTACGGCCTCGTTTCTGGCCCTTTCCGCGGCCGCGGCAATCTCGCGCAAAAGGCCAACGTCGTCGAGGAGCCAGAGATCGATCGGAACCGCCTCTATCAGGTCGGCCGCCATCAGAAAACCGCACGCAGGTTCCTTTGGTAAATTATGCGCCAAGCCCCGCGTGGGGTGCTTGCGACAGTACCAGGAGCTGCGGCCGCGGCCGTATTTCTCATCGGCATTCCCCAGTATTTCACATCGGATACTTGGTCCGAATTCCGCGCGGGCCGAGGGTTCTTTAAGTAGTGATCGGCAAAGGATTCTCACGTAGTAAAAGCTCTGCCAGAATGCGCTCACGCCGCGCTTGAAGATCGGGTCAACGTCAAGTCCCTCCCAAGCCTTATTGTCTTTAAAAAAAACGCTCATGGCTGGGGTAATTCTGTCCCATATCGTGGTTGTGAACATTGCGTGAAACGCGTCGTAGCAGAAGAAGACTTGGCGCTCGCGGTCTACATGACGGATCTGATTGTGCAGAACGGCGTCTAGCGATCGGTTGAACGGCGTCAAGGGCGGAGGGTTTCCATTTTCGTCGACCTCCGCGCGAACCTGGTGCCATTCGTCGTCGTTCGGTGCCTCGGCGTCATAATCGAAGGAGGGCCGCAACGGATCCACAGTCGGGCCGTCCCAATCGACAATTAAAAGGCCCAGGAGGAAGACTATCGCATCCACTCCCTCAGTGTAGTACCACCAACCCGGCTTCTCACTCGCAGGCAGTGCTTTTAGGACTGCGGTATCAATGACACCTTCCCGTACTCCGTAGAGATCCGGGCCAGCGACGAGCACCCGCATTTCGCGCGACGCTGGAATTTGCGACACTTCCGTGATGGGCTCAGCCGTTTCCAAATCCAGAAACCGGATGAGGCAAGGTGGCATGGGAGGTGTGCGCAAGCTACCCTTGTTAGGGTCCAGTCTTTGCTCAGATAGTTCCTTCGCGGCAGCCGCTTGTATGGCATGCAAGGAGGTTGGCACTGCGGAAAACTGAATCTCATCACCACTGGCCTTCGTGCAAACGAACCTCACCGCCTGCTCCCTGCTGGTCGTGTCAATGGCGGCCCGCGCAGGAGAGCCAGCGACAGCGTTGAGGTTGGAACTGGTAGTTTGTTCTTCATCCGCCATGTTCGTTGTTCGTACAACAAAGCGTTGATTCGACCTAGAAGGACTAAAGCAATGGAGGTCTTTTCTAGGTTATATGATTTTCTAGTGCGTATAGCGTTTCTATCCATCAAATCCCAGGTAAGAGGACACGGCTTTTCCTGTCTCTAGCATCACAATTCGACTAACCCCTTGACGATGCGTTAGAAAGAAGAGCGAAACTACGAGTGACTAGCAGGGACGATCACGACAGAGATGAACGAAGATCACAATTTTACATTCTTGTACTAACAAACAGAACATCTTGTTACATAGATACAATTTGAAACCGAGGGAGCAAGCAGATCATCAAAGACTGCGCATGGGCATCGAGATCGAAAAGCATTAAAGATCGTAAAAAATTCAACTTCAAGGAGCGGATCAACAAGATTTTCGTCGCCAACTTCAGATTTGTGCTTTAGATGACCAGTTCGTGCCTGACGATTACTATGGAGGGACAGAAATGCTTTCATTTTTGCTGACAAGATCTTGAATTTCTAGGACTTGGTGGTGTGGTATGCATGATTCATCTTACTGCAAAAAAATTTCATGACGACGATGGACTTACACACCGACGACAATTTCTGGCTCCTATGTGACTGCGGCAAGCGAGAACCGCGCATGATCCTGACCATATCCATCCGCATTCATTGACGAAGAAATTCGTTGAGTATTATGTGCTGGACGAACAGATGCGGAAAGCACCTCGGGGTCAAATAGGACTACGTCTGCGGAGTTCATCACACGAGCAACATCATTATGAAGATGCGTTTGCGTACTAGGTGCCTTCAAAAATGCATTCATTTTCTTCGTAAAGTAACCACGAGCTTTTCACAGCTGGGGGCGCGCCGGTCATGAACGTGATTCTTCAGTATGGCAATTCAAAATCAGGACGAGCACCGACTAGCTTATCCTGAGGCTACTTCATCCCCACTATCCTCGCCTTCTTCCTCTTCAGAATCGTCCTCGTCGCAAGAACTTCCGTCATCTTCGCTACTGCCCGTCGCATCCTCCTCTTCGTCCTCGTCCTCGACGTGCGCGAAAAGATATCCTGTGCAGACGTATCGCACTCGTAGGTACTAGTCGCATTCATGCATCACAATTTTCCATCTTAAGCTACAACCGCACTACAAAAACGTATCCCATTTCGTCTCACGCTGAGAAAATTTGTCTTGCGACAATTTTGTTTTTTTTTTCTAGGCTTTGGCTTCTCAGGAAGGAAAGCTTGGCATGAAATTTCTAGTTGTACTACCACGACACTTCTGCGATTCATAAAAGAATATCCGCGACGACATCCAGGATACTGCCTTGCGCGTCGGAATACAAATGTTCTTGTCTATCGCAAAGGAAAAAAGTTGCGCCAGGTGTACTGCAAGTGCGAGAAGTGATCCATCGATGAGCATCAACATTACACATTCATCAGTATTTGATGCCTTGCGTGACAAGTATCCCTGCAGTTCTTGTTCTGAATCATGATGGTCGGCAACTACACAGAGCTTTAGATGAACTAGCGCAGCTTTTTTCGGGAGTATTTGCACATAGCAACGACACCCGCATCCTCTTCGCCATCAAGAAGCAAATCCTTAGCAAGCCTCTGTTGCTTAAACGCCGCTGTTGCGACGTCGCGCAAAATGCTAGCGTCGTCGACGGTCCATTGCTCTGTGGGAACCCATTCAACCAGGTCCGCCGCAATCAAAAAAATGCTCGCAGGTTCGTATTTTTCTGGGACATCAAAACTTACGGTGTCGTCCAAGCAACAAGGCCAGGGACTGCCCTCTCGGTACTTTTCCTTGCACGTGTCCAGCAGGACTTCCCGGATCCTAGAGATGGCGTATGGGGTTCTCAAACGTTACACTCTCACCTGTAGAGCGCGCTTTTATCATGCAAAATTGCCACAAGCCGCCGCACGAACTCGATCATCAAGGTGCCTCGCGTGACAAATTCGCGAAGGGCTAAACAGCAACGGAATCCATCCAGCAGAATTTGTAATGCAAGACACCCAATCTTCCCGCTTCCCCTTTTGCTGTTCTTGCGTCACAAATTTATGTCGTAGTTGAGAATGTAACATTTGGGAACTCCATATGGCAGCTCTGCCGCGTATCAGGTCGTTTTCCAGGTCCTCCACCAGCAGCGATAATCCGAGGTTCCGAATATAAAAAAACGATTCCCAAAACGACTGCGCGTACACGTCGAAAGCTTCTCGCGTGTAGGGCTCCTGGGTGGAAAAAACCCTCTGGTTGATAATTGGTTCCAAATTGTTCCAAATCTTCCCGAGGAAGATTAGCTCAAAGGCCTCCAAGAAAAAATCCAATTGCTGATCGTCGCTGGCGTGGCCGAGGTAGCTGTGCAATACAAAATCCAGCTCCTGCTCTTGGTGGTCCTCGTTTATTCCTGGAACGCCGTGCCGATCGTAGTTGAAGCTCGGATTCGCGCTGCTGCCGCGCGGGCAATTCTCGTCAAAAATGACCGCCGCCAGAAATTCTGTTACGTCGATTTTTCCTTCCACGTAGTAGAAAAAACCCGGCCTGTCATCCGGCGGAAGCCTCACCAGAGCTTCATAATCTTTTCCTCCGCCAAAGTTGTCTGCGCCGGCAACGACAATTTGCATGTGGTGATTTTCCGGAAGCGGCGTCGTTTTGGTGATGGGTTCCGAAGTTTCGATATCCAAAAGCCGGATTAGACACGCCGGGATCGGCTTATTTTTATTTTGACCCGGAAGATGATCCTCCTGCCGCGCAGACAGTTCCTTCGCAGCAGCTTCTTTCACCGCTTGCAACCGCGGCGCGGCATTGACGTGAATTTCATCCCCGCTTGCATTCGTGAGAATGAAGGGGATAGTGATTTCAGCTGGAGGTGCCGCTCCTGTCCCACGCGGGCTCGATGGGTTGGTGTCCGTCATGATGATAGATCTTTTTTTCCAAAAGCGAGTAGATGAAAACGTCGAATCGCGGAGGTCAAGGTGACGGGCTTGTAGTTGCTGCGTAAACAAAAATTTCAACGATCCAGATTTGGTGCATCGCCTTGCTGCAACCAGTACAACCTCACACACGCACCTGAGTCTACATAGTAACCAAAACTTCGACCGGGACGGAGACCGCTGAAACAAGTAAGTATCTAATCTACTCCGCGCCTGCGGCTGGGACCAGTTGTCGCCGAGGTAAGTATGGATACATCACGAGAGAACGAATGGACAGTGGTTTCCGTCTTGTTGTTGAGAGATCGTCTTCACGACAACGCTTGTGGAACCAGAAAATGAACCAGAGATCGCGCTCATCTGCTTCAAGGATCCTCCACAACGGTCGTATACGAAAACGTCTTATTCGTGAGAACACGCCCTACAGCTTTGGATTGCGGCAGTCGCGCCACCAAAAATAGCCGTCAAGATATCTGTCGTCTTGTACGCAGGATAATGCTGTTTTTTACAAGGATGCTTGCGCTTCTAATCATCATGGAGTTCTGCTGCTGCTAGATAGCTGTACTAGGGGAAACAAACTTTCATTCACACATAGTACACGCACGGCATTTTCACATTCATTTTCTCGTTCGCAAAATTCTCTTTTCTAGTTTTGGTTGTAAACCGTCTGTATTCTCAACATCATTTCAACACTGTTGAATAGGAATCTCTCTCTTACAGGGTGTGGAGGTCCATCCTTTCCTCGTTTGAAAGGAATTGAAATTGTCTTAGGGTATTTGAAGTTTCCTGTTACTTTCTCGTACAAATGGATTATCGTTACTTTGCTTTAGTATGTAGATGTACTTTGACGCTTTTCTTTTTCTTTCATTTCGCCACGACAATCTATCCACTCCTCATTAATTTCAGCTCAGTTCTCTACTTCACACACCACCGCATCCTACTGCGCCCGCAACTGCATCATCGCCGGACCGCCGATGGGGTAGTATGGTGTTCTCAAATGTTACATTCTCAACTGTTACACGAATTATGGCAAAAGTGAAAGGACAAGGAGGAAGATTGCGCCTTCTGCATTACAGATTTGGGACGGATTGTAGTGCTATTTAGCGCGTCGAGAAGTTGTCATGCTGAGAAGGCTTGATCGTGTGCAGAGAGATAGTGTTTTTGCATGACAAATTCATGCAACAGCTGAGAATGTAACAGTTGAGAACCGCATAGGTAGGCAAACGACCTTGGCCTCTGCTGCCCTTGCGCGTTTGACGGGAGCTGAAAGCCCTGCGGGTGGTGTAGCTGGGTTGGGGGAACCTGTGGACAAGGTCAAATGTGAGTTTGTAGTGCTTTATCCGATTTGTATATTTTCATCATGCACGCAGGAACTGCAATGTGAAAGAAGAAGAACTTCCGATTCTACAATAGCACGACCGAATTTCTTCATCTGTCCTACATCCTCAAACCTGCTGCATCCCACCACCGCCGCCCATCACGCTGGCCTGCTGCTGCGGTGTTGGCTGCTGACTCGAGGATGCGTATTGTGGTGTTGCGGCGCTAGCACCGGTCGTGGGGAGTCTTGAGGAGCCGTAGGTTAGCATGTTCTCCTCGACCGTTCTCTGGAGATTTGTCTGTTGGCTCGTCATCAGCTTCTGAAACTCGTGGAACTCGCGGGATAGGTCCCGTAGGGGTATGCATTGCAAAAGCAAAAGCATCGCACTTGTACAAATTGCATGACAAATTTTCCCAGCATGAGAAATGAAACTTGTTATGTAGATTGAACTTGCGCAAGAGATTTGTAATGCAGGAATGCGATGAGATAGTTTTGCAATGCATAATTGTGTCATTCCATCTGTTCATGTTGTCCGCGAGATTTGCGATTGCCTGGTCGTGATCCACTCGCGTGCGCTTCAACTCCGTGGCGGTGTTCCTGGAGGGGTTTGCTTTGTTATTGGGTTGTTGTTTCTCATGCAAGATGCTGCATGCGAAGGCGACTTTGTCATGCAGCACAACAAGCACAATTTAAAATAAGTGATCGCCGTGTTTGTACTGTGAATTGAGCTCCAGCTCCGCGTAGTTCTTCATTAGACTTTGACTACTGTCCGCGGCTTATCAAATGTAAAAATGTCTGGGTCTGGAAGATTCTGAGACTTGTCATGCACGTTTTGCATGGGCCATGATGTCTGTGATGCATGCCCTAGCATCACAGACTTTTTGAGGGCTTCGTGCTACCTACTCCGCATGACAAATGCCCTCTCCGCGTAGCCAAAATTGCATTCCCGTTGCTGGTCATGCATTACAGATTTTTTTTGCAATCCAAATGCAGCATCACAAGTTCGGATTCTTCCAGACCCAGACATTTTCACATTTGATACGGCTAGCCGGTGCGTTTCCTCCCGTTGCACGCGGACCTGGGGTTATTTGTGGTGGAATTGTTTGTGTTTGACATTGATGACAGACTTTAATACAGACTCGCTGTGTCCTCCTCCTCGTCACTCTCTGAAATACTTACACATGAAGATCCACACTTTTAGGTCAATGCCTCTATTCCCCTCTTCTCAGACTTCGCTCGATGTGATTTACAAATTCCTTTGAAATTGTATCTAGCGCTTGCACAGCCGCTTGGGCGCTCTGAAGTAGAGCACCTTCCCAAACGGTGTAAGTAGAGGACGCAGAAAATTTAGTTTTGGAAGACCTTTCTGACTCACTTTGGTACAAGAAAACCAAGCGAGCAAACGAGGTTCCGTGTTTTTAGTTCTGCGTGGCGGCGGCCTATTTCACTTCTAGTACTTCATTTTCCCCCTACCCCCCAGCGTGCATTTTTGCATTTTCTTTCACGTGAGACAACAATTGTATCTAGCGCTTGCACAGCCGCTTGCGCGCTCGAAGGAGCATATCGCGAAACGGTGTAGAGGACGCAGAAAATTTAGTTTTGGAAGACCTTTCTGACTCACTTTGGTAGAAGGGAAGACCAAGCGAGCAAACGAGGTTCCGTATTTTAGAAGTTCTGCGAGGCCTATTTGACTTCTACTTCATTTTCCCCCTGCCCCCCCAGAGTGCATTTTTGCATCTTTTTACACGTGGTGAGAAAAGGATAATAATTGTATCTAGCGCTTGCACAGCCGCTTGCGCGCTCGAAAGAACATATCGCGAAACGGTGTAGAGGACGCAGAAAATTTTAGTTTGGGAAGACCTTTCTGACTCACTTTGGTACAGGAAAAACCAAGCGAGCAAACGAGGTTCCACAGAGGTGATTTAGATTTTGTCTTCTTCTAGCAAGACTGACAATTCAAAGTTGGATTTTGTATTCTAGCATGACTTGTCATCTCTCAGAAAATCTAGACCACCTGCTTCTTCTTGTTCTTCACTATCACTTCTTGCACTCAATTTCAGCATATACAACAGCACCATTCCGAAACAAAAGAGTTTCCAGTACCTCATTCAGCTCCGTCTGTAGCTGCAGTATCTGCGCCTGCTGCTGCTGTAGTGTTGAACTGTACTGCTTTTTCAGCCCCTCTATCTCGACCTGTCTATACTGCAACTGCTCGACCAGGGACTGATATGAACTGCAAAAGTATCGTACTAGTATAAATCGCATGACAAATTTCCTCAGCATGACAAAGAAAATTTGTAATGCGGATTTCACCTGAGAAATAAATTTGTAATGCATGAATGCGATTAGTACGAGTACGATACTTTTGCACGGGATAACTGGTAGTCCGCCGCGATTTCCTGGTCCGACTGCGCTTTGGACTTCTTATCCTGTGCAAAAGTATCGCACTCGTATTGCAGTCATGCATTACAAATCTTTTTGTTAAGGTAAATCAACATTACAAATTTTATTTCTCATGCTGAGAAAATTTGTGATGGTGCACTTGTGCGACTACGAGACTTTTGCAATGCATACTTCTTCAGGGCCTGGAGCTCGTTTATCGTGTCCTGCAATCGCTCGCGGAGGTCGACGAGCTGTTGCTGCTGCTGTTGTTGCACAGTCGTGGCGTTGCGCTTGAAGTCCGAAAGCTCTTGGTTGTTGGAGGAAATACCTGAAGATTTAGGGAGGAAGATTTTGGAGTTCATTTTCAGATTCGTATTCAGTTTCAGATGCATTTTTCGCGCCTGTGCAACATGACAACACAAGCCATAAAGATGTGTCCATCACCAGCAACTACGTTCTAACGTTCTTCTGTAAAAAAAAATCATACCATTCCTAACGATTCCCATCTCGGCTAGTATCTGCTGGAGATTCCCGTTTGTCCTGTTTCTCATCTCCGAAAGCCATTGCGCGAACGCGAGGACTATGCATTGCAAAAGTATCGCACTAGTATAATTTGCATGACAAATTTTCTCAAGAACAAAAATGCAATTTGTAATGCTGTTTTCCCTTAGAAAATAGATCTGTCATGCATGGCTGCAATTAGTACGCGTACGATACTTTTGCACTGGATAAGGACGGTGACGTCCACGTTTTCCATACTTTGCGAGGATGACGCGGCCATGGGATCGTTCATGGTATTTGCGCTGCCTCAGCGAAGGAGCCTGAGTGGATCGGATCTGCGATCTTGTTGTTCCGTCGTGGTGTGCAATTCTAAAAATTATATGCAGATCTACTCTTGCTCTTGCAGCTGAAACTCCGTTGCGTCTCTCACTATTACAACGGATTGCTCATCAATACGGATATTCTGTTGCTTTTGTTCTTGTGACTAAAGATGCTAGTACCGGTTGTAAACTACATGGATCTTCCGTGCAGGTGCAGGTCTCTCGCCTCGGGGCATGCTAATAAAGCCAGCTCCATCAGCCTCATCCTCTGTAGGGGAATGAATATTTCTAGCTCCTGCAACGACCCTCAAAACAACTCCGCACACGTGACCTTTTCTCTCGCTGTACTCTCATCCCTGCACTGCAGGCTTAACGAAAGAAAAGAAAGACGAAAAAACAGCAAACACCCCCGCCACCGCCTGAACAACAAAACTATTCTGCCGAGCCTTGAAACTCTCGTGTAGTTCTTCCGCATCATCATAGTGCGGCATTGATTTTTTTTCCTTTTTTCAAGTTTTTAGTTTTAGAAGTGTAGTTTGCGCGTTGATTGTTAGACTATGCGTGGCTCCAGACAAAGAAAACTAGCTGCTCGTAACAAAGTGGTCCTAAAGATAGCAACGAAGGTGTTTTTTTTTCCGAAATTAGCTCTGGCGGAGCGAGTTCGAAAAATAAATCCCTGTTCGTATAGTCATCAAACGATGCCATAAAAGCCAGCTCGATGCTGATGCTCATGTACCAACGTAATCTATCTCCGCTGCCTCGTGCCTCACTTCAATTTGCCAACATTGATGCCAACTGTTCTGGAAATCAGACCCGAAAGCCTTTCACTCCTTATTTATCGCCAACCTTGCTGCGTGAAGCAGTCTTTCTTGTGCCAACAAATTCTGCTTTGCCTTTCCAAATCTGAATCAGCCAACATCAAACCTATTCTTGCATCTCAATTGAAGATCAAGCAACATAAGCATGTCTTCAACAGCTGCACACAGTTTACTTGAGCTTCCGCTCATGTTCCTGACATCTTATTCGCCAACATGTTTTGCCAACTGACAAGCAGCGAAGCTACTTGCCCTCCGACTCAACGCCAACTTTTTTTGCCTGCAAGAATCCCTATCTATTGTATGTGCTAACCAGACCTGAAGCTCGACAAAGCCGCGTTTTTTATTTCTGCCTTTCCTTTGATCCTTCCCAATCTTCGCGTCAAGAAAAAGACCGCAGCATAGTACGTCGTCGCTAATATGACGCCGACGTAAAAACGCTGCAGCTTTCTCTTCTTGCTTTGTGTACTATACCACCTGTTTGTCACTGCTTTTTCTTTTTTTACTATTTTTTGTGACAGAACAAGCGGTTCGTGACAGTGTTCCACCTAAAGTCGTACTTAGAGCGATAAAAATAGTGTGCCTGTGTTCGTTTTCAAAATATCACCTTCGTTCTTCCATTAAAAATCGGTATATCGGTTCTTCTAGCACGCTGAGCTTTCAGCTGTTCTTTCACGGCAGCCAAACACAACGTACTAGAGGGAAACCGGAGGTGGTGCGCGCTTGAGGACATTTCAGGGTTGCAAGTAGTAAAGAGAGAAAGATGATGAGCTAAGATTCCGTAAAAGCTGTTCGTAAAAACCTCGTGGTCGTAAGTTGATAAATCCGTTGTAAATCCGTATCCGCGTGAAGTAGAAATAAAATCGCTTGTCTTTAAATGTTGAATGCATGTATCTTGATCGTGACAATTCTTCTCGAAATAAAGCACCTCTTCCGAAGCACTTTATCCCCGCTCCAAATACAACCGGAGGCAGCTACTGTTCGCTCAATCGGAGTCGGAATCGAAGGTCTTCACGGTTCCCTGCGCCTCCTGGATGGAGCCGTTGTTGGCCGCCTTGATCGGATCCGAGCCCTTCTTTCCCTTTTTGCCCTTTCCCTTGCCCTTACCGTCCTTTCCCTTCTTACCGCCCTTGCCACCCTTATCACCCGCTTCGCGGGGAGCGGAATAGTCGACCGCGATCTTCTTCCCGTCGAGCTCGGTGTTGTTGCAATCCTTAATCGCCGCGTCGACCGCTTCCGTCGTTTCGAAATCGACAAAAGCCATACCACGACTAGCGCCGGTCTCACGGTCCATGATGATCTTGATGTTAGAAATCCCCCCGCAGTTCTCGAAGTGCGTGCGAATGGAATCCTCCACGGTCTCGTAGTTCATGTACTTGACCATAATCGACTTGCAATTTTCCGGTTTTTCCTGGGGGACGAAATCTTTCCCCTTTCCCTTCTTGCCCTTACCGTCCTTTCCCTTCCCCTTTTTACCGTCCTTACCTTTCTTGCCATTCCCTTTATCGCCGTTGTCCTCGCAGTAGCGGACACGGAGGGTTCTTCCGCCGTACTCCGTCTCGTTGTACTCTAACGCTTTTTTACTCCCCTCCGCGGTTTCGTAATCGACGAACGCAATGCCCTTGTACTGCCCAGTTTCCTTGTCCTGCGGCATGCGGAAGGAGACGATGGTGCCGCACTCCTCAAAATCCTTCTTAACCGTCTCCTCATCGGCAGACCAGGGAAGGCCGAAGATGATCACCGACTTGTTCTCCTTCTCAGTGGAAGTTGTAGCGGAGTCATCTTCCTTCTTCTCCTCCGCGGCAGGAGAAGCTTCGGCGGACGGAGATTCATCGGACTTCTTCTCATCATCGCCTTCATCAGCGGATGTGGAGGACTCGGAGTCTTCCTTCTTCTCAACAGCAACCGGTTCCGGAGCAGGAGCTGCGACTTCTTCCTCCTTCTTGGACTTCTTCTTTTTCTTCGGAGCTTCCTCCTCCTTCTTTTCCTCGGAATCAACTTCCATAGCGACCGGGGCAGCTTCTTCGGTCTTGGACTTCTTCTTCTTTTTCTTCTCGGAAACGACCTCGGCAGCCGGCTCTTCAGCCTTGGGTTGTTCCTCAACCGCGGCTTCAGTAGCCTCCTTGTTCTTCTTCTTCTTCTTTTTCGCCGGTTCCTCGGCAGCAGGAACTTCCTCCGCCTCACGCTTGGTCACAACCGGTTCGGCAACAGCGGCTTCCTCGGAAGATTTCTTCTTCTTTTTCTTCTTCTCCGCCACGGCGGCAACGGCTTCGACCGGGACCTCGGCGGTCGCGACGGTGGTATCCTTGGATTTCTTGGCCATTTTGAAAATGTTGGGGGTGGTTGCTCGTGTATCAACTTGCTCAACAAAGTGAAGATGAAAACAGTGTGTTGTCAAGTAGACAGACTTTCTTAAGATGCAGTTTGTTGTAAAAAGAGGAACTCTTCAACAACGTAGTAGATAACGCCTGTTGTGGTCGAGTGGGAATGACAATTGGATTTGGTTTTGGAATGAATGATATATTTCGAGAACTTCGACGCACAAGTACATGTTCATACAATAAAACTCTCGTCTTTCATTTAGATCTGCTGAGGTGGATCTTGATTTTGTCTTGCTGGTGATCTCGTCGTCGCTAGATCCTGAGCTGTCACTAGACGACCCTCTGTACTGGAGCTCGAGCTGGTGTGTTCTTTGCACGAACGCAATTCGATTCGTGATTCAAGATCGTGCTTCTACCATTCCATCTGATCGTCTTCACCAGGGGGATTTTCTTGTTGATCCTTATTATCGAGGAGCGGTTGCGGTTCCCTCATGATGAGCTTCAATTTTTTCAAGCAGCTGACTTTTTCCTCGATCCTTTCGTAGCTGTCGCTGATCCTGATAGTAAGTCGGGATGTAAAATCGTCAACATGGTGTAAAACACAGAGACTTAATTTGTGAACAACGTGAAGACTACGCGCGCGTTTCTTGAGAAAAGCGCTTCTGTGCTGCAGTGCCTTTGTGTACTCGGCTCATGTATTCTATATGCGACGCTAGTAGTGCTCGTAAAAGGGTCACATTCAAAGATCTACCTCTGTGCAAAATCTACAGGGGAAAAAGCCTTGCAGTCATGAGGAGGCGAAATTTATGCACTATGCACCGGGCTGTTCTGCTTCGAGTTCTTCCTTGATTTAGATTGGGGTTGCGTTACCGGGGGTGTACTTCAAATTGATTTAGGTTGCGTCACGAAGTTTGAATTTCAAACTCGCTTTCGCATACTTTGCATACATAGACATGTGCTACAACTATTACTTTTCTGCTTGTTCATTTTACTACCACATGGTGGAAGCTTGCACCACACTACTTTCATGGTGCGCTCCACCGTTTTCTAAGCACGACCATGAAGCGCAATTACACTTCAATGAAGGTAGGTCACATATGGAAATCGTACATCATGCTCTTGTTCATGCATAAACTGTATATTGCTCGTCTTAAATACTTTTGGTTTTGTGCCGACTGTTCTCATTCTGAAAAAATCATACATTGGTTGTAGTTCTGCATAGGAAAATAATAGGTACCGACAGAGGCACCACTGAAAAAAATCCTCACCCACCAATGGTTAATAGCGGAGCCAGAACTAAACACTGTTCAGGACGTCACTGCATCTACGGGCGAATTTGCTCCCCGAGCCGCGCGTTTGGAAGTCCTCGCATCTGTGCGGCAACTGCGGCCCTGTACACAGCGTTAGGGCCCGTGGTCACCCCGAGACCTGATTCCTGGATCACTTTGTTAAATTCCCCCTGCAGGTGTGGCCATTGCTCTCCCGCTGTAAGACGGCGACCAGCTGACTGTCTCGCTGAATATCTGGGACTGGCACTTCGCGATGAGGAGCGACCATGGCGTCCCCGACTACCGCTCCGGCTAGAAGACGATGTAACAGTATCACGAGCGGCGTTGTAGGTGGGGACAGCATCGTCATCGCCGTCTGCGTTGTTGAGGGCAACAAGTTTCGGAGTCAGGGTGTTCCAGAATTGTTCCGTGAGAGACAGAGCGCTAGTTGTATTCTCCCCCTCCTCGCTCTTCTTTCCCGATCCAGACTCTGGGTCTGCATTTGCCAGAGACGCCATCACACTGTCCCACACTGCTTGAATCACGGGCGCAGCTATGACCTGCTTTCGGTGCGGCTGCTTGAACAAAAAAATGTCTGCGAAGAACCAGAAGGCTTCCGCTGTCGGCAGCGCATCCCAATATTTCGTTGCCAGCTTCGTTTGCCACGCTCGCAGCAGCTCTTCGAAATTCTGGGGAGGGGGACCCTGCGCGTCCGAGGGCAAAATTGCTTCTAGCACTGTTTGAAGAGAAAAGAAGAGCGCGATGAAGACGGCATCGAAGAAGCGCGTGGTCACGACCATCCCATAAAGCCGCCAGTCCAAGTTCGGCAATTTTTCAACAGTCACAGGGCTCAGGTTGATATTTCTCCACACTCTCCCGACATGGGCGTAGACCGGCGGATAGAAGGTCCCGGTCAACAGCGCACCAATCAGGGTCGCGCGGGCAGCACGCTTGAGGTCGTATTTTCCGAGGGTGCTGCTCTGGATGTAGGCAAGAAAGCCACCCTCGAAGACGGAGTCAAAGTCATCAGTCTCCTTTGCGAGATCAACCTTGGGCAGTTGCTTCTGCAGCTCGGACAGTGACAAGGGTTGTGCCTTTATCATCTCGATAGTTCGGCCAAAATTCTGCATGTACCCACGCAACGGATTCAAGTCCAGCCTCGACGACGCTCCTGCACCACGAGCACTGGTACTAGGGACCGTCCATGGTGCAGCCGCATGTATTCCGGAAACCTCCTGTCCTTGCTTTCCGCTTGTGATGTGTTGCACAGCTAAGTCACTTACTCCGGCACTGAGACCGTATCGCGCCATGTTTGTCGCAACCTTACGTGCACCAGCCCAACCGCGCTGCGCTTTCTTCTTTTTCAATTTCAGCTTCTTCCCAAGCGCAACACCAAACTGCACTCCTGGCTGCAGCACAGACGTCTGGCTCAACAGGAACACGAGTACAACGTGAACGTGGCGCATCTTTTTTTGCGTTTTTGTTTATGTTTTCGAGGCTAATTACAATTAGTTTCCAAGATGAAAAAAGGTAGGAGTAAATCAACTCTTGGCTCCGAAGGAGAAGGACTACTTTGACTATTCTTAATGTTAATTTTTGCGAACTACAATACTAACAGCGTTTTCAATCTTAGAGGGGGCTGAGAAACTGACAATAGCAATACTTTTACTTCATTGCGCACAATCAATGCAATCACTTTCAGTTTCACCGTGGTCAGCGCAGCTTCCTCTTGATGAGATGTCGCGCGAGTAGGTAAAGGTAAACGAAAGTTGTAAAGCTTTCAGGCGCGAACGGCTACCGAAAAAAAGTATAAATAATAAACTTTGGTTTTGATTGCGAGCTGCGCTATGCACACAATGTCAAGGTGAATTCGTTTTCAAAAGGGTCGCTTCTACTCAAGTACAGTGGTAGAGGTTTAGCACACAAGATCAAGAGACAGCAGCTGGTAGAAGTTTTTTTGAATCTAGAGTCGATGTCCACTACTAGTGGTCACGAACTCGTCCTGGTTCATTTCCGGATCAAGAGTACAGAGTACTATATTTGCATTTCGAACAGATCTTCGTCAGGATCCCGAAAGGATCTCAGCACTCCGTGCATTTTCTTTTTCATCGTTGCAACTATTTTGCTCTGCGCATTCTCTGTTCAGACCGATCTGACTAGGCCTGGAGACCGACTGACCTGATTCCCGTAGGAACTTCTGCACGTCTATTGGTAGAGACCAAAACCGACTGCTATCGTGTACAAGAGCATCCAATTTTCTTTCATGCGGTACCGAAAAAATCAAAATGCTGAAAAAGTCACAAAGAATCGCAAAGCCAAAGTGATGCATTTCAATTTTCAATTTTTTCAATTTCAATTTATTCACGAGGGAAACTCGCGAGACTACAACCCTATTTGTTCAACAGAGGAGTCAAAATGAGAGGAGACTCGATCTTTCAGTCCTCGCGCGCGCAGGGACTAGTCGCATTTCATCAATTTCAAGAAACAGGCTTCGGCTTCACAAAGTACTAGCTCGCACGGGCCCGCTTGCTGTGCGCAGCTTTTGCACCGGAAGTAGTGTTGAGATGACGATGATGTGCTTCTAGAGTCATTTCTTCTTTTGCTGTGCTTATCATTATTTTGCGTCTAAGTGGCCACGATGAAAGGAAAAGAAGGTACTTAGCCCTGGGAGACGAGGGGAGGATGAGCCTCGTCCTGTGCCTCGTCCTATGCCAAAACTACCTTTATCTTCTCAAATAGGAAAATTGAAACTGCTGCTCCAGACGAAATTTTTCGTTGATCTTCATTTTCACGTGAAAAGGAACGTAGAACTGCTACGTCGATTTTCATATTTGTTTTCTTTTTCTTCGACTTTATTCTTATTGCAAATGTTTCTTTATTCTCAGACAAACAGAGTGTGATAACAAAGGAAAACTTCGCCGGTGCGAAAAATTTCGGATTGGTATTGCTATTGTAGATCAGGAGTACACATACAGATACAGGTTTACAACTTGAAACAAAATGCCAAAACACAAAAGGGTCTACGACAGCTACAAAACGACCCTCCCATCCTTGTCATCCTCCTTCGTCATTACAGTACTGTATTCTCAAAAAAACTTGTCTAGGACCACTAGCCCCCGCCGCGGGTAAAAAATCTACTTATGCCCATGATCCTGGCACTTCTGGTCCTTTAGCTCGTTTTGCTATTGTCGCGTAAGTATCGAAGTGAAGTGGAGGTGAAGGTATATAAGTACAAGTAGAAGGCTTCACTCGTCTTCGTCTAGCCAAAATCGATTGCTCTTCGCCGCAAGAGCAAGCTCGTCCGTGCCAATTGTAGATGAAGAAGATGCGCTGTTTGCAGGGGACAATATCGGTGACGACGGTTGATTTTGTGCTCCATCTTCGCTAACATCAAGGCCGCGAAGCAGGAGCTCGTCCCACTTGCTGCCCTTTCCGAACCCGACTACACTGTTGGTCTTCAGAAACGGCTTCGAAGTAAAATCCGGTTCTTCTCGTGCACGAACAGCATAAAGAGTTTCCCCTCCCAGACCGAGAAGTTGTTCTTGTTCTTCGGGCCAAAATTCCCCATCAGAGATTTGTTGCAGCTGCTCCCGATCGGCACTACTCCTGCTGCTGAACTCCTCCATCCCGTCGGCCTTCTTCCCGTTGTCCAAAAACGACAAAAAAGTGGTCCACAAAGCGCCGCACGCGCTCGCGAAATACACTCGATTTTTCATCGGTAGTTGGTAGGTGATCAAATCCACAAAGTATCAAACGCAAATATGTCTGGGTCTGGAAACTTGTGATGCTGGGTGGCGTATCACGAGGAGGCCACAGGTGCTGGCTCAGCATGACAAGTTTCTGAGCTTCTAAGTGTTGCCTATTCTGCATGACAAACTGCGTTTCTGCATGACAGAAAAATGGCGCGCTTGGGTAACGTGCATGACAGATTTGAGAGTCATGCTAGACAAGCATGACGAACATGCTTCCTTCCAGACCCAGACATATATGCATTTAATACAAAGCCCCAGAAGACGATGGATTTCTTGCACGCTTCCGGCCACTGGTTGGACAATTTCTCGTCGATTTTGGACTTGCAGGCGTCGGTGAGATGAAAGGGGAACTCGTGGTCGAGAAGAAGTGCGGCGTCGAAGGTGGTGTGGTCTGGGGCTGTAGTTCCTGTTGCACTACTTTTCGCTCTACTTCCTTCTTGTCCAGCATTAGCATTACCGTTCGTACAGAAGTCTTCCACGATGCTCGAATACGTGAAGAAAATCGCCAGGAAAACCGGGTTGACAAGGAATTGCTGTGACAAATTCTTCAACACTAACTGCAGCTTCCCGTATTTCAGCAAATTGTTCGTGCCGAACACAATTTCGCTCTTCCAAAACCGCTCCACCACTTCGTAAGCGACCCGGTAATAGGGTCCGGTCAAACTCGCCCCGACAAAACCCCAACGGAGAGTGCGGGCAAGGTCGAGTTCCTTTTCTGGAGTGATCAGTGTGTTCTTTGCCGGTACGGTAGCACACACAACCGCTGGCGTTGAGAGAACATCTTCAAGTGGCATCTTCGTAGTTGCAGAGGCAGATGCAGTGGTCAAAGTCGAGCTCGAACAATCTACCGGCCGCATCATGATGTCTGTACTTCTTTGTGGTGCCCAAACGAGGTGGTCGGCTTGCTTAATCTGTTTGCTCTCACACTCGACGTAGGACTTGGATTTTGATTTGCCCTTCCCCCGGCCCTTGTGGCTGACAAGAAAGCACGGATTCGTCGGCAGCACCCGGCTGTAATTGGTACGGTAAACAGTTCCGAAGGATGTTGAGGGGACGGGAGCGCAACCGGGTGATGGTTGCCCGTCTTTCAGCGCAGGAAGACCGCCTGCGCCCGTCACCTGTGCTAGCCTACTGGATTTTGCAGTTGCACCAGTGCTAGCTCCTGCTGCTCTTGCTCTTCCTTCATCCCTGGTACTGGTGGAAACAGGAAGGGAAAGTTGCGGTGCGAGTGCGACGGCCGGCGTGTCCGCATTGCAGCCGAGCAGGAGTTTTGCGTTTTCTGGATGGTCTTGCAATACACTCAAATATTTCAACTCCCGCTTCTCACACAGCAGCTGGGAAGCGATATCGCTGCCCGCGGAAAGAGCGCCGTAGGAGAGACCTGCGCGGAGAAGAGAGGACTTTTTGTTCAGCTTTATTCTCGTCACGCCGAGCTTCTTCCCGTTGCATGCTTGTAGTGGAGTAAAAGTGCCGGTCGTGCTGCTGGAAAACAAGCTGTTACTACAGCAGTCAGAAACTAGGAGCAGAAACGAGAGGAAAACCTTGGCTCTCTGCAACAGAGCCAAAGCCTTCTGCGAGTGAAAGTCCAAGTCGTACATCTTTTTGAAAAAAAGTGAATGTGCTTTGCGTTTCAAAATTGGGGCAGCCAACAGTATTTTGAAGAGTTTGTGGTGGTAACTTAGGAGTGTAAGTCAGAAGATGTTTTCACAGACATAATTGGAACAAAAGTAATGATTAGCTAGTTCGCTAGGGCGAAGACGTCCCCTATGGTTAAAATTTTTTGCAGCGGAAAATTCGTATATACGATGACGTGTAAGTCCCACGGAAAAACGAAAAAATTTGAGAAGCAAAAATGCCGTTCACGTGGGTACAGAAATTGATGCGTAGCGGTTGCAGGAACGATGTAAAAATTGCCGAACAAAAATCGAAAAACTTTTCGGCGTAAACTAGACGTAGACGCAGCCTGTGAGCACTGACACAGGAGTGGAAGAGGATCAAGATGCTGGTGCTTCGTGTAGATCACGTTGGCTCACGTCCTCCTTACTCTGACCATATACAGGTCCATGTTAGTTTGACCTCCCAGCACAATTCAGATTTCATCATGTCAAGCATTCATTGATTTGAGGTGCGGGGCGACCTACAGTTCACAGTTTTAGTTTTTTCAACCTTCATAGCAAACTGTCAGATCCAATAGAGCTTGTACTCGGTGGAAGTCGATCTGATTCTTGATCTAGCCTCGCTCTCATCGCACGGGTGTAAAAATAACCAGACACGAGGACCATTTGAATGCGCAGATTTTGTCTAGCGTGCTAAAGCTTCAATACTGCTCATCCCCCCGCAAGGTCAAGCTTCTCAAATCGTGCCGCAATTCCTCGTCCTGCCTCAACTCCACCAGGTCCTCTGTATCCAGCCGCGCCCGCTGTCGCTGCTCGTCATCGGAAGAAGAAGAAGCACCACCTTCATTGTTCTCATCGTCATCCACGTCCGAATACAACACCCGCGGCCCACCACGATCTCCGTGAAGAAAAACTTGCCCGCTTTCCGACAAATCATCTTCATTCGCCTCAATTTGAAATTCCTCTTCGAAATCATCCAGTGGTGCGGAGGTCGGAAGAAAGACTGGAACAGCAGGGCCTGCAGTCGCAGTTGTACCAGCGGCTTTCTTCTTCGATGCAGTTGCCCCCACTTTGGATGAAGCTGATGCTCCATTCACCGCATAATTCAACATCCCTGACGACGACGTGGTTACAACATTGCTCGGCGCAGCCTGCGTTTTCCGATCCTTCACGACCCCGCCCACCTGGTTCGCGTAGTAGCACCAGGCCGGCTGCGCAATGGAAATCCAGTCCCGACCAAGAATTCCGTGGTTTTCTAATAAGCCAGTGCGAATGCTACAAGTCAGCTCCACAACACAGGTGTGGGGGCTCTGAGGCTGCTGTTGTAGTTGTTGACCAGTTCCAGTTCCCGGTCCTCCACCAGCTGCCAAAACTGCTTGCTGCTCTCCGTTAAAACTGCCATTTCTCGGAATCACAGATGCCGCGCTGCTAGCCGGACTCGTCCAAGAGGGGCTGTTAGTTGGAAAATTACTGGAACTGTTGCTCCCAAACGCGCTCAACTCCTCGATCCTAACCCTCGCAAGCTCCCGTTGCGATTTTCCATCCGTCGTCTTCACCGTGACCGTTTTTCCCTCCAGCGGTTTCAATTTCAACACCTCAAACGCGTCCACAGGGGACAAGACCGTTCGCTTCGCCCCGGTATCGACCAACATTTGGCGTTTGATGAAGCCGGTGTTTGTTTTTGAAGGAGGTGCAGGGTCTGTGTTGGTCGTGCTGGCGGACTTGGTTGATTTGGGGTTTGCTGGGTTTTGCGAGTTAGCAGGAGTGCTGCTGGTTGCAGCCCTAGTGATTCTCACCCAAGCCTTCCACTTTCCGTCGGGCTGTTGCTGCACCTTGCATTTGCCCCGGTTTTGGACGAGGATGGGCGGTTGCTTTTTCTTCATTGTGATATTGTTTAGCGCTAGACACAGAAGCAGGCTTTTTTCAAAGACGGGGATGTATGATGTGCGCAAATTACCGACGCGCGAGCTGTTGTCTCAAAGACAGCAATGACTACCAATTTCAAGGATCTGACCCGGCAGACTTTTCTCAACAGAAATGACACTGCCAACACGGTCACCAGGAAGTCCTCATGAGAAGACACGGAGGAAGCACAATGCTGTCGGACACACGGCTCACAAGAACGGGTCCCATGACCTCGAGATGAACCAACATGCGCGCAACCTCGGCGACAAAAGTATAAAACTTTCTTAGAGACACTGGCGGCCATAGAGCTGAGATACGGCGGGCCACGCAAGCGACTGACACGACGGGAATAAACAAAGCAACCGCCCGCCGGCGGGCTGCAACGGCAAAACCCAGGCTGGGGACCATGATCCGCTCCACCCACCGGGACGCGCCCGCGCCGCGCCTAGACAGAAAATGGGCTGGCGGCCACGCACGCGTGCGCGCCGCCTGCCCAGAGTGCTCGCAATCGAGTCGCCGGCCCGTTCGGATAACAAGGCCGGGCGGGGGGGGCGGGCGCCGCAAGACAAAAAGAGGCCCCGGGCCGAAGCTGCAGGCCAGAGCCCGACGCACGAACCGGGGCAACGTACGCGGCCGACGCTCTCGGCCGTCTCTTCAAGGAAACGGACCCGCCGCAGGAGGGGCGCGGATCGCGAAATGTGGGCGCCACAAACAAAGGCCGGGCGGGGCGGGGGGGGCACGCCACGGGCGGCGAGGCAGGGCGCACAAGCTCGCCGGGCAACCCAGGACCCGGCAAAATGGAAGAACTTGTGGCCCGCCCCGTCGACCAACACCGCACGGCCGAAGTCGCCTACGAGGGCAGCCCGCTTGCTGCTCTGTTCGGCTTCTTTGTGGCTGTTCGGCTCTGCGGTGATTTATACCGCCCCCCTATGCCATCCGCAAGCCTGGGGCGGCCACCGCCGTGTGTGTCGGTGGCGTGTCGGGATGCGCGCGGGCCGATTTTCGGGCATGCCCGGCATGCGCGGGCGAAAGAGCGGGCGCGGCCTTCGGCAGTTTGTTGGACCGACCGGCCACACAGGCGGCACGGCGTGCCTCAGCTGCACGACCTTCGGCAGCGCCGTCTTTTCCAGCTTGCCGACGTGCAAGGTGGTGCCTACGCTCAAACTCTTACCGCCCGCCTCGGTCCCTCGGTCAAATTTGATCGGTTCCGGTCGGGTAAAGATTGGGCGACCTTGATAGAATTGAAAACACAGAGGCTATTTAGTACCTTTGTGGGCGGCCTGGTGGTGGTAGATTTTTACGGTGCACCAGCCTGGCACGGCCGGCCGGCCGCGCATACTAGCACCCGAGGCCGAAGCCGGCCCCAGTATGGTGGGGCGCCGGCGTCCGTGCCCCGCCGAACTGCCGCGCCCCCCCCCCCCCCCCCCCCCCCCCCGCGGCGGCCCATTGGCCCGCCTCCCCGTCTGGCGGCCTGGCCACCGGCGCCCCGCGGGCGACCACGCAAAAAGGCCCCACCGAACTCCCTCAGGCAGCCAATAGCCTCGCAGCGGCCCAGGGGGGGGCCGGGACAGAACACGGCACGAGCGACACAGCCCGGCGCAGATCCACCGCGCACGCCGATACCAGCCAGACCACACCGGGCGGCGGCCGGCCCGTGCGAGGCGAAGGGAGGCGCTGCCGGTCGATCGTTGCGCGCGCGTTGGCTTGCGCGGCGCTTGCCTGCTCAGACAGACCGCGCCGGCAGGCCGGCGCCCCCACAATGTTGCCACGCCGGGCGAGCGGACGCAAAGGCCCCGGCTCGGCGCACTCTGTCGCCTCTCTTTAACTTTACGAAAGTTGTGGCACGAAAACAACACTCCCTCAGCGGGGTTGGTGTCTGTCTGCACACAGGCCGCATGTTTGTCCAATACTTAGCGCAAGAACATACCGTCAAAAATGCTGCGACGCTGCCGCCAGCTCTCTTTACGTTGTGGTTTGCGCAAGCGCAACGTGGCCTCAACACGCTCACCAACGCCGCTGCAATCTCGTGAATTTTCAAGCAGATTTCGAAATCAAATTTCCAAGACAATTGGATTAGCTAGACTTGTCGCACTATCCCCCAAAATTCAGAATTCCTCACTAACAACTCCTCATCATTTCCATCGCGCTTTCCATTGCAGATCGTTTCAGCCGCTCTGCCTCGGTTCCCCCCTGCCGTTCAAACTCGTCCTTCCACCGCTTCTTCCACTCAGACCGCACCGGATCAAGGTTCGGATCCATGCTGCCATACGTGATTCGAGGTCTATTTCCCTTGTTTTTGCTATCCCGCCCGTAGTACGTCGCATCATACTGCCGCGCCCTCGCCAGGTTTCGTTCCATCAGCCGGCTCTTCACCTTCACCCACTGTCTCTGCTTATACATTGCAAATATGTCTGGGTCTGGAAGATTGTCATGCTAGTCTGGGATGACTCTGCACTCTGTATTGCGCGGCCACTAATAGGTCCTCTTGCCTGTCATGCAAAAGCGCAGTTTCTCATGCGAAATACGCATCACAGAAGCACGAAAAAACTTGTCATGCTTGGCGGCGCATTACAGGGCACTCATTGTTCACGGACTTGCATCACAAGTTTCCAGACCCAGACATTTTTGCAGTTGATACTGCTTCTTCATCGACAAAAACGCGTGGTCGTCCTCCCCGAGCTTGTGTAGTTTGAACTTTCCCTTTATCAAATGTAAAAATGTCTGGGTCTGGAAACTTGTGATGCTGCGTGGCGTCTCATGATGAGGTCACAAATGCTGGCTCAGCATGACATCAAGTTTCTGAGATTCTAGGCGTTGCCTATTCTGCATGACAGACTGCGTTTCTGCATCACAGAAAAATGGAGCTCATGGGTAACGTGCATGACAGATTTAAGAGTTATGCTAGACAAGCATGACAAACATGCATTCTTCCAGACCCAGACATTTTTACATTTGATACCCTTCTCAAACTCCTTATCGACCTGCCGTTCTGTTGGCTGGATCTTGATCCGTTTTGGCTTCTTTATCTTCTTGTGATGTTGCAGTGCTGCCGCAGTACCAACAGTCGACACGCAAGCGGCTGGTGTTCTATTCGTAGAAGTAATTGTTGCCAGGGCCGACAACAGCCGGTCCTGCTCGACCGGCCGCAACCTTTCTTCCCAGATTATGGAGCTCTCAAACGTTACATTCTCAACTGTTACATGGGTTTGTGATGCAAAAACAGCAATAGGGAAAGGGGCGCTTGCAAGTCTCGCATCACAAATTTGGCACAGGTTTAGATGCTGTCTAGCCCTTCGAGAATTTGTCATGCGAATCAGCTTGATAGGCTGGCGGCTCATGATCATTTTGCATGACAAATCATGTATACAGTTGAGAATGTAACGTTTGAGAATGCCATACAGATACTGAGCTCCGTGAGGATTCGCTGGATTTCGAAAACATGGGGAAGTAGGAACTGCTGCGTTCTCTGCTTCATCCCGGCGTCGCGATAGGCGTCTGCGAACGTTCTCGCCTGCTCTTTATCCTGCAGCCGGATCTTGAAAAGCGACCCCAGTCGGTGGACGAGTCGCTGGATGGATTTCGGGTGGTTATGGAGGTTGATTTTTTTGAAAAAGGGTTGATGTTCGTCCATGATTTCTTCGTCGTCGAGGCTGTGGTCTTCTTCATCTTCAAATGAAGACTCCTCGTCGACTTCTACTTCGTGCTGCTCCTCATCCTCACTGCACTTCTCTGTGCTCCTAGCTTCGTCCTCATTGTTTTCCGCAGACTGCAATAATTCCGAGGAAGATGTAACAGAAGTTCCAACAAGATCGTTTTCGTCATCTTCATCTCCAACGGCTTCCTGGCTGCTGTTGTCTCCACCATCGCGCAGTGAAGAACGTCTTGCCGATGCTGCACCATTTACATTTTCCACATCTAGCTGTTCGCCTTCCCGTTCTCTCTCAACCAGCAATGCATGCACCGTTTTCAAAATCTGCAGCAACTCCCCGGTCGCGCACTGGGGAAGAATCTCGCTGATCTTTTCCGTGAGTCTCTTCGCGTCGGGAGTGTTAGAGCAGTAATGGTAGTTGATGGTATTTGTTTCCCCACAGAACGACGTGGTGGCGATCCCATCTGATGACGCCAGCATCGTGAAAGCCCGGATGAGGAACAACAGTTGGAGTGGAGGAATGGGGCGGGAGATGACAGCCCTGCGCTCTCCGAAGATAAATTTTGGACTCATCTTCGCACGGTTCCCATTCCTGTTTGCCGCCGACCGTTGCAGCTCGTAGACCGAAAAATCTTCAGGTCCTCCGCAGTGCCGGTTCACGAAAGCTTTGAAGAGCTTTTGTCGATCAGTTCCGGTGAGGACGGAAAAATCTTCTGCATTTGCTCCGGCAAACACCCTCGGACTGGTGAAGAAAAAGACGTCAAGAGCGGAGATAATGTGTGTTGCGTCCGCCTCGGTGCTGGCGTCTTTCTTGTTCCCCGAAGCAACAAGAATCCTGTAATCCCTATCGTGTACTAGCTTCTTATCGACAAACTCCATGATCCTCTTCCGCAACACAAGTTTCGTCTCCAAAGAGAGGATTTTTTCATTCAGACACCCGATGAGGCACAGCTTCTTCAGGTCGTTCACCTTCAAAATGCTCGGGTTCTGCACAATTTTCGCCGGTGGACACAAAAACTTCCGCACGGGTTCTTCTTGAACGCCCGACATTGCGTAGAGTTTCAAAGCGGTGATCCGGCTGCGCCAAGAAATGAGCGGAGGGGGAATAGTACAGTCTGCTCGATTTCTAGACGATGTTGGTGAAGTAGACACGCTACAAGAACTGCCGTATGTGATCAGTCTTCGGAAGAGTTGCACGAGTAAAAATTGCCTGCGCATCTTCAAATCCTCGATGAAGGTTGATAAGAGGGAGAGCAGGGTTTCGGGCTTCAAAACCCTATGGTCGTGAGAAGGGCGGGAGCTCTCGCCCTCGAGGACATCATCGCTCCTGCCGTAGAAGTATTCCCCGTTCGCAGTCACGTTGGCACACGACACCAAGTCCTGCTTCAGCAACCTCTCCACCTGGGCAGACAGCTGCGCGACCATTTCTAGATGAGTCCGCAAATTTCCTTCCCTCCTTTTCAGCGCCCGGGGATCCATGGGAATTCTTAATCCGCTATTCCGCGCAATCGTTGTCGTATTTGTCAACATTCCAGTTCCTGCGCCAACAACTCCACTTCTCCGCATCATGGTCTGTCTTTTCTGCAGTTTGAGGATGTTCATCCGCGCCACCGACCGATTTGCCGTCGTGTTGGCCGAAACTAGTTTCGCGGCGCGGGAGATGCGGTGCTGCGACAACCTTTCCGGCTGGTGCTTGGCTATCCACTGGATTTTCTTGATTTCCGCCTTGATCCTCGCATTCAACTGCCCCCCCTTGCACTTCTGGGCGAGGAGCGCGAACGGACGGGAATTTTGCAGCACTCGGGGTAGGGCGCGGTGATTGAAGAGGTGGGATTCGGCCTTTCCGGAGGTGGTCGTCGTTGTGCCAGAACTATCACGACCCGTCAAACCGCCTTGTTTCGACAAAGACTGAGCCGCGAAGAGACTGGATCGCGGCATTTGCCGAGCGAGGGAGTTCGAGGCGCTGGTTGTAGTAGTGCTGGTTGTCGGCTTGATGTTCCCAAAACCGCGGGGGCCGCGGCCACGTGTTGAAGTATGGATTGCAAATATGTCTGGGTCTGGAAGAGTGGAACTTGTAATGCTGTCTGCGGATTCTAAAAATATCTGTGTTGCATGAGCAGAAAGAGGGGTCAGTTCTTGGCACGCGGGGGGGGTGTTTCTCATGCGTAATTAGCATCACGAAGCTCTCAAAAAAACTGTCATGCTAGCACCAGCATCACAGACCTCGCGGGTCATGCCAAATCCGCATGACAAGCCCCGACTCTTCCAGAACCAGACATTTTTGCAGCTGATATGAAGATGCATTGTTCAATTTCGCGGCCAACCAGGAACGGGCCGCTTGGTCGACGGGACTGGTGCTAACCGTCGATGACGATGAGTCGTCCAGAAACAAGTCGCGATGAAGATGATCTCCTTCTGTTTCTAAATCTACTTCTGCGCCACCCAGCGCCGACACCGACTTTGCTTCCGCAAGATGATCAACATCCAAAACTGGCATGCCCACAAGCGGAAACCAGGACTCCAACTCTTCACCGCCGCGCGTGCAGCCCTGTGGAGTAGACAACATGTTCTTTTTTCCGGAAGTAGAAAACAGGCCTCCCAATTTTCCCGCCCCTTTCCCGTACGCATAGAGTAACTGCGCGATATCTTTCGCGTTGTAATCCTTTGCAAGATTATGCTTTGTCACGGACGGGATTAAGCTGTAAAAAAGCCACCCGGGGAACTTGCCCGCGATCGCGAAGCTGTAGGCTGTGAGCGCGACATCCGCTGGAAACAGCAGTAACGTATTCGAGGTGACCCAAGTGGCCGCTTTTTTTCCCAGTTCCGGCACGGTTCTCAGCAAGCCCAGTTTCGCGTAGTAGTGAAGGCAGGAGGCAAAGAGGGACAGCTTTTGCTTGCTGATGTTCTCTTGCTGGTGGTGGTGCGATAGAGCAGACGTCGAAGCAGGCTGTGTTTTATTAATATCTCCCCTGAGAGAAGAAGGAAATTTCGTCACGTGACCCATTCTTGCTGATGTTGTTGCTGGTGCCTCTATTTGAATGTGCTGCTCTGCGAAACTATTAGTTTTCAGCCCATTCGCAGAGGCAGAGGTCGCGCTGGCCGCGTGGTCCTCGCTCTGTTTCACAAAATAGTGCAGCAAGTCTGTATAAAGCGGCAGCAAAGTCGCTTTTCTTCTCACTCCCTCCGGACCAGTTTCTGCGCGGAAAAGTAACAGCAAATCTTTGAGCAATTGGTGGTGCTGGAACGGCGTCAGTATCCATAGGAAATTTCCCGTACACGTAGACGTACAAATGCGGTCTCTGCATAACAAAACTTGGCTTCGATCCTAGTTCGGCATGACAGGTTTTACACTCCGAAGAAATTGCAACTCGGTGAAATTTGCGATGCAAGAATTTGTACATGTACGGGAAATTTGTATTGCATAGTCAGGCTATGGAAGTTTCGTTTCAGCTCGAACAAAAGCCAGTCGACAAGGTCGGTTTTTTATGAAATGCAAATATGTCTGGGTCTGGAACAAAGCAACTTGTCATGCTAAATCCGGATCATGTAAAAATCTGTGTTGCATGAGTGCCAAAAGCTGTCCACTTTTGGCATAATCGCGAGGCAGTTTCTCATGCAGGATAGACATGATAGAACTCGCACAGAATCTGTCATGCTATGTCCTACATATCAGGCCTCATGGGTCACGGAAAACCAGCATGACAAGTCTGGCATTCTTCCAGACCCTGACCCAGACATATTTGCAATGGATATTTTTTCCTCGGAGGTGAAATGGTTTTGATGTTCTGCTCCTTCTCCTCCTCGTGTGCTGGCTGTAGGACCAGTAGTACTACACGTTGAGCCGTTCGCTTCCGATAAAACGGCTCCCTTCCCCCTGGTGGTGCTCGTTCTCCGCGAGGAGCTACTACTATTTGGGAAGCTGCAGGCGCATATGGAATGCAAAAGCATCCATCGTACTCGTATAAATGCGTTACAAATTTCCTCAGCATGACAAATAAGATCTGTTATGCAGATTTGCCTTGGGAACAAGCTTTGTAATGCAAGACTTGCATTTATACGAGTACGATACTTTTGCACAGGATAGCGCAGTAGTGCAAGGCTGTCAGCGCGTCCAAGACATTTAACTCCATCGCTTGCTTCTGCAGTTCCAGAAGGGCTTTTCTTGCAAGCGGGAAATGTATCCTATGTAAAAACGTCCCCACCCCATTACTATCTATTATATTCATGCGAAAGTAGAGGTCTACAGAGGGTCGGAGAGAGGTGGCCGAGAGGTCAAAAAGAGGTGGGAAGAGGTCAAAAAGAGGTCAACAGAGGTGGAGAGGTGGCGCGGGAGGTCATTCGAGAGGGTGGCCGAGAGGTGGCGCGGGTATAGCCCGCTGAAGGACTCACTCTAAAGCTGCGCCTATAGGGACCAGAGGTGGCCGAGAGGGTGCCAAGAGGGTAAGCGAGAGGGGGACAGAGGTGCCGAGAGGTTGCGCGAATAAGGGCGAACCTCTCGCGCACCCTCTGGGCCACCTCTCGGCCACCTCTGTAGACCTCTACCGGCGAGTATAGCCGGATTATTAGCAACACCTCTCGGGAGAGGTGAAAAAGAGGGTCTGCGAGAGGGTTAACAGAAGCCGAATCCGCTTGGCACAGAGCTGATTTCTTTGGGGCATTTTCATGCGTAGGCCCGCACCCTCTCGCGCCACCCTCTCGCGCCACCCCCCGCGGGAACAGATTCTTCCTGGGAATCAGATGGGCGGGCGCGGGAGGGTGGTCAACAAAGGTCAGCGCGGTCCCCGTTCTGCTTCGGCACCTATGTCGTGGCGGTTTCTCCTCGCCCCCAAGCTTCGCTGCAGTTGCTCCCTGCGCATAGCGCCTAAAGGCGCGGGAAGCGCGCCGAGGCTCCTGCGGGTTGACATGGCGCAACGCGGCGCCAGTACTTTCCTCGGCCTGTCGTCGCGGTCCGATCCGCCAATAGTCACACCCCAGCACAACAGCCGTGCGCTCCGGCGTTAGCCGGAGCATGGCTGGTAGTTGTCATGCAGATCTGCATGCTAAAAATGTTTGTCATGCGGAGCCCCATGAGAAGCATTCTCTAGTCGTGTTTTGGAACTTGTAGTGCTCCAATCAGCATAATGGGCCAGACCTGTGATGCTGCTGAACGAGCTAAACAGCATTACGCTACGAGACCAAACCTGTCACGCGCAACAAGAACCAAAGCTGGTAGATTTGTCTAGCAGATCCCCCATCTTGACTATGGGTTGGGGACGTTTTTGCTCAGGATAGAATAAGTCTCATGTTCATCCGCGTGTCTGTTCTTTCGTTTTTGTCTTTTCAAGCACCATTTCAGCAGCAGACACAAATCCTTCGGCGGCGTGCGCGCCCAGTCGTTGGTGGTTTGGGTTTCTGGATCGATGTGGAGAATTTTTGATGATTTATTCTTGCGAGTACAAGAACTTGTCATGCTGTTTGACGTCGCGCCGTGCAGTTCTTCTTCTTGAACTGGTGGTGCTAAAAAAGCACGATCGTCCAATACGTACAAGGTCCGGATGTAGTGGCGGAGTGGGAGCTGATCGTCCTCGTGCGAAGATGAAGATGGTTGAATGGATATTGCATCACCTCCACCCGAAGAACTTTCTAAAGTGGTCGCCCTTGTAGTTTTCAACATCCAGCTCTTCATACTATCGCCTACTTGCGCAGCGAACAACTTCGTCCGCAGAAAGGGCTCCAGATTCACTTCTGTTTGATGTTCAAGAACGGCTGGTGTTGCAGCTTTGTTTCCTCTTGCGGTCGTGCCTAGACAAACCTCGGACATCGGTTTATTTTTTCCCGCTCCGTCGTGGAACAAGCACCACACCAATTTGCAGGCCTGCGTTCGCGGAATCGTAGACAAGTAGAAATTTTTCTGCAACAAGGCAGCCGCAACTTCTGCCATGGCGGGCGGAAGGAGAAAATCATCTTCTTCCGCATGGTTTTTCACCATTCCAAGTGACGTAGAAGGACATCTGTTACTGTTTGTCCTGCCCCCGTTGGTCCTACCGGCGTGATTTAAGGTTATTTTTCGTAGTCTGCAGTAGCTGAAGAGTAGGTCCCCGAGTTCTCCCGGTTTGAAGATTGGAGGTGGGAGCTGCATATGATCTTCATGACGTGACGACTCGCCGGGGCTGCGGGAATTACAATTAGGCTCCATTGTGGTTGTTTCGTTTGTTCCGACGAGGAATGCTTCCAAGTCCAGATTCATCCACCTCTCCTCAATGGTTTCAAGCAACGGGAACAAGTCGAAATTTATTCCCTGCTGGTTTGTCATCATATGATCTCCAGGATCTGCCAGCAGCACAATCTCGCAGCAGTCCTTCGCTAAATCCGGTAGTTTCTCGGAGGGCAGGAACGGAGCCGCTTCGAGGCAGGCCGGCAGAATTTGCGTTCTGACGAAATTGAAAATTTCGTACTCGTAGTCGATTTTGCGGTGGATGTCAGCGGCACCCTGCTGCGACGCAGTCGAAGCAGGAGGGACGTCGACCCTGGTCCTGTCTCGAAAGATTCTACTCCGCGAAGAACCCTTCTCCGACATGATCTGCTCGGTCGTGCACATCTGCGTAGAAGCCAAACCCTTCCACTTTTTCGCCTCTGCCGGGTATGCATTGCACAAGTTCAAGTACTATCAATCGCACTTGTATAGAATTATGTGCCTGTCAACACGCATGTTGACAAATCTGCTTTTCTGCTTGAATCCGCAGGACAAAGTTGATTTTTCTTCTTGAAAATCAAAAAAACCTGTGATGCAATAATTCCTACACCACTAGTACGACGCTTTTGCAGTGCATACCGCTAGTTCCTCCGCGATTTCTAGGTCGGCTTTTTGCTTTCTCAAAACAAGAGAGCTCCACATCGATTTCCAAGGTGAAGTTGTAGCGCCACCTCCTCTCTTACGGGAAGACGATGAACCGTAGTCAACTGCCACGACGGCTTGTTCAACGCCAGGACAACTATCTCCATCCCCGGCAAAAAGGTGCAGGATATCGCACATCCGCTGGGCACCCATTTCGTCAAACGAGGCTGTCAGACGAGCGAGCAAGTGTTCGTTCCAGGGATGAGCATAATTGTTCATCTCGTCCGGGCTCTCAACATCCGCCTCAGCACGCATCCCTGGATTCATCCTTCCTTCCTGGCGAGAAGTAGAATTATTTTGTGATGCAATAAAAAGCGCACGACGGAGGTCTGCTATCAGCTTTTGTTCGCGTTCCAGCTGGAGTTCAAAAAAGGAGCTGTAGGACGAGCCTTCGGGAGGGTCGCCGTCCTCGTGGTCGCGCACATGTGGTGTTTGATCTTCCTGGTAGAGCAGCGGAGGCACGGTAGCTGTTGAGGGTTCTGGCAGTCCCGTCATACCAATAGTAGCCGCGTCCGCGGAGGTAGTGAGGTCATGGCGGTCCTTTTGTCTTCACGCCAAAAAAGACGCAACTTCTCTGCCCACCATGCCATCGTGAGTAATGCTATGCACGACGGCACGGCAGTCGCTAAAAATTCCACTCCAGAGCTGGCCTCCATTTGGTTTCGAATTTAAAAACCTTCCCCGCATGCTATGGCCCCGCCAGGGCCCGCGCCAGGGTCGGACCCTTGGGAGCCCCAAATCGGGCCCATAGCATGCGGATTGGCTTTTTGCTTTTGGCGGGCTTTCTTTTTTTGTTTTTTTTTGGCAAAATGCTGCATCTTCTGGCCTTCAGTCCGCCTCTGAAGTGGCGGATTTTGGTGGCGTATTTTGCGAGGCCCGAATGTGGGCCAAAATGAGGCCCATACCATGCGGATTCGCTGTCTTTTTCGGAGTGCTGCGTTTTGGGCATCCCTTTTTGGGCGCCCCAAACCGCCAGAAACCAAGGCGGTGGGCGCCTCAGAAGGGCGCCCCTTTTGCCGGCTCCCCTGCGTCGTTTTATCAAGCGGGGATCGATAGTTTTCGACCGGGCTTGTTTGCCGGCAAAGCCCCGCCCGCTTGATAATTGGAAATTTTTTATGCCCAAAAACACTGCCGGCCGCTTGCAAACTGCCGGTCGTTTTGCGTAATGACTGTCAAAAAGATCGCTAGATTAGAACGTTCGTGACCTCACTACATACAATTCGCGGTTTCAAGCAGCAGCTCGCCGTCGTGGTTACTACACCATGGCCCAACTACACCTCCTGGTGCACGAGGATCTGCTCCCGGTGTCGTCCTCGTTCTTGCACTAGATGATGAAAACTGTCGCTTTATTTCTTCCGGTTGATTTGTTTTACTGCCTCGTGCTCTTGGTCTTGGCAGAGCTAGCCGTTTGCTGCTGTCGAAGTTGCCCAACGACTCGGTGGTCCTCGCAGGAGGTAGTACAGTGAAAACCTTGGTGTGACTTATTGTCGAAGTCGTGCACCTCCTCGGGGACACCAGCAGTTCTCCTAGCGGAACTCGGTCATCTGGAGCAGCCGTCTATTCTGAGTAAAAACATCCCCACCCCAGAGTCAAGATGGGCGACATCTCGCAACACAAATCGAGAAGTTTTGGAAGTCAAGCATGACAAGTTCGTCTCTGTATTGTAGTGCAGTTTGGCAAGTACAGCCGCAACACAAATCCATCTGCTCATCCTGTCTAGAGCATTACAAAGTCTAAAACACGATTGGAGCTGCCTCTCATGGGGATGCACATTACAAATCTTCCTGTGACTGGAAATCTGCATGACAACTCTGGGGTGGGGACGTTTCTACTCAGGATACCGTCTTCAAGATGTAGTCGCCGTGGTCCTCGTGGTCGTGCTCGTGCACATGTGCTTCCTGCTGCTGGTAGAGCACCAGCGGAGGCACGGTAGCTGCTGTTGGGAGTTCTACTTCTTGCTGCTGTGCATGAGAATCTGCATCTGCTCCTGCGCCTCCTGTCGGCATCGGTGCAGCACTGGACGATGAAGAGAACTGTCGCTGCTTCTGCGGCATTTTTCCTGCAGTTCTTGTACCTCTGCGTGAATAAATGGGTTGTAGCCGTTTGCTGTAGAAGTTGCCGGCCAACGAGGACCCGTTCACAGGCAGAGTGACCTTGGTGTTGTTCTTACTTATCGCAGAACTACTCCATCTCCTCGAGCTCGACAAGGACCCCATCATGTTCCCGGAGCTTCTAATACCTGTTTTCATCGCTTTCGTTCCGGTTACCCTATGAATTTTGCGGCTTCGGTGGGTTACAAGTCCTCCTACCGGAAGTCGTTCATTTGGAGCCGTCTTCAAGGTGTAGTTCTTGAGCGAACTACATTTCGAGCTACTGCTCCCGCCAGCGGTCACAGTGCCCAGGGGCGGAAAAAGCTTGGTAGACGGGGCGGAATAGGCTGCACGACTTCGGGGTGTAACAGATATTATGGACATCTTCGACGTTGTAATGACCACCATTATTGAAATTTTTCTTGCAATGAAACTACAAACATGTACATCGTGTAAAACGATGTGAGAAAAACAACAACAAAAATCCACGACCTGGTGAATAATACACGATGAGATAAACCTACTTACCTTTAGACGACGACCTACGCCGCGCTGCGCGTAACATATTTTTTAGCGCCTCAACAGACTTTGTCGTTCGCAACTAGTGCCAACAGGTGACGAAGATCACTTTTACCACCAATTCCATCTTGCGGTGCACAAGAACTAAAGACGACCTCGAGCAGGACATCGTTCACCAGCTGGTGAAAAAAAATGTCTCGAAATGTGCTGGATGAACAAGAACTGGAAAAGTTTTAGTACCATAGCTGCGCCATCACAAGAACTTCAATAGACAGATCACGCCGAAAGGACCTCGCGGAAAGAAAAAGATCCAAGCGGCCCTCACCTCTATTTTCCAGTCCTGGTTTCTTGTTTCCTTTGTCGCATCAATCATACGCAATAAATAGAAGAGTTTTTCATCCACAAGACCCTACTTCAAAAATTGAGGAAAGGAGAAGAAGATCGTGGCCGCGTGAAGATGAGGGCAGAAAAACCGGTGATCTTCTTTGAACACCAACACATCAAGCCACGAATAAGAATAACAGATAAAACAACGCCAGATCTTGAAAAATATTAAAATCCGACCCTGGTCCTATTTTCCGCAACATGCAGGAACGAGGATCGGCTCCAACAGAAGAGGGACAAGATGAACTGTGTGATCTAGCAAGATGACCACGCGGACAACAACTGCTCGAGCAGCAGTGAAGAACATCGGGGCATGTGCGACGTCCCGCCGTCCCGAGGGAACTAGGGGCGGATTGTAGCGCACCCGTAAAAATCGTAAACTCCTTGGAGTTCCGGATGGCAGGTATTCGTTTTTCGCTTCTAGGGTTGTGTTGTAATTGTGTAGATTCATTCTACCAAAGTTTTTCGATGCAGCGTGGGACGAGCAACGACAGCTAGTACGAGCCCAACTGCTGATGTCAGTCGTGCGCAACATCGCGCATCCTGCCCTCTAGCGGATGCTGCTGCCTGGTTAATATGGGCGACCAGAAGGAGCCTTATCATACAAAATGCTGTGGACATCATGAGCTCTGACTGTCCCCTGCGAGGGGTAATGTCCCCCTCTCGCACTACTACTCCGGGGTTCGATATAGCAAAACCAACCCTTATCTCCAGCGTCGCAGCTGCATCTACTGCAAGCACTAGAGCAGGAAGGAGCTCATTTTTCAAAACAAAACAAAACAAAACAAAAACCAGCACTTTCCCGCCCGTCGGGGGATGCAATTGTAAAGCGCTGGTGTTTGTTGACATAATATCTTCTTCCAAAAGTAGCGAAACATCAACATCTTTGTACTAGAGGTCCATCGTGTAGGAGTGGTTTTCTTTTTTCAATTTCAACAAACGTAGAGAAACCTACTTCACCAAGGGGAGTTCGACATGGTGCGGGGTTCTTTTCTACCTGAAACTGAATGGAGCTCGACCTTCCATAGTACATCACATAAATAAGTACATAATTTTGGCATGTTGATTTTTGTTTGATGACATTCTTGTTTTTCATCCCTTCTACTTGTTTGTTCCCGTTGTACATGTACTTCTAAGTGCGGGAAAAAAATAATCATCGTAGCCAATAAACGCGTGCTGATCCACTTCCACTCATGGTGGGACTGCTCGACCTAGCGCATCTTTATCCACTGCAAATATGTGGTCTGGGTCCTCTGGATGACGAGTGCACAAGTTTGTCATGCAGGTTCTTTTGCGTTACCATAGATACCCAGTAGAAGGTCTGGCATGCAAGCCATAGCATGACGCGTCTTGTTGAGATGGTGTCATCTCAATGCCGAGTTATACGCATCACATCAAATTCCCTTTATAATTTCTGGTGCCAAGTTTATTTGGGCCGCACTTGCTGCTCATGCATGACAGACACAGATCAAGATCTTGGTGATGTGTTGTCTGAAATGAATTGCATAAACAAGTTGCACCCTCGATTATATAATTTCACCTTCTCTGCGCAATTCACCCATAGAGTGAACGCGCGCGCAACCAACGGAAGCGAATGACGTGCAGAAGCGCGTCGCAGTGATAGTCGCAAGACCTCGAGCGACAGTCACAATGGCAGCCAAGAGAGAACCCGGCCGGCACAGCGAGCTACGGGTAGCAGGCCATGCAAGCCAGGCTCTCGACCCCCACAGAGCCATGCCCCGGACATAGAGGTGGTCCAAGCCGCGAGGCGCGACTGGGACCGCCGAATATCTTGGGCGGGCTTGCGAGGGGTGCCGCAAGGGGTCTCGCAACCTCAAGTCGGGTGGGAGGGTGGGAAAAAACGCAAAATCTAGGCGAGCCAAGACAATGCGGTATTTCTGGACAAAGGACAGAGACCCAGCCGAAGCTGGTCGACACCGGACAGCCAGCCCGGTGTCGGACTGTGCAACCCTCTTGCTTGATCATGTGAACTGATATAATCGCTACGCGTCGCATATAATTTCACCTTCTCTGCGCAATTCACCCATAGAGTGAACGCGCGCGCAACCAACGGAAGCTCATGCATGACAGACACAGATCAAGATCTTTGTGATGTGTTGTCTGAAAGGAATTCAGCATAACAAGTTGCACCCTCAAAAATTATATCCAGACCCAGACAACATATTTGCAATGCATAACCTTGTTCTGGGATTTCTTCTTCAAGACCAGGGGTTCCTCGCGAGGCAACGCTAAACCCGACTGCATGCGGTTCGCGAAACTCTTCAAGTATCCTGAGTAAAAACGTACCCACACCAGAGTTGTAATGCAGATTTGCAAGGACAGGACGACTTGTAATACGCATCCCCATGAGGTCCATTTCTAATCGTGTTTTGGAAGTTGTGATGCTGTGAACAGGATGAGCAAATGAATCTGTGATGCGGCTGCACTTGCTAACCTGCACTACACTGCATAGTGCAACTTGTCATGCGTGACTCACAAAACTCCTAGGTTTGTGTTGCAAATCCCCATCCTGACTCTGGTGTGGGGACGTTTTTACTCACGGTATCAAGGCTTTCTCCTTCAAGACTTTGGATAGAAATTTTTCCCACGCTTCGTGGTTCCACGTCCCTTATCCTGTGCGAAAGAATCTTTATCGTCCAACTACTCGTGGTATTTTAGCTGCAATCATGCATTACAAACCTTTCCACTCTCAAGCAAATAACTCCGCATTAGCATTTTTCACAAAAACCCATTTTTCCCGTTGAGAAAAATAGTTGTTGTAATGCGAGAATAAATGCAAAGAATACCACTTATCCTGTGCAAAAGTATCGTACTCGAACTCGTATAAATGCAAGTCTTGCATTACAAATCTTGTTCCCAAGGCAAATGTGCATTACAAACTTTATTACTCATGCTAAGGAAATTTGTAATGCATTTATACGAGTACGGTGCTTTTGCAATTCATACCACTCGTAGAAGTACGATAAATTATTTTGCAAAAATGGATATCCATTCCCATTCGCCTTTCTGGGCGTCATAGTACCAGTGCCAAGCATCGCGATCCTCGACCACCAGGTCGGGAACGGGAGAGACGAACGGGATCTTAGAAGCCGCTGATAGCCCGCCGACAATCACGGCCCCGGGTTTGAAGAAGGGCTTGCCTTTCTCGATGCCTTCTAGCATTCGTATTGTGAGGAAAAATCCCCCTCCCCATATTGAAAGCGCGCCCTTGTCATGCAGATTTGTGACCACAAATCCTGTCTGTCTTGCAAGAGAGCAAAGTCAGAGATCCCAGATCCGTTATGCAGGCGGTCTGTGGTGCTGCAAGGCCTACAGGTCGGCAGCCGCCTGCCACGTTAAGCGCCCAGCACCCCTCAGCGCGGCCCCTCTCCAGGCTTTGCATCTACCTGCTGTCCTCTACTGCAACACAAATCTGATTTGTGAACAGACGAATCAGCATGACAAATTTCCATTTTGATATGGGGAGGGGAGAATTTTCCTTGTGATAATTCGACTCCACTCTTCTTGGTTCCACGTCCATTCCCACTCACCTTCTTGTTCATTGAAGTACCAGTGCGAGATATCGCAAGAAAAAACTGTTTCACTGTAAACTTGTGATGCATAGAACGGAGCGTAAATGTGTTTGTCTTGCAGCTACACATGCAAGACATTGGATTTTTAGCTGTGTTTTCCCTTAGGAAGCACGCATGCCAAGCTTTCTTTGTCATGTGTAACAAACTTGTAATGCAAAACTTGCAAAATCCTTTATACAGTGAAACAGTTTTTTCTTGCGATACGAGACACCGTCGCCATACCTCTTCTCCGCCTCGGGGCATCGACAAAATTTTTTCATTCCCGGAGTACCTGAGCAGCTGCTCACCACCTGCTGGACGAGAGCCTGTTCGCCGGAAGTCGGAGCAGGTGCACCCGCCGTCGAAGTTTTTTGCTCTTCGAGTTTCCCGACAAGGTCCAAAAACTTTTCTTTTTCCCCGGTGGTCTCCCACGCACTTTTGTCGTTTTTGAACAACGTCTTCGCCTTCTCGTAGGTGGGGGCGTTTTCGGGCCAAAGCGCAATAGCTTGGTCGTACAAACCCACAATGCCGGGGCTCCGGGGAAAAACGGGGGTGGATTCATCTTTTTTCACCTTGGTCAGGGGACTGGTCTGCTGTGTCTGTAGTTTGTTGTTTTCTTTAACGAATTTGTTGTTGACACGATGTTCCTCCTCCTTCACGACTTTGTTCACATGTTTCACGACTTTGCTCAGCATTTTCTCCCAGGCGTCGTGATTCCACGTCCACTCCCGACCGCCCTTCCGGGGATCATAGTACCAGTGCCAAGCATCGCGATCCTCGACAAAGTCTTCCTGTTTCACGTCGGGAACCAGGTCGGGAAAGGGATAAACGCCGCGATTATAAGCGGAAAGTCCGCCGACAATCACGGTCCCGGGTTGGAAACGGGGCTTGCCTTTCACGATGCCGCTCAGCATTTCTTCCCACACTTGGCGGTCAAACGTCCATGCCCGCGACTCGCGTATATTTTCCCGTTTAACATCTTCGAGGTAGTACCAGTGCGAAACACCGTCACGGCGAGTTATTTCCGTGACCGCGTCTGCTCCTCGGTCCACTGAAGTAGTTGTAGTGCTACAGCCCGGCTTATGCTTTTCGAGTTTCCCGACAAGGTCCAAAAACTTTTCTTTTTCTCCGGTGGTCTCCCACGCACCTGGGTCGGTTTTGAACAACCTCTTCGCCTTCTCGTAGGTGGGGGCGTTTTCGGGCCAAAGCGCAATAGCTTGGTCGTACAAACCCACAATGCCGGGGCTCCGGGGAAAAACGGGAGCGGATTCATCTTTTTCCACCTTGTTCGCGGTCTGCTCGGCGGAACTTTTACGACGAGCCCCGTCAACATCGCCAATGTTGAGGTTCGTTCCGAGGAGGAGCTGCTCCGCGTGGACGCCACAGGTGACATTTCCGAGGGAAGTTGTGCAAAGAAGAAGAGACACGGCGCAACTTCCGCTCGAGAGCACAATTTTCTTGGTCGTGCCAAACATTGTCACTTTCAGTATAGTTTTACGTAGAAAACAGTCTTTTTTCGATCAGAAGAACAAGAGGAGGCAGAGGCACAAGATGAATTTATTGGGTGTGGAAGGACGAGGTAAAACAAGATGAAGATACTACTGCTAGCACTTTGACGCAATACTTCTGTAGCGCCGGGGAAGATTTTTGAGTTCAATATCTTACGCAAGAGGGCCGACTTTAGTTTTCTTGCAAAAGAAGGGAAGAACTCAGAAAAGTGATTTTTTATATGTAAAGTAGTCGCTTGCAAGCTTTTCAGAATTTTGGTTTTGTCTGCGGTCAAAAGCTTTGGATCATTTGCTGGCGCTGTGCAAGAGCAAAACGCTCACTATGGTTCAAGACTTCAAGGTTGATTTTTTGGTTCAAAATACTCAAGGTTGGTTTTTTGGTTCAAGACTTGTTTGACTATTGTGAGAGGTTAATCACTAGGATAATCAGGGGCCTGGTGTTGGTGTTTTTGGTGGAGGAAGTGTAAGAAGTAGTGTCGTTTTGTTATGAACAAGTACAAGATCGCGATGCTTTGTCAAAATATGTAATTCATTTTTATTATCCTGCTTCGTTCGATCTCATCATCATGATTTAGATTTACCAAGATGAACTTTATTTGCTGGCTACCGACTTTTAGTCCGTTCTTTGGAGGTCGTGCGTCACCGACATCAGGTAATTGTAACTCAAACTATGATCCGACACATGCATCGATGCTCAGATCCACCTGAGGGTGAGGGACGAAAAGAGCTGTGTGTTGATCTAGCAAACGCATATAGAGAACCAGCAGGAGGAAAGCGAAAAAAGATGTTGACCTTCGGTCTTCGGAGAGCAAGAACGAACACCGTTCCCGCTCGCGACCGCCCCATCCAATTTTTATATGATCGCGAAGTTGTAGCTTCCAATGAGGTCCTCTTTCAATCATACAAGCAAGAAAAATTATTCTCACACGACCTTCATCTGCTTGTTTCTTTTTTTCGTCCAAAATTCCGCATTTTTTTTTCCGGAAGTAAAAATACAACCGGCTTTATAAGTGCGGGGCAAACATGATTTCGATCATGCTCATGGTCAACAAACGTAGCGCCCTCTGCGATCACTTCTTTGTGTCACAAACAAAACACCAGCGCGTGAAGAAGGAGACTTCATCTCCTTGAAGGAGATTTCATCTCCTTTGACAAATGTAACATCAAAGCCGTGCTAGTACCCTTGTCGACAATAGATTCTATGTTACACATGCAAATACATGTTGGGCATAGAGATAAACCTTGAAGAGCCTCTTTGTCCTTATCCAGGCCTGCCGCGCTCCCGAGACAAGGAAGCCATCAAGTCTTTTGATTTCTTTTGTTTTTGCGTACCATAATCTAGTATCGCCCCGCGAAGTCAGGGTTGATTCAGGATAGCTGTGTCAAGCTGACGGGAGAGAGCGGAAGATTGATTCATATAGTTAGAAGAATGGAAAATTTATCATCTTCATGATGCGAGCCGTCTAGCACGAATCGGAATAAACAACAAGTTGAAATCCAAATCCGCCAATACAGCAGAAGATAAATAAAGCGACCATGGATCGCGGCGCTGCTTCTGTACCTTCCCCTTTCAATCATCCAGAGAAGCTCGCTTGAGCTTAGGGGGAAATCTACAATAGTTCGGCGTTAATTTCACCAAGCTTTTTTTGCAGCGTATTCGCAATCCTGGCCTCCTCGGCTTCAGCTGTGGCGTGAATTGTGGCTTGCGCGGTTTGAAGATCTGCCTGAATCGTGGCAAGCTCGGTCTTATCAAATGTAAAAGTGTCTGGGTCTGGAAGGTCGTTGGAGCTTGTGATGCTAACTCTGGACTCTAAAAAAATCTGTATTGCATGATGATCAGCAAGAAGAGCCTAGTTTGTGCAGCTAAGGGGGGAGGGCATTTGTCATGCGGATTGGGCATCAGGCAGCCCTGTAAAAATGAAAATCTGCGAAGATGCTAAGTCATGCATTGCAGACATCCTGGGCACACATGCAAAACAAGCATGATAAGCCTGGCAAAATTCCAGACCCAGACATTTTTGCATTTGATAGGTCTCAAGCTCGGCGTCAATCTTGGCAATCTCCGTGCGTAGCGTACGGTCAATACTGGGAAGCTCCGCCCTCAGCCGAGTGTCGATCTCGGCAAGCTCGGCTCGAAGTCCTTCATCCTCGCACGCTTCCGAGCTCGGTTTGACCGGGTTATCAACTGTAAAAATGTCTGGGTCTGGAAGAATGCAACTTGTCATGCTAAATCTGAATCATGTAAAAATCTGTGTTGCATGATTACCAAAAGCTGTCCACTTTTGACCTAGTCGAGAGGCAGTTTCTCATGCAGGATAGGCATGATAGAACTCTCACAGAATCTGTCATGCTCTGTCCTACATGCCAGACCTCATTGGTCATGTAAAATCTGCATGACAAGTCTGGCATTCTTCCAGACCCAGACATTTTTACAGTTGATACGGGTTCCTCCCCAACAATTCCGCGATCGCATCGTTGCCCTGGGTTTGACACAGTTCCTCAGTCCACCTCATCAGCTTCCGATGCCGTTCCACTGGAGTCGCGTTCATGATCTCGTCCCGCGCAGATACGCGTTGCTGCGCGGACTGCCTCTCCTTAGCGGCTCTTTTCTCGGCGTCATGTTTGTCCGAATCGGCTTGTTTCTTGGCGTCGCGCTTGTCCGAATCGGCTTGTTTCTTGGCGTCGCGCTCGGCCGACGCGGCTGTCTTCTCGGCATCACTCAGGCCTTTCTTCAAATCCTTCAGACGCTCTTGCTCGGCTGCCTTCGCTAATTTTTCGGCCTCCTTGACAGCATCCAAGCGTTCTTTTTCGGCCGCCTTCGCCGTTTTTTCGGCCTCCTTGACAGCATTCAAGCGTTCTTTTTCGGCCTCTCTCGCGGCCCTACTGGCCTGTCTCGCGGCTTCGCCACGATCGGCCGTGAACTGCAGTGCATGAACCACGCCTGGCGCAGTTGCCGCGAGGGAACTAAACAGGACACTAATGCACGCCGCACCTGCGGTCAGAGACATTTTCATGGTCGTGGATCCGATTTTCATCTTTTCCACTCGTTTTCAAACGAAACACAAATAAGTATGTTGCAATGTAAAATCAATATCAAAACACAAATAATAAATATAGAAAAATTCTTAGTTCTGCTTGGGAAAGTCGAAGTCGAAGTTTGTTTTTCTTTTTGTACACCAGCTGTAGTTCGCTAGAACTCTTTTAGTTCTTCGCTGTAAAAAAACTTTAAAAATCCACTTCTGTCGTCACGATGATGAAGGAAAATTCAGTTCCAGAAGATCCAGTTGCCAAAAAACTATCCTATGTAAAAACGTCCCCACCCCATAGCTGTTATGCAAATCTGCATGCCCAAAATGGTTCTCATGCGAAACCCCATGAAAAGCTTTTCCTGGTCGTGTTTTGGCATTTGTAGTGCTCCAATCAACACAATAAGCTAGACTTGTGATGCTACTGGACGACGTGAACAACATTGCACTACGTGGCCAAATTTGTCATGCGCGACAACCTAAGGTTGTTGATTTGTCTAGCAGATTTCCAACCTTGTTGACTATGGGGTGGGGGTGCTTTTCCTTCTCAGGATAAAAACCGAGTGCGATCTCCTTACTCCCATGCTAATCCAGATCCTCAACATTTGCAGCAGCATTATAAGATTTCAGCTGCTTTGATGTTCCTTGATGGTTGATCTCCCATTGCTCCTGCTGTCGTGGTGCCCTCACATCATCATGATCTACTGGTCGTTGTCTAGGAGCTAGACAACGACCAAGGAACAGGAGGCTGAGCGAAGACAGACACAGCCTGCATGCTGACCTGCGTGATGATCTTTTCTCGTGCAGCAGTAAGTAGTAGTACAAGTAGTAGTGATTCCCAGCATCAAGGGGAGAGAAGGGGGGAAGAACATCGGAGCATGTGTGTCGTCCCATCCTGAGGGAACTACGGGCGTCTTGGACTAGCGCGGCAGCGGTAAAAATCTAAACTCCGTGCAGTTCCGGGTGGTAGCATGAAGATCTTCAATGCGTTTTTCGCTTCTAGTAGGGTTGTGTAGTTGATTCATTCTACTAAAGTTTTTCGATGCAGCGCAGGAGCAACGACAGCTACAAGCTCAGCTGTCGGTGGTGCGCAACATCGCGCATCCTGGTGCTCTCACCATGCAACGAGGAGCTTCAGCAATTTTTGTTCCACCTTTTTCTTTGAATCTTCAGAAGCCTTCATCCTCCTTTATCTTTTGGTCGTGGAGTACAAAAAATAACCGCCAACAGTATAAACAGTTTATTTCAGGCCAAAAATGGAGAAGATTATATCAGCAGAGCTATTAACTCGCAACGGCGGCGAGCAGAGAGATGACTGCTTAAAACTTGATGCACATTGTAACTCTAATCTTTGATGTACTAGAGGTTGGTTGCTTGGCTATAATAAATTTGTCAAGCCCTCTTCAGGTACTCTTTGTCTATCGCGTAGAAAGGAGCACTGAAGAATGGGCGGGACGATATGGATTGCAAATATCAATATGTCTGGGTCTGGAAGGTTGCAAGCCTTGTCATGCAGGTTTTCCATGACCTCCTCTGGCATACAGAACCTAGCATGACAGATTTCTCGTCTCTCCTCTGGCCTAGGAAGGACTACCAAGTCCTTCCTCGCACGCTTCCGAGCTCGGTTTGAGCGGGTTATGGATTGCAAAAATGTCTGGGTCTGGAAACTTGTAATGCTAAAAGTGAATGATAGACGCAGTGCAATACGCAGCTATGCATGACAAATTTTTTGGCTGCCATGTCTTACGTATTCCGCATGGCAAACTGCGTTTTTGCATGACAGGTGAGAGGGCCTTTTCGTGCCTATGCAACACAGATTCTCGAGTCATGCCAGACAAGCATGACAAACTTGCATTCTTCCAGACCCAGACATTTTTACATTTGATACGGGTTCCTCGCCAAGAATTCCGCGATCGCATCGTTGCCCTGGGTTTGACACAGTTCCTCAGTCCACCTCATCAGCTTCCGATGCCGTTCCACTGCAGTCGCTGTCGCGTTCGTCTCGTCCCGCTCAGATAGTACGCGTTGCTGCGCGGACTGCCTCTCCTCAGCGGCTCTTTTCTCGGCGTCATGTTTGTCCGACTTGGCTTTCTGCTCGGCCTCGTGCTTGTCCGACGTGGCATTTTGCTCGGCGTCGCGCTTTTTCGACGTGGCTGTCTTCTCGGCATCATTCAGGCCTTCCTTTAACTCCTTCAGACGCTCCTCCTCGGCCTCTCTCGCGGCTCTACGGGCCTCCTTCGCGGCTTCATGGGCCTCTCTCGCAGCTTCGCCACGATCGGCCGTCAACTGCACCGCATGAACCACAACGCCCGGCGCAGGAGTTGCCGCGAGAGAACTAAACAGGAAACTAATGCACGCCGGAGCTGCGGCCAGAGACATTTTCAACATGGTCGTGGTGGATCCGATTTTCATCTTATTTTCCGCCGGTTTTCAAAAACAGTAACAGATATGTTGCAATGCCAATGTAATAAAATCAAAACACCAATAAAAATATAGAAAACTTTCTTAGTTCTGCTTGGGAAAGTCGAAGTCGGAGTTTGTTCTTCTTTTTGATGTTCTCCAGCTGTAGTTACTCGCTAGAACTCTTTTGGTTCTTCGCTGTTGTAAAACTTTAAAAATCCATGGAGGAAAATATAAAGAATTCAGCTCCAGAAGATCCAGTTCTTGCCGAAAATAAACCGATTGCGATCTACTTACTTCCATGCTGATCCTCCAGATCCTCATTTGCAGCAGCATGTAAGACAAAAGATCAAGATTTTTGCTTTGACGCTCCTCGATTGTTTGAATTTGAATTTGTTGGTCTCCCCTTGGCATTGCTCCTGTCGTGGTGCCCTCACAAGATCGTGATCGTGCCTCGGTTTACTTTCCGAAACCGAATCCGAGTCTCACGTAAAATATAAAATTGGTGATGATGTTAAATCTAGACCGAAAGTACATCCACATACGAAGAACAAGAACGACGAAAGAGAGAGAGATGGGGGGAAAATAAAAAATCAACCGGGTGCTCGCTTCTTTAGGCGAGCGAGTGACTGTTGTACGTGCTAATTGAGTTCCTGAGAGTAAGTGGCAGGCAAGCTGTGTTTCAACAATTTGCCACCAGAACTTGACTAAAAAACACCCGTTTTGATGTCGAACAGCCAAGACTGGGGAGTTGCCTCGGAAAAATTGCACCGGGATGCTCTTAGTCCTTGGCTTCAGGCGGGACTTGCACTACCTCCTCATCCGTGCTAGTCCTACCAACCTCCGCGCAGCCACGAGGTCCAAAACAAGCCGCCTCTGCTTGCCCTTCCTCGTGTCCAACAGGCTCCTCAAAGCTGGCAGGTCCTAAGAGAGCCTCCTCTGCTCTCCCTTCCTGTCAACACCGCCGCAGCCGAGGCTTTAGCGATGGCACGCAAACGCCACCGGGAAACACTGGAAAACACGAAGTTACACCCAGCATCGCCCAGTTGCCTTGCCCCTAAACCCTTTACCCTACCCTGAAACCCTTGCCCCCCCCCGACCGAGATTTTTAATAAAAAAAAACCCAAAAGCTATTGACCCTTTTTCCCTGCTCTCCCCCCCCAAATGATTTCCCTTAGCCGGCTCCAGAGCACAGAGCGGTTAGGGCAGAGATTGTTGTGATTCTGTAGGAGGAAAAGCGCTAATCTAATCTACTTGCGTCTGTCGAATATCTTTATCTTAGATGCTGACGAAGTGCATCTCTCAGCGATAAAGTTGAAGGTTTTGAAGCATGCAAATGGCCTTTTTTGCATCTCTCAGCGATAAAGAAAAACTATAGCTTTTCTATCTCTCAAGCGAAAGCAAAGATTTATATCGTGCTACTACGCTTGCGCGGTTCACACGACAGAATTCTTGCTTGCGCGGAACACAAGGCAAAAATCAATTCGGGCTTTCAAAATTCAAAAAACAAGCAAGAAATCAAACCACGGAAAATAAAAAATCAAAAAGTAGCGGATCTTCCTTGTCACACTCAAACACGCCGCGAACTCTACCTTAGCGTTCTGACTTCTAGCAGGCGGTGGTGTATCCACCCTTCACGACCATGCGACGTTGAGCTCCGGCGGCTTATTAAGCTTATTTTGCTCTACCTTATTTGTCTTTGAATCTTCAGCAGCCTTCCTCCTTTTGGTCCTCGTGGAGTACAAAAAATAACCGTCAACAGTAACTGTTCACTTCAGGCCAAAAATAAATGGTGAAGATTATGTCACCAGAGCTACTAACTCGCATCGGACTCCTTTGAAATTTGCATAACTGTAATTATTTTTGATTTTGTACGTAGTCGGTTGCTTGGTTATAATAACGTTGTAGTCAACCCCTCAATTACTCTTTGTCTATCGCGTAGTAGAAAGGAGCACTGTAGAGTGAGCAGGACTCGACGTAACCATACAACAACTTCAGGCGGCTGGCTGGAGCAGCAGCCCGCCGCTGCAGTAACTCAAAGTCCTCAATTATGGGGTTGGCCGACCACGGTGCACCGGCTGTACATGTTGACGAGAAGCAGAGGCCCGACGACGCTCGCCCGGTTGTAGTAGCTCACGACCGAAACCTCCAACGGGCGGAGGCTGTTCGGGGATGCCGAGTATATCCCGCAGCTCCCGGCTTGCCCTCGCGTTCCTCGCCTGCTCTTCCTCACCGCGTCCCTCGTTATAACGCAGCTGGTTGGTAGTTGGTCCCGGTGCCGTCCTCACGGCTCCAGTATTCTGTGGTGCCGGTGCCGCACGATCGCCATGGTTGTGGAGGTACTGGGCGCGGTGTTGATGCTGGCGTCTTTCCGGTTGTACCACAGGGGCGGCCCCTTGCTGTTCTCCTCGTCCCGGTGGTTCTTGCGCATCATCTACAACAACAGCGCCTGCCTCTCCCCCGTAGTTTTCACCTACTTCATCCACACGAGCCGCAGTAGCAGCCATGCGCCCCTGCTCCTGCAGCTCCTGCAAATGCCGTTGCGCTTGTGTTTGCAATGCCCCAACATTGTTGGCGACTACGGTTCCACCTCCAGAGCCCAACCCGAGACGGCCGCTTCTGGGTCCTTCTTCCAAAACGCGAGGAAGTCTATCTCCTTCCAATATCGCTTCTGGGCTGACGCGGGTCAGACTCAGCTTTAGCGCGTGAACCGCGAATGTGGTGTTCGGTGTGCTGGGAAAAATACTGTAAAAATTGTCAGGCACAAGGGCTGCGAAGAGAAGCTTGAATCCAAGCAGGACGAGGCGTTGCTGTATCATTTTCAATGTTTATGTTAGTTTAAAGATTTTGAGTTTGACAAGGACAAAGAACTTCTATAGGGCGTTGGGTTGTGAAGTAAAAATATGCGAGAGCGAGAATTGAAAAATAATACTAGTAGCAGGCGTACGAGTACGTGGGGAAGTGTACTAGAAGAAGAGTTTCGCTTCAAAATGTAGGTCGTGAAATCAAGAAAGTTCGCTTCGTAACCGATAGTCAAAGCACTGGAAATAAAGCTCGAGAAGATGAAGAAGGCGACCAGTAGTAAATCAAAATGAAAATACAGTTGTGCTGCTTAGTCTCCATAAAGCTGCTTCTAGTTCTAACGAGGCGACAATTTTCTTTCGGTTATCACATGAAGCCGGACACGAGATTTAGATTTTTCACCGAGCTTGTTATTGATCATGATCTTTGCTTCCGCATAACTACAAAAATGTCTTCACGACCGAACGCATGTGCGGCGAGCCGCGATTCTTATTCTTATGGGTGACCGAAATTTTCATTTACTGATACCAGGTTTTACGACCAAGTTTACCTCGGGTTGATCGACAGGCTTGCGCCTGACAGATCCTCGTCAATTCCAATTGCTTCAGAGAAACATCGAGTCTTGTGAACCGACCTTTTTTCGCGATCTTCACGACCGAAAATGCAGGATCGCATTTATTTCTCGAATTCACAGCGGTCGGAGTGCTACAACTACAGGTCGTGCTCTCAATGAATCTTTTCATTCGCATCCAGACGTGACGCGATGATCGTCCTGATCTTGATTTGCGACGTTGTCCACCAGCTCTAGATATCCACGCCTTACTACACGCGAGCTGTAGTATCTATACGAATACCAGACGTCTAGCTGCTTTGATGTTCCTTGATTCTTGTTGATGATCTCCCATTGCTCCTGTCGTGGCGCCCTCACATCATCATGATCGTGGCTCGATTTACTTTCCGTAAATTTTTTCGAAATGGAGACACGACTTGAACACGAGTTCATTGAAGGCCGCAATTAGGTCTAGGTGCGTGTTCCCAGTGCTTTTATTTTCTTTCCCAAAACTAATACGAAGCAACTCTCCAAACAAATCCAACATACTTAATCCCCCATGGGTAATGCTAGTTTACCCTTTTCATTTCCCGAATAAGCTAACCCGATGATGCGACTTGTAATGCTCCCTATACGATTGCGATTCAGGGAGGTCCTTGGCGATTCGATTGAAAGTGCGCAAATTTGTTTGTTTGTACGAATGGAAGCGCGGACTTCCACTCGAAGGTTTTGCCTTCTGCTCACGTTCTAGCTCTGCTCAACACAAACACGAGCGGTTGAGTGACTTTGCACCGAAGCCTGATGGAAAACAAAAAAGGAGGGACGATAAGAGTTAATCAAAAGTGGACTGCTTTTGGAAAAGTTGCTCGCTACAAAGACAACTGCGAAAAGAGATACTAGAAAAAAAAGACAAATTTGTTGTTGAGGAGTTTTGAACTTGTTGTCGAAAACAAAGCGAGAGTCTGTTAGTTAATTGATGAGAGGGGAATGGATGTCCTGAGGGGCATCCGGGGTGATGTTTGATCAATGCGCCAAGAAGCAGCAACACCACATCCGTTCATGTGCCCCTCTCGGCTAGTATCTTGTTGAAGGCTTTCCTTTTATTTTTCTAGCCAATGATCGGGCACGATTCTAACGCAGGTAACCGCGCTAAGAAACTGCAGTCGATTCTATCTTTTCTCCTCTTCGCCTCCTATTCGAAAACTCATTCGAAAACTTCATTCGAAAATACTTTTTAGTTATCCAAAACCATGAAAAACCGTACACGAAGATCAAAAAACCCATCTAAAATCATACACGATTTAATACCGATGAAAGAGCATGCTGAACCATTAAGAATCATGTACACATGCTCCGGTGGTCGCACACCACCACATCCATATAGGCGCCTCCAATCTGCTCTCTCCGTCGTTCAGGAGGCTGCGCTGCGGAGCAGTATCTGGCCCTTGTTAAGAAAAGGATGGATGGCCCAGCAGGTGATTCGGACGAAACGTACCGAGCGCAGGTGCTTGACCGCCATCAGCATTCGCTTGCCCAGCACCAGGATTCGCTTGCCCAACAGGAGCCGGGTTCGCTTGATGCCCAATCGCCCCATCATTTGCTGCCTGATTGGCTTGGCCAACCCCCCCGGGAGCCGGATCATTGTTCGCTGCGCCACCACCTCGTCCAGCTGCGGCTGCGGCAGCCATGCGCGCGTCCCTCATCTGCTCTCGCACAGCCCAGACGTTGTTGGCAACTACGGTCGCACCGTTGTTAGTGGTTCCCCGATTGTACGAGTCGTCGCGGCCCAAGAAGTCAGGATCTCCGGCGCCTGGACTGACACGGGTGAGGCTCAACTTTAGCCCGTGAACGCCGGTTAATGTGGTTCTCGTCGTCGTGGGATAAATAGGCACCAGAGCTGCGAAGAAAAACTTCGCCGCAAGAAGGACGAGGCGTTGTTGCATCATCTTCATTTTTGCAGGGGTCTGGATTCTGAGGGTGAGCAGTGTCACAGAACCGAAATCGAGTGACAATATTTAGACAGAAGTTTACAACAAGCAGGATAAGCGATTTATTGCACAGGACAGGAAATTAAAGTAGGTATAAATGTGTAAGGACTTCGCCACCTCGAGGCTATTTGAGAAATCAGAAGACAGCACGTTACCTGGATGGTCTTACCAACCCGAAGCAAAAAGAAAAAGCCACTGTAAATATAGATAGCCCTTCTTACTCGGTTGTAGTACGTTCATCAGAAGAAGCGGCTTATGAGGCGACATGTGTCGCTCAAGCAACCGAACTGCTATGCTGATCTCCAATCTGCATTTCCACACAAAAATATTTTACTGACCGACTCCGTTAGATGTAGATCGCGCTTTTTCAATGCGTAGAGACAGAGGCTCGAGGATCATTTTTCTTTGAGCTGATTTTCATTCAGCACCACATTTCCACTGATCGTTCTGGTGCTTGTTCTCGTAATGGAATTAATAAACCGATTCCTGCAAAAGTATCGTACTCGTAGGATTGCAATACAAATTAGTTCAGCATGACAAATGGAATCTCTCATGCTGATTTAGCTTGAAAAAGAAATCTGTGTTGCATGACTGCGATTAGTACGAGTGTGGATTCGTTCTACTAAAGTTTTTCGATGCAGCGCGGGAGCAACGACAGCTTCGAGATCAGCTGTCAAGAAGCGCAACATCGCGCATCCTGCCCTCTAGCGGATGCAACTGCTGCCTCATGATTCATTCACTCTTTCATTTGTGTACTATGGGGATTTGATTTGAATTTGATTTGAAGATGGTGCAATGACGGTCGCGCAAGTTCATCTTCATCCACACTTCTGATGGCGCAGCGCAAGCACTGCCGCCAGTTCCGCACTTCTGATGGTGCGCGTCTGGTGTTGTAGCCATCGTACGTACTGACTTCCGCACTTCTGATGGACATCGTCGTCATCGTGAGGTGTTATATCAAACGGGCTCGGGGCCTAATTCCATTTCAAACCAACTTCAAACTCATTTCAAACATTTTCGAAATTGCGCTTTTTAGATAAGAGTGAGCGGCCTGCTTGGGCTCTCCGAAGCCCTCACCGACGGCGCCAAAGGGGCCCGCTTTGGAACGCAGGAGAGCCCAATCTTCAGCCAGCAAACAATTATCCTGCCACACAATTATAGAGTCCTCCCTAGGCTAAATTGGAACGACATACCGCCACGAATGTCCCCAGTCAAAGAACCCGAATTCCAGTGCCTGCGCCCCCCGCGGCCCTGCGTAAGAAATACATAATTCCCCAAAATAGAAACTTCTGCCACCCCTCTTGCATGCCGGATCATTTTTCTTTGAGCTGATTTTCATTCAGCACCACATTTCCACTGATCGTTCTGGTGCTTCTTCTCATGGACTCAATATAACCTAAAGGAAGGCCCCTAAAAGTGTAATGACGCTTTTGTGTGCAGTCCAGATCTAGTTCATGCAGAAACAAGACAGATGCGTGACAGGTCTGGGACTCTTCCAGACCGAAGCATATTTGCACTGGATACCGTGCCGCGACCCCACCACCCATCATTGCTTTCTCGAACGAATCTTCCCGGCTGGGCGAGCTGCGTCGGAGTGGGGAATCTCCATCATGATCATCTAAAAAGCCGGAATCAACGCCATGGTCCTACTGCTGCGCCCCGCCGCTTGCTGTGGTGCTGGGGATGGTTGGTCCTCGAGGAAGTTTATCTGCTTCGGTGCCATCTGTTTGCGCTCACGCTTCTGCTGATCTTCCGCGCGATCCGTCATATGCACTGCAAAGATGTCTGGGTCTCCTGGAAAGATTGGAACTCTGTCATGCACATTTCGCCTGGGCCATGGAGATGATGTCTGCCCCTGCGCTGCAAATCTTTATCGCCCAAGGCCCATCCTGCATGACAAATGCCCTCTCCATGAGTCAAGAAGTGGACTACTTCAGCTGCTCCTGCAATTACAGAGAGACAGGGAGAGAGAGATGCAGAGAGACAGGGAGAGAGAGATGCAGAGAAAGAGAGAGAGAGAGATGCAGAAAAAGAGAGAGAGAGAGAGAGATACAGAGAGATACAGAGAAGAGGCCCCGAAAAGGTCTTCTCGGGAAATTTGTTACCGGAAAATCTGGAAGCCATCCCCGACAGGAAGCACAGCAGCTACCCAACCACGACCCCTACGCCAGCTGGCGTCAGAGTACACAATCACCGAGGGCAAATCGACAGAGCGGAACATCACCGGCGGTAGGCATGTCAAGCATTCTTTCATGAAACCCAGGGCGAAAACAGCGGACTTCGTCAGCGCAAGCTCCACGGACCGGTGGGGATGCGCCGCCCGCCGGAAGAGAACCTTCAATAACCCATTCACCCGCCGCCCAACAGTTAAGGAAAGGGGGAAAAGAAACCGCCCCAGCCAGACTTGAAGCACCACATTTCCACTGATCGTTCTGGTGCTTCTCGTGATTGACTTAATAAAACCGATTCCTACTTTTAACTTTTCACGAACGAAAAATATATTTTTATTTACAGAACCACGTTTGCAAAATGATCAGTCTGCAGCTGCGGCTCGCGGTGATATCCTTTTCACTGTTCCACCGTGGCCACACATCAACTCAGATCGTCTGTCTCTACCTTCGTGTTGAAGGCTTTTGGTTGAATTTCACAGGGTTTTTGATTCAATTTCACATTGTCCATACCTACACAGGGCTTTGGAATGAATCTCCCACGGTATCCGTTCTCAAACGACGAAATAAACAACGAGCAAATGAACAGGAGGCTGAGTGAAGACAGACACAGCCTGCATGCTGATCTTTCCTACCTTCAGATCGAGATACTGCCGCTTTCTTCCAAGCACTCAAATAAGTACTTCTGCTTGAGCGATCAATAACAGCGCAAATCATACATGTAGAGCAACCGTGTCTCTTTTTCAACTGTGTGTTTCTTTTTCGGTGCGATCACCAACAGCGGCCTCATGCTCTTCTCCTTCAGAGAGATTTCTTTTCGCGATGGAGTCGAGGAACTATTTCTGTTTCTGGTGGTCAGCATTTGCATTAGGAATACTAGTGTAAAATAATGAATAATATAACGGTAGACTAGTGGAGTGTTGACCTTTTTAATTAAAATACTCAGCCCGCAGGGGCTGTACGTACGCGTTTGTACAATATTGTACTGTACAAACGCGTACGTACAGCCCCTGCGGGTTCGAGTTGTGTGATTTCAATTTCTCTACTCGTCTGCAAGAGGTTCTTGGGGCACCTACTTGATTTTCTCTCGTTCGCATGATTGTCCACTTCCTATGCTTGCTCGCCGGCAGCTGGTCGTGGGCCGTCAACAGCAGGGGCATTTTCTCCACCTCCTCGATGACGAGGATGACCCGCCCCCGCGGTAGCCGCTGCAGCCTGCTGCTGCAACCGCAGTTGTTGGCGTTCGCGAAGACCTTGTTGGTATTCTCGAGCCGCGACACGGATGTTGTTGGCGTGTACAGGACCAAGCGTAGGGTCCTGTCCAAAGCGGTGGTTATGAAGGTAATGCGCTGCACCTGCAGCTGCTATCAAGTGCAAATATTTATGTATCGGCCTGGAAGCGTTGTACAAGATCTGTCATGCATGTCTGACATGACTTCAGACCCTGTCACGCAGGGGCACGAATAAAAGGCCTTCTTTTTATCTGTCGTGAGAAAACACACTCATCTGCCATGCGGAATACACTGGACACAGCAGCCCGCGTATGTTATGCTTGGCTGCCGCGTATCTTTATTGAAGTGCGTTTATCATATCATTCACTCCCACGACTCGTAGCATTGCAACTTTCCCGACTGACCCAGACATATTTTCATTTGATAGCATGATCATCCCCGGCAGCTGGAGCTGCGCCCTCCCCAGGCAGCCCCTGATGACCCGCGCCGGCAGCCGCTCCAGCCTGCTGCGGCCAAACGTTGTTGGGTGGTACACGTACAAGACCACCACGCGTGGCGACATATGCATCGCGGGGATCATGTTGTCCCCCTGCGTTGTTCGCGGCACCACCGGGACTTGTGCGGGTGAGACTCACCTGTAGTCCGTGAACTAGGGTGAGCGTGGTGTTCTTCGGTGTGCTGGGAAAAATACTGTAATTGTCAGGCGCAAGGGCTGCAAGGAGAAACTTGAGGAACCCAAACAGGACGAGGCGTTGCTGTATAATCTTCATCTTTTTTCTTTTTTCTCGTAAGGGTTGTGATGGAGGTCAGAAATAAAAAAATGTAGTAGCAAGTATCAATCCGTAGAAAAGGAAAACAGAAAAGTGGAAACGAGCTTGAAGCTCGCTTGTTAAGGCGTTTGAAATTAATTGATAGATGCAAATCTGTTCGAGGTAGTCCCCTCAGATAGATTATCCTCTTCCGTCCTCTAAGTCTCACGATTTCTTGGATTGGCATTGGTAGTCTTTCGTTTGAGATTAATTAACATCAAGGAAGTAGGGCGCCCAGTGGTCACGCACCTTGCCAAAGAACCGCAGAGATTTTTCACCGAACTGGCTTGATCTTCATTTCAACACCCTTACTTCGGCACACGAGATACACTGATTTGGCTCACCGACTCCAGCCGATTTATGGATCGCATTCATTTTCGATGATCTTAGCTGTTCTGTCAACCGAGGGTACATACTATCACCGTCGTGGAGATCTTCGAAAATAATTTGAATTTCGCTTGTTTCGCTATGCCGTACTTACTCGGGCCACAGATCTTCATCTGCAGTGACGATTCAGTGAGCACCACATTTCCACTGATCGTTCTGGTGCTTCTGCTTCTCATGGACTCAATACTGGTGCTTCATCCCGCCAGCTGGTGGTGGTGTTGGAGGAGGAGTTGCTGCGGGTGGACCCGCCCCCGCCGGAGGAGCAGGCGGTGGGGGAATCGCCGGTGGCGGCCCCGCCCCCGCCGGAGGAGCCGGTGGTGGAGGAATTGCCGGTGGTGGCCCCGCCCCCGCCGGAGGAGCCGGTGGTATCCCAGCCGGAGGTGGTGCCCCCGCGCCCGCCCCGATCGGTGGTGCTGGTGGCGCCGGAGGAGCAGGTGGAGGCCCGCCAGCTCCAGCTGCCGGCGGTGCAGGAGTCGGCGGAGTTCCCGTGCTGGCGATGGTCGGCCAAGCGAACGACGGAACCTTGATTCAGTACACGGTCGAAGACGTCAACAACAACACGAACAAGGTCCGGCTGTATGAGCTGCTGAATGCGGCCGAGCGGCAAGCCCTGACCGCCAACAACACAGCCTTCGAGAACTGCGACACGTCGATCGAAACGAAGCTGGAAGAGTTCAACCGCGACGAGTTGCGGGTCATCTACCAGCGGATCCATGCTGACCGGCGGGCTGCGGCGTTTCCCAACAATGGTCCGAACCAGGTCCAGAAGGCAGCCCTGGTCGACGGCATCCAGCAGTGCTTCAACCGACAGCACGACCAGTACCCAGTGCAGTAGAACAAGCGATCGAGTAGAACAGTAGTACAGAACAGCCGAGGAACACAGTAGTAGCAGTGCAGCGAGGCCTTGTTTCCCCTCTACATCTTTCCCTCCCGCCCTTGGGTTTACACGCCGACTGAAGTGAACCGCAAGACTAGCTTGCAGCTGTGAGTTCGAGTAAAACGCGACAGATGTTCCTGCGTCCCTGTACATCTCTATTATCGTGGTAGTTCCGTACGCTCTGGTAGTTATCGTCGGCACTATTCGGCTTTGGACACGACAGTAATTCGGCGACAGATCGGTACCAGTAAAACTGCCCACATGTGCCACGTGTGTCAGTTTCCCGTGCTCGGTCTGATGTCGTAGCAATTTCAATTTCTGTTGTCCTGTTATTTGGTTTCTAGTTGCTCTCAAAACGACGAAGTAGTTCCACCAGCAAGAAGATCGTCCGCCAGCATGACAGACGGCGACTACAGTGCAGAGCACCACATTTCCACTGATCGTTCTGGTGCTTCTGCTTCTCATGGACTTAATGAATTAATATAACCGACCGCTGCTTTATTTCACGAACGAAAAATCACTAGGACCACGTTTGCAAAATGATCGGATTGCACTTGCACCGCGGCTTGTTCCGAGAATTATTTTCTCATGCAGCTATTCAACACGCATGGTGTTCTTGATCACATGAAAATTCAGCAAACCATACAGTAGTTCATCATCATAGTATGTACAAAAACCTTTGAAGACAAAAGGAAGTCTACTTCGCAAAAATGGGTAGATCAAATATTTAATGCGATTGTGACTGTAAAAAACTGCTCGCAAAAAAGTGAGAATAAAGCTGGAACAGAAAACTCAAAAAATCCTGATTCCCAAATCACCTTTTCCGCTTCATCGCAAACGTCGCGTTGGACTCGTAGTAACTGAAATAGCCGTCGTTGAACCGCTATCAAATGTAAAAATGTCTGGGTCTGGAAGATTGCAACTTGTCATGCTAAATCTGCAGCATGCAAAAATCTGCGTTGCATGATTACCAAAAGTCGTCCAGTTTTGACCAAGTCGGGAGGTAGTTTCTCATGCAGGATAGGCATTAGAAAGGTCTCGCAGAATCTGTCATGCTAGGTCCTGCATTCCAAACCTCATGGGTCATGGAAAACTAGCATGACAAATCGCGCATTCTTCCAGACCCAGACATTTTTACATTTGATAACCGCGTTCTCCCGGCTTCCTTCTGGCTGTGCGTGTTTAAGTTGAAGAACGGCTGGCACGTATGCATTGCAAAAGTACTATCGTGGTAGTAGTATAATTTGCATTACAAATTTGCTTTAAGCATGACAAATGAAATTTCTCATGCTGTTTTCGCTTAGGAAGAGGAACGACGAGATTTGTCATGCATAGCCGCAATTAGTACGAGTACGACTACACTTTTGCAGTGCATAGCCCGCGTTCCCGTGCAACTTTTTCGCCACCTCGTCTTCCTCGTCGATCACACTGCTCGCCCGCGCGGATTCCAGGTTCCTCTGGATTTCCCTTAACGAGTTCAGCCGGTTTTCGCGGATCTGTTTCTGGTCCATGCCCTCATTCAGCGTCTTCGCCTTCACAAACGTCCCCCGCGCGTTCTGCACCGGGGAAGTGTTAAAGGGAGGGCGCTGCTGTTGACCACCTGCCGCGGTAGTTCTAGAAGTTGTACTTTCGACAACTTCGTTTTGATGTTGTTCTTTTTCCGCACCATAATTATGCGCCTGCTGCGCGAAATTCGTCCGACTTTGCGGCGTGAACATGTGCGTCTTCGCCTGTCCCAGCCCGGTGGAGATCTTCTTGTGCTCCAACACCCGTGTCACAACAGTCATGTCGTCGGAGGAAATAAATGGCTTCCACCCTCGCCCACCTAAAGTCACCACCGCGGTCGCCAAATCCAACCCCTTCGGGATTTCGAACCCGCAGATTTTCGCGAACTGGATGAATCGTTTATGCGATACCCCCTCGGAAGAAGAGTTTTGCGGCGTGGGTTTTACCATCTCCTTTAACTTTTTCCAGGCGTGCTTTTTGTTGTTCACCAAGTGGTACAAATACACGTTCTCGTTTTTCTCCTTGTTACTCCCGGAAGCGGAAAAATCCCCGCCGTACGACCCCTTGCCGGCGGAGTTTCTTAGAGTGTACGGGAATTTCCGCGCCGGGTTTTGCTCGGGGGTAATGCCCAAAGTTTTCTCCACCTGTTCATGTTCCAAATTCGACGACCCACCGTAATTTAGTATACCAGGTTCCCCAATAAACGAACTGTGATGACTTTGCACCGCGGAGTTCTTCTTGTGTAAGGTTTTCATGCTCGCGGCCGCGTTTTTCCCATATTGCTGGATCTTCAACCTGTCAAACTGCTCCCTGTCGATCAGAAACTGGTCTTTTCCGCGGTACCGTGCGATGACGAAATCAAAAGCAAACCGCGTGATTTTCAGCTCGGACAGGGATTTTATCTTGTTATACGCCATGTACTATGGATTGCAAAAATGTCTGGGTCTGGAAAATTGGAACTTGTAATGCTAGCTTTACATTCCTGGAAAATCTGTATTGCATAACCGACAAAAGCCATAGCCATTTTTGCCATGCAAAAACGTAGTTTCTCATGCGGACTGCCTATGAGAAAGCGCTCCGGAAAGTTGTCATGCTGGGCTACATTCGGAAGTGTTTCCATCATGCACATTTTAGCATCACAAGTTTATTCCAGACCCAGACATTTTTACAGTTGATATGTACTTTGCCAAAAACTCCAAATCCAGCCGCTTCTGCCGGCGGACATAGACGTTGCGGTTATTTTCAGCTTGTTGTTGGAGAAGTTTTTGATCGACGGCTAGAGATTGTGTGGTTGTTGGTGATGCAGCTCCTCCTGCGGTCGTTCCGGCTCCCAGCATCGCGGAGTTCACATCTTTTTCCAGAAACAAATCCTCCAAACTCGGGACTTTCCCGAATTTTTCCACGTGAAACAGGATCAAAAACAGCCGGACAAAGTCCGTCTTCAGCTGGAAGGCCTTCAAAATCGTCGAAAATTGCCGGAAATCGACGGAGATTCTATTCAGTTTTGACACGGCAGCAGCTGCCCTATTCGCGAGGAACGAAGAAGTTGATGTTCCTGCGACCTTCTTCGTTCTTGTCGGTATGCTATCGTCTTGTGTTGTAGGTCCTCCTGCTTCTCCCTCGGGCTTGATCTTGCTTGTGTTTTTGAACTGTCTCGTCGGTATGCTATCGTAGGTCGTGTTGGATAGCTTGTTAGTGCTGGTTTTAGAGGTAGAAGCGGTTGGCGACCCCGAAGTCGTTGTATTCGACGCTGTCACAGAAGTCGTTCCAGATGCACTGGAAGACGCCGCAGAGGAGGAGGAAGACCCGCTCGACGTCCCAGAACTCGCGGCGGATGAACTACTCCTCGCGGTGCTCTGCTCATTTGTATTGCTCCTTTGCGTCCCGGAGGTATTGTCCTCAGCCTCGCCTTGAGCGGATGAGGAATTATCTGCAGAAGAGGAGGCATCTGTCCTCGCCCCGCCTCGTAATTTCGGGATTTGGAGTGAAGCGGATACGGCAGCGACAGGGACACCGTCTCGCATAAAGTTCTCGTCGTCCTCTGTAGGCTCGTTGTAGAAAGCCAATCCGCCGAATGTGCTAGAGTTGTTGGCTTTTATTTTCCCAACACCTCCAAGGCTTCCCTCCATGAACTTCATAATTTTCCGTCTCTTCGCCCGTTGCTCCTTCTCACTTTCATATAATTTCACAGAGTCTTCCAAATCGTCCCAGAGTCGAATCAACGTCGCATGTTGGTTCAGCACCTCTGTCGTGTTCCACTCTTCTTGTTTCTCCTCGGCTTCTTCGTTTTGTGGGCTATCGAACTGTTGAAAAATTTTCTTCACGCCGTGTTCGAAGACTAGATGCCGTGCGAAATGCAGCAAGAAATCCTCGTTGGTGTAGTAGTCCGGTCGCATGGTCGGGAAGTAGTTGTTCAGGAATTGAAAGTGTTCGACGGTTAGGGATTGAAGAAACGCCTTTTCAGACAACAAAGTCGGCCTTAAAGTGAGGAAGACTTCCAGGAGGAGATCTTCCCAATTCAGGCGGAGATTTTGGTTGTCTAGCGGTTGTGTAGCTGCAGCACCAGAGGTAACAACTCCTGCCGTCGCATCTTTTTGTTCGTGGTCCCCACCAGCAGCACTATTCACCCTCTTCACCCATTCCGCCAATGGTAGATGCGTCAACGCTTTCGACAGATTCGAAGAGGAGTTGTTCGCGTTTTCTTTTCTATTTTTCCGGAAAAGTTTCTTCCCAAGCTCCTTCTCCTCGGGGGAGAAATCGGTAAACAAATCGTGATGAACAACCTCCGTGTTAGCAGCCGGAAGTCTTCCGATGCTCGGGCGGGAGGTCGACGTTGGGATGATCCCCGCAGACTGGCACATTTTTTCCGCAGTGACTGCTAAGTTCTTGAAGCCGTAATTTTGTAGGGTTTTGTCCGATAAGTTGTACGCGTGCTGGGAGAGAAGAAGCTGTTGCTTCAATTTTTTTTGCTCCGGAGATGTTGAGTCACCTTCTCCAAGTTGTAGATCGTTTTCGTGGTCCGAATTATTTCTGGTGTAGTTGTTTTTACCAGTTCTTATGGCGTGTTGCTGCTGCCCCACTTTCAAGTACAGCGGTGATCCAAAATTGCAGTAGTGGGAGAGCTGCGCAATGGCTTTCTTTTTGTCTAGCCGGCTCGTCTCGGTGAGCAAAAACCGCACAAAGTCGTTGGAGAGGGACTGGTATTTTTTCGTGTTGAGATTGGAAAAGTGCGGGCCTGTGGTTCCGGCCGCGCCTTGGCCTTCCGTGTAGGTGGCCCGCTCGGTTTCTTGGTCATAGTTGTCATGATCTCCTGCGGCTGCCGTGAACGCTGGACTCACTGGTTGCACGCTCTCAGGATGGGGCGCTTCTCCTTCAGGTAGTAGTATACCTGGTGAAGGTGTTAACTCCTCATCGTCTGGCATTCCGAGTTGTGCACCAGCAGCAGCTTTACCAGCCGCATCACCCGCTTCGTCCTCTGGTAAACCGAGTCCTAGCTCGTCATCAAGCTCTAATCCAAGTTCATCGGGCAAGGCAGTTTGCTCCAGGTTCGTAGTCGCCGCGCCCACGGTGGCGTTGCCCAGAAGCGGATCATCTACACCTGGGCTCAATTCGGTATCACTTGGACTCGGATTGATGTTCCCTTCAGTCTCTCCACTACCTTCATCAGGGTAAAACGCCATAGCACCGAAAGGGTCTTGTTCGTCTTCTACTTCGTCGATTGTGCCCTTTTCTTCAATACCGGCCGGAGACCCTAGCTCGTCCACGACACCGTCCATGGCGTTTTGCCAAGCGGGACTGGCTGCGGAGAGACCACTCGCACTCGAAGCATTGACTGCACGAGGACCGGCTAAAAAATTATCATCAACCGGAGAAGCGGATGGTGTTTCGTCGACAATCCCTGGTGAAGATGCGGCGCTTGCTATGGCTTCGCCTGTCTTTGTTGACATCACCACCGGGTTCGAAAAGTCACTCAACGAGTCCCCACCAACGCTGTCGTGCGACACCGCAACAGCGTTCGCCGATCCCTCCAGCGCACTTTCTTCGAACAGCCCGGCCATGCCCTCCACCTGCCGTTCCTTTTTCCGTTGCACCACGCTCTTCCGCCACCGCTGCGCCATGCGCTTCGCACGCATAGGCGCGACGAAGGTTTGGAGCCGCGTTTCTCTAATCGCATCCCTTTTCGCCTGTTCTTCGGGGGAAAGGATAGGTTCAGCTTGCTTCGCGGCTTTTGCTTTTTCCGCTTCCTTTTCCGCTTTTGCTTTCTCCGCGGCTGCGAGAAGCTCGCCGTAAAGTTCCAGGCTTTTCTTGTTCACACCCACGCAAAACGGGTCGAACGGCTTCTTTTTAGAAGAAATTGTATAATCCTGCTGCTGTTGTCCACCATGAGTAGAGCCTCCTTCTGCAGCCTGTGGATCATAAATCCCGTCGTAACTCAAATACTCGCATAATTCCCTCCCCTCCTCAACACTCACCGGCATTTTTGCCTGCAACGCTTCCCAGAACTTCGTGTCGTGCGTCACAACCGCCTCTGGACTATCGTCGGACAAAATTTGCGTCGACAAAACCTGGTTTACCAAAAATTCCAAAACGTACACACTATCCACGATCGCCGGGCCGAACAGCTCGATGCAGAGGAGGAAAAACTGCTCCATCGAAACGTTCCCGGTCGAGGGGCTGATGCTGTGAATCGCTTTTTCCAAATTCCCTCCGTAAAGTAGCCATAGTTGCCGCGTGAACAGACCTAAACAACAGTCCCCGTGCGGATTCCAGGATTTGTAGGTCAGGGGGTTCTCGTTAATGAAGTCTCGCGTATCAAGCGCAAACATGTCTGGGTCACTGGGAAAGTGCAAGGTTTGTCATGCACATTTTGTATCATGGCCCATGATGTCTGTGATGCATGTCCTAGCATCACAGATTTTTTGAGGGCTTCTTGATGCCTATCAGGCATGACGAATGCCCTCTCCGCGGACTAGCAACAAGTGGAGTCCTCTTGCTCTTCATGCAATGCAAATTTTTTTAGAATCCAAAGGCAGCATCACAAGTTGCTCTTAAAGCCCGACCCAGATATATTTGCAATGCATACCGCGAAAACTGCTGCCAATCTGACCGGTTTTTCGTCAACAATTTCTATCCTGTGCAAAAGTATCGCACTCGTAGTAATTCTTGCAGTCATGCATTACAAATCTTTTTCTTAACGTAGATCCGCATGACAAATTCTATTTCTCATGCTGAGAAAATTTGTCATGCATTTATACGAGTACGATACTTTTGCAGTTCATAATTTCTTTCGGATCGAGGCGATAGGGTTGTTCATCTCGGGGACCGCTCCAGTGACAGTGTCTTCCAATGTTGAGTCACCTCCTGCGTAGAAGTTCTTCGCAGAAGTAGTACCATACTGGTTGCAATCCAGTTCCTTCTGCAACAGATGACTCGCCGCGGTTAAATCAATCGTCAGATCTAGTTTCGTCGTATGTGTGAAGAAGATCAACGTCTCGTACACCCGGCTGATGTTAATCTTATCATGAAACTCCCGCGTCGCCCTCGAAAACGGCAAAAACCCGACCGTGTCACACCCGGCTAACAAGTTCGACCCATTCGTTTTTCTCGGTACCACGGTTTTCCCGTTTCTGAACAAGTGTCGCCAGATCAAACCTAAAGAGCCGTATTTCCGAAGTAATAAAGAGAGAAAGCTGTGCACCTCGTGGTCTAACGCACCTGGATAGGCTTCGAGGAGGAAGTGGCTGGTGTTCGTCAAAGCATTATTTTCCATCCCCGCGTTCGCGCTGTTCAAGTAGTTGTTATTCCGTTTCAACTTGTATGAAATGCAAAAATGTCTGGGTCTGGAAGAATGCGCGACTTGTCATGCTGCTTTTCCATGACCCATGAGGTCTGGAATGCAGGACCTAGCACGACAGATTCTGCGAGACCTTTCTAAATCTAATGCCTATCCTGCATGACAAACTACCTCCAGACTTGGCCAAAACTGGACGACTTTTGGTAATCATGCAACACAGAATTTTGCATGCTGCAGATTTAGCATGACAAGTTGCATTCTTCCAGACCCAGACATTTTTACATTTGATAACTTGCAGAACCGCTCCAAGTGCAAAACATCTTCCAATCCCCAATAAGGGTGGTAGATTTTCTGGCCGCAATCCAAATACGAGCTGTCCTCCTGTCCGTGCACCGCTGCGGGGAAATAACTGGTCACCATAAACCGGAAAACCAGTTCGCAGGAACCGGAGTACTTGTTCAGTTTCAACCAGCGGATGAAAAGATGTTTTGGGAGTTTGTTGCTATTCTTGTTCGCGTTGGAATCCCCGGTCGAATGGAGAGCAGCTTTTGAAGCCGACGCCACCGCACTACTTGTCATCCCTACTTTTGCATCCGACGGACTGGCCGCGGATGTTTTATTCGAACTGAGAAAAAAGGAGTGGAAATACTCCCGCAAATCCTGCCAATTCCTCCCATACGAATCGTTCATCCATCGGCCGAATTCGAAAACCACCTGGTTCTTATGGAATGCAGATATGTCTGGGTCTGGAAGAGTGGGAGTCATGCTGTTTTTGCATGACACAGAAGGTCTGGCATGGAAGCTCTAGCATTACAGGTTTCGAGAAGCTTCCGCAATGTCGAATCCGCATGACAAATCCCCCACTTTGGTGACAGAAAGTGGGCAGCTTTTGCTACCCATGCATGAGAGATTTTTCTGTGTTCTGAAATGTGCATCACAAGTTCGGATTCTTCCAGACCCAGACATTTTTACATTTGATAGTTCTGGATCTTTTGCAATTCGTCCGCGTGGCTGGAGTGGTAAAAATTCGACGACCGAACCGTTTGTTGCGACAGTCGCGCGAGCTGGGACGATTTCTCGCTTCCGTCGAAATAATTCAGGAATTTCCGGTCCTGCGGGTGATTCAGCAGCGGGCAGATCAGCATCACAGAATTGTAGAACTCGACGAGGGCGAGGCCGGTTAGGATGATGGTGTGCGAAGATGGTCGTGCAGTTGTGCCTGCAGAAGTAGCTGCATCTCGCGTCTTTTGCTTTTCTTCTTGCCCGCTCAACATCTGCTTGTTCTTCACCACCCCAGACATCAATGCTCCTGCTCCTGGCGGGGTTGTACTGTTTTTGTCAGCCCGCGGCCGCTCCGCTAAATTTAAGCATACTAAGAGGGGATCCTCTACCGGTTCTTGCTGTTCATCTGGAAGAAAGGCCTCGCTTTGCTCTTTCGCGTCCTTATCGAATGCAAATATGTCTGGGTCTGGTTCTGGAAGATTCTGAGACTTGGTTGGTTGGTTGGTTGGTTGGGTAGCGCCTGTCGCCGGTGCAGGTCCCGCCCCCCATCGATTGCGAGCTGGAGGAGCCGGAACACAAGGCCCTCCACTACGAAGGGACTTATGGAGACCTCATCGCTGGTCTCCGACGCGGAGCCCGTTCTGTTGTCCAAAATAAGAAAGGCCCGCGCGCCTGCTGGCGCAGGTTGGGCCCATGCCTCTGCTGCAGATAGAGGGCCAGAACGATCCGAAAGGGCGCAGGCCAAAATAAACGAAACCGGAACGAGGCCAAAACGGAACCAAAACGAAGCCAAAGCCACCCGGAAAAAAAGCGGCCACCCATTGCAACTTTTCGCCGGAAAGGCAAGCCCAGAATTAGATCGCTGGGCCTCGTTTTGGCCTCGTCTGGGCCTCGTTTTGGCGTCGCTTCCACGACGGCACGGCAGCGCGAGCCGGGCGACGGCAAAAATGCAAAATTTTTCGCGTTCCCCTTCCAGACACGAGACGCGCCTGCGTGGCCTCGTTTTGGCCTCTTTTTGGCTTCGTTTTGGCCTCGGCTTTTTTTCCCTTTGGCTTCGTTTTGGCCTCGTTTTGATTGGCTTCGGTTTTCCGGCAATGCCGGCCTGGGGTGGTCGCGTGCAAATATCTAATGGGCCAGAGTGCGGCCACAGCGTGACCATTTGAATATGGCAGGCACTGCGCGGAACGCTGGGGCTTCGCATAGTAGCCGCAGACAGGAAAGACGAAGGCGGCGCCCCCTGGGCATGTGGGAAGCGCAAAACGCTGCGACGGCCGGGGCTTTCTGCGTTTGTTGTAGTGCCATGCGGCTCAAAAATTGAGCCCGGCGGCACGCTGCGTCGCCGGCTCTTCCCTATGCTAGCTTAACGCGATGCGCCCGGGCCCGCAGAGCGCACAACACAAATGGCGCCCCCACTTACTTGCAGCAGAAATCCCACACACTGGGGGCCCTGTAAACGTCTCGGCCGACCACTATGGGAAAGCTTGCCGGCGTTTTGCGTTGCCAGAGGTGGGCCCTTGTAAAAGCTGCCCGACTGGCTTCATCGTTTTGGCTTCGTCCTGGTCTCGTTATCGTGCGAGGACGGTACCGGGGGTCGCCGTTTGTAAGCTGGTCTCCGACGCGGAGCCCGTTCTGTTGTTGTCATGTCAGGAGGAGATGACAACAACATCGCCCGGCCTCTCTCAGCGACTAGGGTGTAGCGGTCCGGTCCTGACAACCCATGCGCCCTTCACCCGTCTATTACATGTCCATCGGGATTTCCAATCGTATTGTCCCGCGAGACAATACAATGGGCAACACAACGGAAGCGTCCCTGACAGAAAAACAAGCTCCATTTTCACACACAGGGACCGACGGTGCCGGATAAGAAAGAAACGACAGCAAACGACCAAGGCCTGAGCGGGCGGCGGCAAAGATAACAATAACAGGTCAGGGCCAAACGCTACAAGAAGCAGGCGGGCCTGCCATCTCAGCCCCTACGCCACAGAACACAAAACATGAAAAGCGGGGCGCCACCAGAAACGGGGAAACGGCCCCAGAAGTGTCCTCCTGCAACCTGGGAAAGCGGCGCAGCGCGAAAAACGCCAACACAAAATTTTTCTAGGCATTCGATAAGGCCCCTGGCGCAACGGCTGGCCCTGGGTGACGATTGCGAGCTGGAGAAGCCGGAACGCAAGGCCCTAGTGGCACAATCGATCGACGAGGAAGCCCTCTATAACCATCCGGCTGCCTTGGAGTCTGTCATTCGCGGGCCTGGCAACCAACGCCTAGGAGCAAGCTACGGAATAGGTGCTTTGATGGGAGGGCGAGACAGGTCACGGCCATCCGCCTGCCCATCGAAGAAGAGCCAGGTCACAATCACATCCAGCTGCGTTCACAAGACCAGCCAGGTCACAGCCATCCAGCTGACCGCACACAAATGTCCCCGGCGGCAATCATCGAAGCGCATCTATGGGACTGGGAGGAGCCGGGAATTGCCAAAGGCAGGAACCCCCTGACACATGCCAACAGAACCCAATAACCACATATGACGACGCGGAGAAAGGGCATGCCTCGACTGGCTTACGGATCAGCCCGATTGCCCCGCTGCGTGTTATTTTCCCGGGCAAGTTCATTCATACTGAACCCCGGGCACGCCACCCGGAGACGGGCGAAGAAGTCCTCCAGTTTTTACAAAACGCCCCGCATAGCGGCCAACTAAATGGGGCGGGGTCAGTTAGCCATCGAGTTGCTTACTTCGCTAAACGGCGATGGGTGGACCCCATATACAAAAAGCCCCATTGGACTGCCCTTCTTTGCGTTAAGACCCTTTTATACTAAGTATCTACACTTGTCACGCACGTTTTGCATGAGCTGCCATGATGTCTGTGATGCATGACCTAAACAACACCGATTTTTTGAGGGCTTCTTGATCTTGTTAATGCCTATTCCGCATGACAAATGCCCTCTCCGCGTAGCAAAAATTAGATTCCTTTCGATGCTGCTCATGCAATACAGATTTTTTTGGAATCCAAATGCAGCATCACAACAAGTTGCATTCTTCCAGAGCCAGACCCAGACATATTTGCACTTAATAGTCCTTCTTCAGCAACAATTCCGATAATCTTCGAAACTGCAAATGGGCCTTTTCCCGGCTAGCCAGCATCTTCACGACTCTCACCGGGTTTTCGTAACCTCGCAAGCTTAACTCCCGCTGCAACTGCTCAGATGAACAAACAAATTCCTGCTTTTTCCCGTGTTTCCCCGTGATGGATTTCCAGAGGTTATACGGGTTTCCGTAGCAGTACTTCACCCACTTGCAGAAGTGCAGCCCGATCTCCTCGTCGGTAATGTTACTCGTGGAACTGTTCGGGTTCTTGAAGTAGTAGTTGGTCAAAATACTGCAAAAGGTCGGTTTTACAATCACGGAGTGACTCGTAAAAGAATCCGACAGCTGCAGCCACAATTCCACCCAGCAATCGGAGTGTAGACCCAAATCCGAGCAGAGGTTCTCGAACTGGAGTTTGTCGATTTGGTTCTTCTCGTTCAGATCGTACTCGTACCAGCACTGCTCTGCGGTTAGATAGTTTTTGAAAACGAGTCTTCCCAAGTCTTCTATCAACTGAAACGACTGTTGATCAAACGATTCTAAAGTGAGTAATTGCTGGTTACTGAACCGGTTATCCGTCACTTTCACCGGGTCCGGCATGAGGAAATCCCAAATAAACCGGACGTTTTTTTCCGTAATCATCGCCATTTTCGATCGGAACAAAGCCCAATTAATCCCAATCCCCTTGCATTCCCTGTCAAACAAGTTCCGCCAAGCAGAGCTCAAAGAACCGTATTTCCGCTATCCCACGAAAAAACTGCTTCTCTGTGATGATATATTTGCAAGATCTGCATCACAAGTTTGACACACATGACACTGAAAATCTGTCATGCGCTCTTCCCAAGGGAAAATACGCTTGAAAATCCAATGCCTTGTAGGTGCAGCAAGACAAATAGTTCTGTGTTCCATTTTCTGCATCACAAGTTCCCAGTGAAACAGTTTTTTCTTGCGATATCCGCACTAAAAGGTTCAAAATCCCCTCTAAACCATCGTACTCGTGGCGGAGTTGAGAACGGTATGGAAGCGTCAGAATCGAAATCGACTAAGTTGAAATAATCTGTAATGCATAAAACGGATAGCAGTTGGCGCCCAATTTTCAAGTGGCGCATGGCAAATTTGGATAGAACCCAAATCCAGTTTGTCATGCTGTTTGGGGAAGGAAGACACTTTTTGTCATGCTACTTTAGCAGCTCTATGCATTTCTACTTCTCAACAGGCTTCTAATCTGCCTCACTTGTCTACTCTGCAAGACAGGCATTTTGTGGATTGCATTTTTTGCATGACAAATCATTTTAACTTTGTCGATTTCAATCCTGACACTCCCATAAACGACAAGCATCCCGGAGATTTCGATTCGTTGTGGATATGAACCGCCGGAAACGGTCGCGGGTCAGGTATAGTTTCGGGGTGGTAGTGTTGTTGAAGGATAATCGTTCTTGCAGCTTTTGCTTCATTTCGGGCGGTGATGGTACCGCAGGAGTCCTCTGGACCACAAGGTCTTTCGCGTCGATCTGAAATTTCGATTTCTTGCCCTCTACCCCGTTGCCAGCAGATGCACCTCCGGAAGAAGTAGATGAAAACACCAGCGGTATGTGATTTTCCGGCTGTAGCCAGAAAAGAATGTTCGTATCCGTGACCGTAACTGGGTTCAAAATCTCGTAGAACAACAGTTCCGCGTCACTCCTACTCAACCTTTGCTTGTCGCTCTCTCTCGTCCCGGTCTGGAGTAAGATCGGGCCCCCTTGAATAGTATCAAATGCAAAAATGTCTGGGTCTGGAAGAATGCAAGATCTGTCATGCATATTTCTCATGACCCAGGATGCCTGTAATGCATGACCTAGCATCGCAGACTTTTAGACGGCTTCCAGATGCACCTTCCGCATGAGAAATGCCCTGTCCGTGTAGCACAAATTCCACCCCTCTTGCTGGTCATGCAATACAAATTTTTTTCGAGTCCAAAAACAGCATGACAAGCTGCAATCTTCCAGACCCAGACATTTTTGCAATTGATAAACAGCCGGCCGGTTGTTGAAAAAGTTGTAGATGTTTTCCTATCAACTGCAAAAGTATCGTACTCGTATATTAAATGCATAATTTCCTCAGCATGAGAAATAAAATTTGTAATGCAGATTTGCCTTGGAAACAAGACTTGTAATGCATGATTGCAATTAGAATTACTACGAGTACTATACTTTTGCACAGGATATTTCCACAAAATCTACGAAAGTAACCCCGGGCTTCATAGAGGCGTAGTTGATCTGACGGCGGCTACTGCTGCTGCTGCTGGTGCTGTTGTTTCGTGTAGATGTCGTGGTCTGCTCCCCGCCGTCGGTCGTTTGCTCCTGCGTTGCAGCCGCCGAAGATGTTGACAAAGCCGGTTTGCTTGTTACTTTAAACACCGCTCGCTCCACTTCTACCTGCAGGGACTTCCTTCCCGGGAACGTCAAGTAATTCGAGTCAAACAGCTGACAAAACCCGGCCGCTAATGCGGTCACGTTGTCCGGGATGTGGCTCTATCAAATGCAAATATGTCTGGGTCTGGAAGAATGCAACTTTGTCATGCTTGTCTGGCATGACTCATAAATCTGTAATGCATGAGCAGGAAAATGGCCTCTTGCCTGTCATGCAGAAACGCAATTTGCCATGCGGAAAACGAAACACAGTAGTAGTTGAAAAATTTGTCATGCTTGGCTGCGTATTGCAGTCCGCCCACCAGTCACATTTTAGCATCACAAGTTTCTAGACCCAGACATTTTTGCAGTTGATAGGCTATGGGGTCGAAAAGCGGCTTGGAGATACGTCGATTCCATGTAGTGCCGCTGCGCGACATTATCCTGTGCAAAAGTATCGTACTCGTACTAATTGCATTTATGCATTACAAATCTAGTTCCCAAGGCAAATCCGCATTACAACAAATTCAATTTGTAATGCTGAGCCAATTTGTATTGCAATTTATACTAGTACGTTACTTTTGCAATTCATAGACATGCTGGATGTGCGCGACCTCGCGGACGTGGTGCGAGGTTTGTTTTATCAATTTGTTCAGCTGGTGCGGGGTTTTCAGGAAACGGAACCGGGTGGTGGGGTCTACTTTCGACGGAGAAGTAGTGCTATTTGTTCTCATCTTGTTGGCCTGTGCTGTTGTATTTGCCGACAAATTATCGCCAGGTTGTTGCGCGTGCTCGAAGAGAAAATCGTCTGGCTCCAGATTACTGGGCTCGTCGGGATCGTCATTGAGTTGTTGCACTGTGGAATCATGCAGCTCGCTGCTGTCCATTGTTCCTTCCAGGTCGTTGGTGGCATTATTTGCCTCTAATGGCGCTGCTGCTGCTGATCCTCCGACGGTAGAGCGCTCCTCTTCGCCCGAGGAAGAGAATTGAATGTCGTCGGGGTCAGCAGACATGGTCGTTTTTCAAGTGTGTTGGTCTCAATTTCAAAAAGTAAAAGATTGAGATACTTATGCCAAAAATAAAACTCAGCTGGTGCCGAAAGGCGGGCGACACGACAAAAAGCAACAATACCAAAATGACACGAAACACGGTACAAACGAGAAAAAGAAAATGAGATATGAATAAAAGTTAGCAGTGGATGATGAAAGCAGTAGCTCACTGGAAAATGATGGAAATAAGGGGCAACAGGCTAGTAAAAGAAGCAGTTTCAACACTTCTTTCATCACGAAGCCAGACGATTGTTTTTCACGAATGAGCAGGTTGCGTCTTGCCAGGCATCAAGGGACCACGAACGACTTGTTTTTCTTGTCAGAGATTGCATTCGATGTACGAAGATTCTGTTTTTTATTTTTGCACGACATGAAGAACGAAGTTGACCTTAACTTTCGGTGTGCACGGTGTCGAACTACGACTGACGACGACGAGTGCTATCAAGACCACGAAAGAGTATCAAAGTACTTAGTGACCGCGTCGAAATGTTCCATCAAAACGATGAATTTCAGAATCATATCAGAACACGATGCATTTCTCGGTCTTTCCATAGACATTGCACTCGTAGGAGCACGACTTGTTTGATTTTTCATTCCACTTATCATGCGCAATCGCACGTATGCAATTGATGATGCCTAAAGCGAAAAAAACATGACCGTTATCCTGGATTTCTTAACATGTCCAAAAGTACTACTGTGGTAGGTACTCGAGGCTATGAAGCGTCAAAACCGTGCAAAGTAGGATCAGGAAGCATATTCTTTACTTAATTCTTTGCAAAGGATGATGTTAATTCTGCGACCTAACGCCACGAAAAACGGTTTTTAATTGGTTAGGGATTATAACTATTGTGTTTGTGATGTGCATGAAAGCTTCTAAGCCAAACAAAACCTTGCTAAAGGTATGTACCTATAAGGACTGTCCTTCAAAATACGTGCGTCTTGCTTCAAAAAAAAATCCTCAGGCTTTTTTACTTCAATTAGTGCGCACTACATGTAGCGAGAAAACTAGTATGTGTACTATGCATGATTCATGGTTTGATCTTCTTTATTTGTATGCAGGATTAGATGCACCACGAACATGGGTGCGTGTGTACAGAACATGTTTCCACACGTAGTCTGAAGAAGACATGAAATATTTCCTCTATCACAGACGCCTGTTGCAGTTCTCCTAAAGACTTCTTGTGTTTGCGACCAATATCTTCACTCAAACTCCACGTTGTCTAGTCCGTTTTTCGAAAACAGAAAGTGCCTCAGCGCCAACTCCTCTCCCACCGCGTTTGCCGGCAGCGCTATGAAATTGTAATCAACTACCTGCGCTTCCCGGAACGCGTAAAATTCCTTGCGCATCTGCTGCGCCCGGCGGATCGCGCGGGACTTGGGGGAAAGAGAGTGAGAAGTAGGGGATGACCGGCTCCTTCTACGGGGGGCCGCTTTAGGAGTACTAGAAGCGGCGGCGTTATGATGAGTGTTCTCCTGCTGTTCCTCGACTTCTGTGGCAGCGTCCATGTGGAAGTGGGACGACGTGGCGGTACTACCAGAAGCCCCGTTGCGCGGCGCAGCATCAACAAGATCTCGTTCGTTTTCGTCACCGACAAGAGAGGTCGCACTGCCTCGGGCTGCTGTAGTCATCTGTACCTCCTGAGTAGGACCTCCAGTCGTCCCAGGAATGTCAAAGCGGAGGAGGGTCTGCAGGCGAGTCACCAATTTGTCATGCTGGCCGACAGTAGACGAATCACGACCTTGCAGCGCCCCAAGCTTCTTCAACGTTTTCGCTAGTTCGTACTTCAAAAACTCCACACGCATCAAATCCTCGTAGGACAATTGTTCGATTTTCTTTTTCCAGGAGTCGAAATTAGAATATAACGGTGCACAACTCCCCCTCCCCTCATTTGTATAGCATGAACGGCAATACAAGTGTCAGCAAGAATGCAGGTTTTGCATCACAAATTTGCACAGGAGTGTAGTGCTATTTGGGCTGCCAGAACTTGTCATGCATAAATAGTGACAGGAGGGAAAGCGTGGATTGGGTATTTTGCATGAGAAATGAGAACGAGGGGGAGTTGTGCACTCTCATATAGAAACAGCCTTTTCCACGATCCATTCCGGAATGTTGTGCGCTCTTGCCTCCACACCGTGCTGCAGAAGGTGGTTCTGGTGGTTCCCGATAGTGGTGATCCCTGCGGCCGTGATCATTGTCTGTCCGTTGACACCATGACCGGCTAATTGCTTCGACAACGCCAGACCCGCGAACAATTTGTGCCGCGTGCGCAAGTACCGCTTCGGGTCGTGGAAAACGTGATCTCCTTCGGTCGGAAAAGTCGCCCAGAAGTCGTCTCGGTGATTGCGGGTAGGGTACTTCGCGGTCAGAACCCAGGAATATTGCTCCATCAGCTGCTTCAGAATGCTGGCCTTCTGCTCGGCGAGAGTAATCAGACGGTTGAACACCCGGGCTGGGAGTAACTTCGAATGATCCTGCTGCGCATCAAGAACATTGACCTGCTGCGCGTCCCGCAGTTTCTCGTGCAAACGCACGAGCTCCGCCTGATTTTTCGCCCAGTCTTGCTGAACCCGGATGAACAGCGGGTTAAACGCCTCCGCCAGTTGCAAGCGAAAGCTTTTCGAGATGTCAAACTGGACGAGCATGGCGCGAAACAGCGTCCATTCCACGTTGCGCCGTTGGATTTGCTGCTGCTGGAAAAGTTGCTCCATTTCTTGCTGTTGCTGCTGGAGCATAAGCGCCTCCTGCTGCTGCTGTTGCTGCTGCAGCCGCTGTTCCTGAATCCAGAGTAGGACTTCCTGGTCCGGCGTAAGCCGCCCGCCCCGAATCATGTCAGCGGGAAGGGGTTGCCCAATGTCGCGACGACGCCGCTTCTTCTGCACCTTTTTAGCAAGGGAGAGTTTGGTAGCGGAGACGGAGACAAGACCGCCAACGGTGGCTGCAGAGGGCATTATACTAGAGTCACCAAATAAATGTTCACCTGGCGCGGCCTGGGAAGAAGATGTTGCAGACAGGTTGGTGCTCATCTCCAAGACACCAGCACAGGTTAAATAAGTGACCGCACAGAGACGGCGCAGGCCAACCTGCTCTACCCTAAAGAAACGTTGCATCGCCATGATGTAAATGTTTAATACGTATGAATTGGAGTTGATACTGTAGTTGTGGAGGAAATTATATTACGAGGGCACAAATGATATCTGTGACTAGTAGCGACTCGCCTGTTCTAGGAGAAAATCACTGTTTCTGTTGATCGACGAAGCAGACCAGAACTACAACTACTTCTCGGTGGATCTTGTTGTTTATAATTGCCCAATATTTTCCAAAGTGTCAACGTGTGTACTAGTAACAGTAAGCAGGTTGAAAGGAGTTTTATCTATGCATACATGCACGACTACACTAGATGTTGTTCTCAAGCCTGGAAGGACCTGGAAGTAGAGAGGGTGTAATTAAGCGTTTAAGATCATTTTTTCGACGTCATTTCGATACCGATACTTAGCTCTGACAAATATTTGTATTTGGGCATCCGCATTGTAGCTTTTCCAAGCAGTAGCAGATGCAGATCCTCCAGTCTTGAAGATCATCATTTTTCACTTCATTTACTTGCTCTACTGCTACTTCACCGAAGATTCGTCGAACACGTGATCTTCTTGCGCATTTTGTTTTTTGACTTGATCGATTTGGCGGACTAGCCGCAGGGAACGTACGAAGATATTCTTCGTGATTTCATCTTGCGATGATTTGTTTGTCAATTTTCGTGCAACGAGGACCGAGGTTGATTGCCTACTTTGTGCTAGATGAAAGAACATAGCACTGCCTTGTCTACTGCTGACCACATTTCGCGCCCAGGTCAGCCGCCAATATCAAACTGGGATGATCTGGCTCGTGCGCTCTGTCTGCGGTTAGACTTAGATGATCTGATGTTGAGAACACGAAATTAAAATAGGTAGAAAACTGGTCTTCACCGGCAACCATCAGAGTCAGTGTTGAAAATAAGCACTTTTTCCTTTTGGCAAGTGTTCGAGTTCGAGTTCGAGGCGTTACCTTCTGAGCGTCTATCTGCCCAGATAGGTAGACTCGAAACTGAAGCCACGCACTCGCAACTCCAGCCTCGCACTCGCAACTGAAGGGCGTCATCTTCAGAATGCTGGTCTTACATGATCGTGGTGTTCTTTAACCTGTAAAAATGAAGAGGCTACAAAAGTGCCAGCGGCTAAAAAGAAAGATAAAGATAGTGTGCGGCACCAGACAGGCGGCGTTCAGCCGACTCGGTATGATTTCCTGTTGTACTACGTACAACTCGCAAGTACTAGTACATTTTAATTCTTATTTTTCAGTAGGTCCTTCTCCTTACGTTAAACTCACCCTCTGCGCCGCGAGGAGTGATAGCGGAAAACATGAACAACTTCCACTTCGGGTTGGCGTTGGAAAATAATGATAAAAACCTATCGGGTGCTCGTTTCTACTTTAGGCGAGCGACTAACTGCTCAGCGTACTACTTATGTTCCTGCTTGTAAGTAGCTGAGTGTCTCAACTGACCACCACCGAAGCTTGCCGAAACACCACCGTTTTGGGCTGTGAACGGCCAAGCACGGGGAGTTGCCGGGGAGAGAGAAAGCCGAAACCCTCAGGCAGCCCCAGCTTCAGAAAGGTGCAATACTACCTCCTCATCCGTACAGCACCAATCAACCTCCGCAATAAAGCCGCAAATAATAAGAAATACCTCCAAAACGCATTCGTATAAAAGATATAAAAAAATCATCAAAATATACATGTAGCTTTACTACTAGGCGATACCCCTTTACCTTTTCCTCCCTGCACCTCCATAGGCGAAGCAGGGAGGAAAGAAATTATCGATGAACGGCAGGCGAGCGCCGATCTCCACCTGGATCATTGTCCACCTCTGCACCAACTCCTGCGGCGCAATTCCACCACGGAGCGAATTCAATTGTTGTACCGCGTATTATTATCTTCGGGTGGAACAACAAGAACAACAATGTGAATGGCCGCCATAATTATAATACGTCAATAGATTTTGATTTACAAAGGCTGCCGCTGAGTGAGAAGCCTGTCTTCAGCTGACATGCGGCCGCGCTGTGGCACTGCCTCTGGTACTCCTTCAGGCAATCCAAAACCCTACGCAAACGGGCGATCCGCTCTTCCCGGGTACGCTTATCCGCTCTTATTGTATCGCTATGATGGCTGCTCTGCTGGACTTCCAACCACCCCCGTTGCAGCACCTGCCTTTCTTGATCCTCCCGGTGCACGGCGTGCATCTCTGTACACACATATATCCCGAACCCGAGGTAGATAGCAGGTGCTATTCTTGTGAAGGCGTCACTCATGGAGTCCCATCCTCGGCCGTCGTACGCCGCGTAGCAACAAAAGAAGGTGGGCCAAAACGCGGCCGCGCCTAACAGAAGAGCCGTGTACCCAATCTGTTCGCGCAACGTCAGGGGAGAGATCGTGGACAAGTCCTCGATCTCTTTTTCTATCGCCGCAACCATCTTGCCGAGCACGATGTTTTCATCAGGCTTTGCATTTTGATTATCAAAATCTTCTACCACAACGAAACAGTTTTTCATGCTCAAGGAACCCGAAGACAGCGGGTGGTTGCACAGTGGGCAAGAACCACGCTGCGGCTCTTCTGCGGGGTCAAAACCAGGTTCGCAAAGAAAACCACGCCTCTTCTTCAGATCTATGAACTGCAAATATGTCTGGGTCCTCTGGGAGATTGCGAGATTTCTCGTCACGCTAGTCAGGGGGCATGACTCTGAACTCTCCTCGATAAGTATTGCGTGCCCGCGAAGAGCTCATCTCTTCGATCTGTGGTCATGCAAAAACGCAGTTTCTCATGCGGACGCGTAAGTACGCAACTGTGAACCACGGAAGAACTTGTCATGCTGGGGAGCGCGTCCTTGCAGTAGTGTGCCTGTGGCTGTGCTCACTCTTCCATTCCTTGTATGACAAGCTTCCAGACCCAGACATGTTTGCGATGCATAGGCTCCCCTACTGCACACTTTCGATGGAACTTGTGCAGGGCTGTCTCCTTTATTCTGAGCAAAAGCGTCCCCACCTCCCTATAGAGGATAAAAAAATATTAATATTTTTTTGATAAAAAAATGGCAAATCTGCATGCTAAATACTTAAGATGGTTCATGTCATGCTGAGCCCCATGAGAAGCATTTTCTAGTCACGGTTTCCAGCTTGTCATGCACATGCTCCAGTCAGCATGATGCGCTAGATCTGTGACGCTGCTGAACTAGCTCAACAGGATTCCACTACATCAAGGCCAGGCTTGTCATGCGCAACAACCAAAGCTTGTGGTATCTGTGTAAGTAGCAGCAGATTCCCCATCTTGATATGATAATATGGACAACTGGGGACGTTTTTACACAAGATATGCTTCAGACGCTCCTCAACCTCCTTTGATCCGCTCGCATTTGGATCTCGGATATGAACTGCAAATGATTCTGGGTCTGGAAGGCGGGTGCAACACTTGTCATGCAAATCATCTTACATGAGCCATGACGCCGGTAATGTATAATCTACCATCACAGACTTGTAGAGGGCTTCCTGATGCCTATGCCGCAAGAGAAATGCCTTCTACTCCATGTAGCGCAAACAAGACCCCTCTTGCTGGGAATGCAATACAGATTTTTTTAGAATGCAAAGACAGCATCACAACTTGCAACCTTCCAGACGCAGACAAATTTGCAATGCATATGGCAGGTGGAGGAGCGAAACCACGTCGTCCTCTGAGTTTGTACTAGTGCCATGCAGTTTACCAAGACAAATCGCACACGTTTGCTCCTCTTCTTCGCCTTTAGTATTTTTCCATCCGATGTTGTCCTGTGCGGCAGGAGCAAGCGGAGCAGAAGCTCGTCCACCTGCTGTTGTAGCACCAGAAGATGAAGCAGCAGCACCAGCAGGACTTTGTTCTTTTTTACGACCACGTTCTTGTTTTATTCTGCGGCCAGTGCTGGACCTGGAGCTCCTACCTCGAGAGGATGATGTTGAGGGTGATCGGGGAGGAGAAGCGTTGCGGGATTTTTGCTCTTCTTGCAACAAGGGGGATGATCGAGAAGTACTTCTTGTTCTTCTTCCGCCTCTACTTCGCGGAGCATGAGAGGCTTTAACGCTGGCAACTACCTTGGAGGTCGTCAAGCTGGTGTGCAGCCCCAACAACAAGTAGTGCACGACGGTCATATGAAGAAGGACACCAGACAAAAAACCAGGCATCACGGCAACCCAACTGCGTGCTGTAGTCCTCTGGAAAGACGGAGAGGAGCAGTGCCGGCGCGCCATCGGCTATCAGTTAAACTGACTTACTTATTGTTATATGCAAAACAAAAGTAATTGAAATCAATAAAATCAAATTGATAATGCGCGACGTGCTTCTATCTGGTACGTAGATAAACAAATACGAATACCACTAATTACCCGCCAACTTCTTGATGAAGTAGTAGCAGGAGCGGTTACTGAAGGCAGTTCTTTAGGGTTTGTTATATAGGTAATCAAAGCTATAACTATGCTAGAGCTTGTTTCGTGCAATAAAATCAAATCTGGAAGTGTTGCAACACTTTTGTCATCGGGAATACATGAAATCAGAAACAGTTTCTGCCTTTTCTTTGCAGTACCCATCATGCGAATACTACATGAGCAACTGAAACAGCAAAGCGATCCGGGGACCACGTGCTGGGATCCAGAATTTTCTTTTCGCGACGACATCCCAATCACCCTGACTTTTTGAACCGAAGTGGTACGTGATAGTTCTGACTATTTATGTTTGAACATCCGTACAGCTTTTCCAAGCAGTAGCAGATGCAGATCGATCCTCCACTCCTGATCATGTGTCACTTCATTTACTTGCCCTTCACAGAAGATTGATTCTAACAGGTGATCTTCTTGCGCATTTTGTTTTTTGACCTGATCTGATCAATTTGGCGGACCAGCCACACGGGACGAGATTTGACATCTTACATTGATTTGACAGTTCCAATATTCGTGCTGCGAGGACCTGGGTAGTTTTTGCTAGAAAGATAGCACTGCCTTTTTCTGCTGGGCAGCAGGGCAGCAGCAACAGCAGGGCAGCAGCAACACTGGGATGATCTGTTTCGTGTTCATCTTGCGGTTAGAGAACACAATAGGTGGAAGAAAACTGGTACTCACCGGCGACCAGGAGCGTTTCGTTCGCGCTTCACGAAGAATGAAGCACCACCAGCGGATTTGCGGCTTTTCACTGTTAACTCTGTCTACTTAATGTTAATTTTGATTAAGTACTTATACGCTCCCGTCCTTCGATTCCTAGCGATAGAAAGCTGTTGTAGGTTCTGGATTTGGTTTGGTTTCTCATTGTTGTTGTTCGATTTTTGTTCCCTCATAACTTTTCAAGCGACAGTGCATTGATGCTACAGAGCAGATCATGTTGGTTCATTCTGCATGCAAAAGCGCACGAAGAGAAGTAAACGCTCTTATAATGCTCCCAACATCACGTGCTCCTGTGGTGGACCGCTTTTTTTTTTCATCCAGTAGTACAACCTACTTCGTCGTGCAGCAGGGATTTTTTTACACACACCCTGATAGATAGCTGCCCACAGAAAAGTGCAGAAATTTCTGCAGCGCTATTTTTCTACCTGCCTGCACAAACTGAATGCCTACACGAGATTCTTGATCTTGTGTGACAATATGGAAAAGTAAAAGACTAGTAGAGATAGGCTGCTACAGCGAGAAAAACGTGATTAGTTGAGGAGATGCGTTAATAAACAGTTATAAGCGTGGTCTCGCTCTAGTACTAGTCAGTGCCAAATTCTGATTTTCGACGGCTTGCAGCTTCGATTGATGCAATAAAAATGCTTATCCTGAAAAAGCACGGCCCGCAAAGCAAAAAATCCATCTTACTCCACAACTCAACAACACTATGCCAAGAATAAAACCCAGTTCTTGCGGATCTTCAAACTTTTTAAAGAAAATCTTGATTTAATTGTGCACAGATACTACAGACTCTTTAATTTTTCATTCTGGATCAGCTTGCTTGTTTGTTTGGTAAATGTTGATTTCGAGAGAAATTCATCAATGCAGTCGCCTACCGCTGCTGTCCTCCGCCTTGTGTCGCGAACTCACTAAGGCGCCGATTCACAATTCCACGGCGCTGGGGTCGTGCCGGTGCCGATGCTAATTGTGCGGCAGGAGCTGCAGCCTGTGGTTCTTGCGCTGCTCGAGGTTCTACTTCGCGCGCCCGAGAAGTACCAGCAACCTGTCGCTCTGCTGCACCGGCGGAGGATTGTACTGGTTCTGTTTGGACATGAACTTCGAGAGCAGGCCCGAGATAAGTCACGCCGCCGCGGCCGCTGCTACTTCCAGCAACTTGTGGTTGTGGTCCAGCAGGAGCAGGTGCAGCACCAGTAGTTCTGTAAATGCTGTGCTGCTGCTGGCTAGAAGTACTGGACGAGGAAGCGGTTGTACTAGGGTTCAAACCTGCACGTCCACCGCCCGAAGCCGTCGACGAAGACGGCGGTACAAAACCTCCACCCAGATGAACTTCCGGCATGTCATTTTCAAGAATGATCTCCTTAAAAAACCTCTCCTTCATCAGCGGCACAGTCAGCCGCAAGCCGGCCCGCCCCACAATGTTGCGCGGGAGGGCTTGGGAGACCAGCAAGTTCTGCACCTGGACCGGCGGGGAGTTGTTGTCAGCGCTGTTGGGCGGAACAACTGGTCGAATTGCCTCGTCCAGTTCCGACTTTAACCGGCGGCTCGCCTCTGCGAGCACGTGTTGGAACTTCCGCTGCAGCGCTTGCAAAAAGGATTGCCTAAAAATCCTGTTGTCTTCAGAACTTGCCTGGTGCTGTTGCTGTTGGTGTTGTTCTCTGGTGTCTGTGTCAGCGTTTGTAGTATAATTTCTACTATCCAGGCGCGTCATCAAACTCGTTCGCCGCACTTTTTCCTTGAAGTTTTTGTCCGGCCAGGGAAAAAATACGGTCATGGGCTCCCAGGACGGGCGGTTGCTGTCTCGCCGTCGATCGTCCCCTGTCCGCAATTCTTGTCCGGCTTCATTACGATCGGGCTGGAAAAACTCCTGCAAGTACTTCAACTCCTTCCGCACTCGCACCAGCTTCGCTCGTTCTTCTTCCGTCAGCTGTGTGTTTGTCCACTGGTTCTGCAACTCCAATATTTTCCCCGTCACGATCCGGGTTTCTTCCTGGATCATCTCCTGTATTAGACGAGCCTTCTCCGCGCGTGTTCGCTCCTCGTCAATAGCAAAAGCGCCGTTCACGTTCACGACGGCGGGCAGATAGTCCCGCCTGGGATAGCTTCTTATTCCCGCTTCTTCACGCTCTTCGATCCACTTGGCCAGATGCTCGTCCACGTAGGGTTCCCGGCGGGCGAGGAATTCTGTTTCCAAAATCAGTATCCGCTTCAAAAGTTCCTGTTTGACAAACTCGAGCTTCAGCACCCAGAGAAAAGCGGCTTCGTTGATGTTTTTCTGCCACTCGGCCAGGAGCTGGCCGAGGTCCTTGATGTTGTCCAATAAAGTCCCTTCGTTTCTTGTTGTTGCTGGCGCTCCTCTGGGAAAACTTGTACTACCTGTGCTACCCAGCAACACCTGCTCCATGATCCACTCGCGGGTGCTGGAGAACCCGGCGAGGCGTGGGTCTGTGCGAGTATCGGGGCGAAAAAAAGTCTCGTTCCGCGCCTGTCTGTCTATCCTGAGTAAAAACGTCCCCACACCAGAGTTGTCATGCAAATCTGCATGCCAAAAAAGTTTGTCATGCGGAGCGTCATGAGAGACATGTTCTAGTCGTGTTTTGGAATTGTGATGCTATAATCTGCATGATATACTAGATCTGTGATGCTGCTGAACTACCTAAATCGAGGATTACACTACGAGGAGAAACTTGTCATGCCAAATGACCAAAGCTGGCTGATTTGTCTAGCAGATTTCCCATCTTGACTCTGGTGTGGGGACGTTTTTACAGATGATACTGTCCCTCTCAACTTCTTCCAAGTACCTCGCGGTTGTCCCCTGCTGCCCTTTATCAAATGCAAAAATGTCTGGGTCTGGAAAAATGCAGACTTGTCATGCATATTTTGTATGATGATTGATGCCTCTAATACATAATCTAGCAACACAGATTTTTAGAGCGCTTCCTAATGCCTATTCCGCATGAGAAATGCCCTCTCCACGTAACACAAACTGGAGTCCTGTTGCTGGTCATGCAATACAGATTTTTTTGGAATCCAAAGACAGCATTACAAGTTACAATCTTCCAGACCCAGACATTTTTGCAATCCATACCCTTTTTTCGCATACTGATGTGTGAATCGCTGACGGATTGAGTTTATCAAATGTAAAAATGTCTGGGTCTGGAAGATTCTGAGATTTGTCATGCATGTTTTGCATGACCCAGGACGTCTGTAATGCACGACCGCGCGTCACAGATTTTGAGAGGGCTTCCTGATGCCTACTCCGCATGACAAACGCCCTCCCCGCGTAGCACAAACTAGACTCCTCTTGCTGGTCATGCAATACAGATTTTTCTAGAGTCCAAAGATAGCATGACAAATTCGGATTCTTCCAGACCCAGACATTTTTACATTTGATAGAGTTCTCCCTCACGACGGAGCCCGCGAAGGACATTTCGGCTGGGAGAGCCGGCGCGTATCCTGTGCAAAAGTATCGTAATATTCGTATAAATGCATTACAAATTTCCTCAGCATGAGAAAATAGAGTTCGTAATGGAGATTCGCCTTGGAAACAAGATTTGTAATGCAGGACTTCGACTTGCATTTATACGAGTACGATACTTTTGCACAGGATAGCGCGCCAAATTGGTCCATGTAGGTCGTCTCGAATGTTAAATCATTTCTACGTCGGTCGCGCTGTTCTTCGGGAGTGGGCAAGGGTTCGTGCCTGGAAGCAAATAGCAACGCGAAAAATTTTCTGTGCTCGTTGTCCAGAATCGGCTTCACCGAAGGATCATCGTTCTGTCCCGGAAAATGTCCTCTTCTTGCTGCGTATGCATTGCAAATATGTCTGGGTCTGGGAGAGTTGGAACTTGTGATGCAAATTTCGGATAACGCAAAGATCTGTCATGCATAGAAAGCAAATGCGTCTCAGAACTTGGTACCATAAGGGGGGATTTGTCATGCGGAGTAGGCATTGAGACACCTTCTACTCAAGCTGTGTGATGCTAGGGCTTGCATGGCAGACCTCCTGAGTCATGCAAGAGCAGCATGACAAACATCTGCACTCATCCAGACCCAGAAACTTTTGCAATGCATACTGCGTCGACGTCCAAGTTCGGCGCAGTCTCTTTGAAAACTTTTTGCCCATTCTCCGGAAGTATCAAATGTAAAAATGTCTGGGTCTGGAAGGTTAGAACTTGTCATGCTAAATTTTTTTTTTTTGCTAGGCAATTCGCACGCCGGTCGGTTTTCGCTGATTTCTTTTTTCTTTTCTTTTTATTTTTTCTTTTTTTTTTTTTGTTGCGTCCTCTTTCTTTTCTTTTTTTCTTTTATTCCGACACAGCTGACGAACCTGTGATGCTGCATTTGGATTCCAAAAAAATCTGTATTGCATGAGTACCAAAGGAAATGCAATTTTTGCTACGCTGAGCTGAGCAGAAGGCATTTGTCATGCGGAATACGCATCAAGAAGCCCGCAAAAAAATTGTATTGCTAGGGTATGCATCATAGACATCATGGCTCATGCAAAACGCGCATGACAAGTGTCAGAATCTTCCAGACCCAGACACTTTTACAGTTGATAGGAAGTGCAGCAGAAATCAACTGGAATCGGGCCTCTATGCTCAGGTGCGAAAATACATTGTACTTCAGCGCGGCGACTTTTTCCAAATGTTTTCTGGCGGCTCGTAACCCCTTGCGTAAGTCGTCTCGACGAGAACATCTTCTCGTCGGTATTTCTGTTGTTCGCCGGGTCGTGGACGTGGTCGAGGTCGTGCTGGTTCTTTCTGGTTCTACTGTGGGCAGGTATTGGCAATACTGATCTTCACCAACCAGCTGTTGCCAAACCCATTTTCCCAATTGTCGGCTTTCTACCTCCGGACGGGTGACAAACACGGGCACGGGCTCCTGAGGACTGCTCGATGGTGGCGCAGGTTTTGCCTTTGCTGCGCTTTTTTTCCCGCCACGACGACGAGAGGAGCTGCCCGTAGCTTTGCTTTTGGGAGGAGGTAGTAGTACTCGGATCAAAATTTGCTGCATTTTCTTCGCATTTTCCGACTGTTCCGCCCACAGCTTGCCGGCAAATGCGCTGCCTTCCTCTTTAGATTGCTTTTCGTGGCTTTCGAACTTTTCATTTACTTCTTTGAAAACTTGATGCAACTTCACCCGAAACCCCGTTCGCAGGTCCCAAACTTTGATTGCCTGAAGGAACTCGGTCCAATTCGCGCGGGCGTGCAACTTGGCATGCGCAAGCTCATCCCGCCGGCGCTGGAGATTCTGTTGGGCATTCCCGTCCGCTATCAAATGCAAAAATGTCTGGGTCTGGAAGAATGAAACTTGTGATGCCGCACTTGGATTCCAAAAAAATCTGCATTGCATGAGCAGCAAAGAGAACGCAATTTGTGCTACGCGGAGAGGGCATTTGTCATGCGGAATAGGCATCAAGAAGCCCTCAACAAATCTGTGAAGCGAGGGCATGCATCACCGACATCATGGCTCATGCAAAACGTGCATGACAACTATCAGAATCTTCCAGACCCAGACATTTTTACAATCCATATCCGCGCGTCTCTCCCGCGTCTCCAGCTCTGGGCTGTACGCAAGACGCCAATTCTCGAACCGCTGGCGCATCTCCTGCATGCGTGCTGCCTCTTCTTTTTTCTCCTGCGGCGACAGAGTAGCCGTTCTTTTCGCTGGTGTTTTGTCTTGGTACAGGTTGTCCAAGTCAGTTTTTAAGAACTTTCTGCCCAGTTTCTTATGCAGCTTCACCTTCACCGCCGAAACGAAGAAGAGATGATCAACATGATCTCCGGCTGGAGATGGTGATCCCACTCCGAAAATGCTAAGGCTCTGTAGTTCGGAGGATTTGCTTTGCAGCTGCAAACATGCAGCAGCTGCGAACAAAGAAATCCGCTGCCGCGTCAACATGTTTGATAAAAAGGACTTGACTCACTGCAAGATGATGGATGCTACTAGTACTACTGTGATTAATGAATTTCTTTGCGTCGGCAATAGAACAGAAAACGCTCGGTTTGAGAAGAGAACAAAACCACTTACTTTAATTTTTAGAATAGAAAATCACGCGAAAAAAAACTGTTAGTGTGTGCTCTCTGCAGTTCAAATTCTTGGATGCAACATTAATCTCACTTGGAGTCTACGAATATTGCGAAGATCTTTTGTGCAAGCGAATTAGTAGAACCGATTCAGTGTAACAAACAGTCTCCTCTCTTAACCTTATGCAGCACGACACAATGCTTGTAGGAATTTTTTCCGAAAGCGAAAATTGTTGCAGATGTTGAATTTGTGAAGTGACGTTATGCTGGCTGGTAGAGATTATAGATAGTTCGTTGAATTTGTGAAGGTAGTAGAGATTATACACGTAAAAAACGATGAGAAAGTAGTTGTAGGTTTGCGCGAGCTGCTCCAAAACTGTTTTGGTTCTTGATTCGATATGAGTAGCAAACAACAACAAATGCATGGGATGGATCATTGGTTATTTTATCTCACTCCGAACCGCCGCCCGAAGGTGGTTCTATAATTTGGGATCTTGAAGCTTTCCGATTCTGCTTTTTTTTCTACTGTACACATGCAACTACAATTGAGCAACCGAAACAGCAAAACGATCCGAGAGCCACGTGCTGGGATCAAGAATTTTCTTTTCGCGACGAGGTCACACACATCCTAATTTTCTGAACCGAAGTGGAGATCGTAATATTTCTTGATCCATTTTATTTTCGTTAAAGATCTCGCTGTGCTTCAACATCTTTGTGTGACATTTCCTCGGTCTGCTTTGATCGGAGGTCGCAGGAGGAGCCTTTATTTCAAGCCATTCATTATTCGAGATCGAAGATGAGGTCTTCCATTCATCAAAATTATAACCTCAACAAAGACAAAAAGACGCACGCGTGCTCTTTGGTTTTGCCCTGCTGTATGGAAGCAGGCAACTTCTAGACCAGCACCAGCTCCTGTGCGGAGGATCTCGGGCTACATCTTCTGCCGATGATTTTTGCGAAGATATTGAGTCGTAAGTTCATCCTTTCCGATAATGTACAGATGCATTTATTATTCGATTTAAGAGTTGTGTAGTTCACAAGTACTATCAAAGCTTCCTGTTCCATTGCCCCTACGAGTATGTAAGTTGTCGTCGTATTTTCTTTTCATTCTCCATCGCACCATTTACATAATTTTCGATGTAGTAGAAGTTCTTGTCAACTCTTGTCTGCCGTAGTTGCTGCTACTTTTTTACCCATGAGCTCATGGCTGCAATGCGCCATGTGATATCGACGAGTTCATTTTGTGTATATAGTGGACGGTGATGATGAAACCTGTGCTCGTACAATTCTACTGATATTAGTGTCTGGCAATGCGAAACCTATCTCCTGGGTCATGAAAATACAATTGGTGTTACAGTGGTGAAGTTCTGAACTCACCTAAAGTTTTCTGTGCAATCAAGTGGTATAATGATCCGATATAACAATTCTGCTAAACTCTGCTCGTGTCAAAGGTAAAAGGTAAAAACTGTAAAATGGTTAATATTGGTTGAAGTTTCTCGGTAGAAACAAGCACATAAAACATCAAATTTCGCTCTCCCCAGGGAAACGAATTTTCCGGTATCTTACCTGTACAGGCCGTTGTCGGAAGTAGATTCTTGTGGTGTTTTTCGTTCTACATTCGTCGTAGTTGATCCGGATGAAACTAAATAAACAGGAAAAATCGAGATTTGTCCATTTGGTTCTTCCGTCTCTTCTTCCTCCTGATGTTGAGAATTCGAACTTATTACCATTTTTTGAAAATGAAGTCATGCACCTGGTGCATGCGAAAAGAAATCCATTCGTAACAAAAACAAATACATGCAAGCAGTGCACGCATGACATAATTTCAGCCTACGCATGATAGTTAAGATGCCGTGGTCACTGAAGACTAGTACGCATCACAAATAACGACATTCTATACCGTCTGCGCTTAATCGTGACCGATCTCCTCTTCGATCTCCTCGATGCGGCGCTGCAGAGCGATGATCTGCTGGTGGACGGACGTCTTCTCACCCTTGAGGGTGGTCAGCTGCTGCTGCAATCGCACTATGAAATGCAAAAGCATCGTACACGTACTAGTACAAATCGCATGACAAATTTCCTCAGCAACATGAGAAATAGAATTTGTAATGCAGCGGATTCAACGTGAGAAAGAAATTTGCAATGCATGACTGCGATTACTACGAGTACTATACTTTTGCACAGGATACGCACGTTCTCGGATTTCTGCAAGTTCGCCTGCACCCGGAACTCCTCCTCCATACGCTAGTTTGTCATGCGGAAATGGGTAGCATAGGGCTTTTTGTCATGCGCATTTTGCAATATGCTGGCATGCTTTCTTCCGTTGTACTTGTACTAGTCGTCAAGCCAGTTGTGCAATACAGATACAGAACCTCTCTCTCGTATCCTAAATTCCGCATGACAGAGACAATCTGCTATGCTACAAACCCGTTTCACCAAGATAGGGACGTCCGCGGCGAAGTAGCGCTTGATGTCACCGAGCTGCCCTTGGAGACTGAGTGGTTTGATTCATTGATTTGTTTACGTTTGTATTGCTGTGCTTCTATGCGGATTTATGCATGACAAAAAGTTTCTCATGTGGTAGATTATGCATGACAAAAAAATCTTCAACTCTAGTTCTATACCCATTCGACGAAGACAAGTTCTCGGACTTGATGGTTTATCCCGTGTAAAAACTTCCCCACCCCAGAATCAAATTGGTAAATCTGCATCACAAATCTCCAAGTTTTGGGAGTTATGCATGACAAGTTTCCCTCAATCTGTAGCGTAGTGCTGTTTCTGTTTAGCAAGGAGAGCAGCATCACAAAGACGCCTCCCTGCTTATCCCGTCAGCATGACAAATCAAAGGAACACAACTAGAAATCAAATTCGAATTCCTCTCGTGCGGACGTGCATTACAGATTTTTCTGTAGATGCAAATCTGCATGACAACTATGGGATGGGCACGTTTTTACTCAGGATATGGTTTCGAGTTGGTTCTTCTCGATGCCGATTTCTTCGTTTTGCATCTGCAGGGGGTATATCAAATGCAAAAGCCTCGTACTAGTAAAAATCGCATGACAAATCCCCTCAGCATGAAAAATGAAATTTGTAATGCGGATTTAGGTTAAGAAGGAGATTTCTAATGCATGACTGCGATTTTTACTACGAGTACGATACTTTTGCAGAGCATAAAGTAGGCCATATCCTGGACCTTTCCCTTCAACCCGGTGGACCGCTTGCGGTCGAACCCATCGGTCTGGTACTGGGAGGCGTTCATTTTGATAGTGGTTTTTGTTTTCAAAAAATGAAAACAACCGGTTTATTTCCCCTTCCTTCAAGAAAAAAAATCTGCTGGATTTTTGGTGATGATGATGATTAATTTTGAGATGTTTTATGATTTTGAAATCACTTCCAACGTGGGGGACCTCAACGTAGTGATGGTCAACTACTAAGGCTAAGCGGGCACATCAAATTGCACTTACTATTAAACCAGGACTTCTACTTGCCTTACGAAGAAGGGGGCGCATGCACAACTAGCTAATGTTGGGGGGACGATAAATATTCTTATTCGCACAAAAAACACGACCCACCGACATTCTTCATTCCTGAAGACATTGACGTTTATTCCTCACAAAAATCCTCGTATCCAGTAGATCGAGTGCTACTCTCTACGTACGGCTTGGCTTGTACGTACAATCCCCTTAAGGTTGGATTCGCTCCCGCTCAGCAAAAATTATGCAAAACAACCATACCGGACGGCACCAACTCCAACAACTAAGCACCCAGGAGGCAAATTAGCATGACAGATTTGCATAGGAAAAAGCAAAAGCGATTATGAGAGCGAATATTTTCATGTGTGGGTTCTTGCGGTCTGCTGGTGGTGAACGTCTTCACCTATCGCCTTAAGCACCGGCCTAAACCTGCACCCCGTTTGCCGACAGGGTGCAGATCGATCATGATCCGCGGCTCCAGCCCTGAGTAATTCGCATAAAGAAAAAGTAAAAGATCCTAAAGACTCAGCGCATGTTCCTAGCGTAGAACTCATCTCTCATTGGCATTTTCACTCGCGGATTCTCTCCTGGAACAAACTCTACCAATGCAATACAAAGCAAGTTTTTTCCCCTTGTGCTAAGTTCTTCATGTGCTTTGTGAGATGCTTTGCATTTTTCAAAAAAGATAATTGTAACTTGGAGAGAGCTTCAGCCTGACTCTTATCCATGTGCAAAATCTACCTTTGTAGGACTCTCAAACTGGACTCTCGAGAAAAGAGGGCACAACCAGACGCATGCAGAATGTACTCTCAGGTGCAAAAGGACAGGAATTTTCTGTCAACCATGAATAGAAACATAGAAATAA
>CAJINV010000002.1:1326129-1353793 GCA_905178155.1 Amoebophrya sp. A120
CTTAAGGTTGGATTCGCTCCCGCTCAGCAAAAATTATGCAAAACAACCATACCGGACGGCACCAACTCCAACAACTAAGCACCCAGGAGGCAAATTAGCATGACAGATTTGCATAGGAAAAAGCAAAAGCGATTATGAGAGCGAATATTTTCATGTGTGGGTTCTTGCGGTCTGCTGGTGGTGAACGTCTTCACCTATCGCCTTAAGCACCGGCCTAAACCTGCACCCCGTTTGCCGACAGGGTGCAGATCGATCATGATCCGCGGCTCCAGCCCTGAGTAATTCGCATAAAGAAAAAGTAAAAGATCCTAAAGACTCAGCGCATGTTCCTAGCGTAGAACTCATCTCTCATTGGCATTTTCACTCGCGGATTCTCTCCTGGAACAAACTCTACCAATGCAATACAAAGCAAGTTTTTTCCCCTTGTGCTAAGTTCTTCATGTGCTTTGTGAGATGCTTTGCATTTTTCAAAAAAGATAATTGTAACTTGGAGAGAGCTTCAGCCTGACTCTTATCCATGTGCAAAATCTACCTTTGTAGGACTCTCAAACTGGACTCTCGAGAAAAGAGGGCACAACCAGACGCATGCAGAATGTACTCTCAGGTGCAAAAGGACAGGAATTTTCTGTCAACCATGAATAGAAACATAGAAATAACGATGCAAAAATAGAAATGTAGTCACAGACTGAGAACGCATTGCACTTTGTGCCCGAACAGCGAAATTGACATCTTGATGAATTCGCTCACGCTTAAGGTTAGATTCGCTCACGCTCAGCAAAAATTATGCAAAACAACCATACCGGACGGCACCAACTCCAATACGCACCCAAGAAGCAGATGACTATACGACAAATATTAGTAGCTAGCAGACGCGTGTTTGTACGCTTCATGCGCTCGTTTTCTGGAGTGGAATAATTATTGTTGTTCGATGATGTTGTTGTTGGGACTTCTGCATCACAAATCATCTTGTCGTCGTCCCCATTTACAACGTCGTTATGCATTTCGTAGTCCTCATCCTCCGCCGTTTCCTCCTCGAAGGGCGAGGAGGTGTTATCCTCGTTCTCTTTTTCTTGTTTGCTTCCCTCGGCCGCAGGTTCGCTACTAGCAGCTATGCCTGCTGACGCACCCAAAGTAGAACACGACCCCGAGTTTTGGTTTTCGTTTTCCGTTGCAGAAGTCTTCCCCTGTTCCTGTTGCACGAGGTCCTTTTTCATATTCTCTGCGGTTAACGGTGGGATCGGCGGTCCGGGAGAGCCTGCTTTTCTACTCCCGGTAGCTGTTGTGTCCTCTTGCTTGATGACAGAGGTGGAACAGTCGGTGCCAGTTGCTGAATTGTAGTTCTCGTGATGCAGTGGGTGACTCGCTTTGAAGTAGAAGTCCTCCTCCTGTTCTTCATTTATCTCCGAGGGTTTTTCTTGATCCGGCTCCTCAGAAGCAGCAGCCTGCTCGTTCTCGATCTCGCCATGGTCGATAATGAACTCATCGGGATCACCGGGGTCGGTTTTCACTTCATCCTCCTCATCCGACAATGCTGCAACTTCTCGGTCGGTTTTGTTTTCCATTTCCTCATCCTCCTCTTCGTTGTAAAACATTCTAATGTTGTTCGCCCCGCACCGCACGGCGACCTTCTGGTCAATGTCGTCAAAGTCCTCGGCGTCGTTCGGATTTGTACCTGCTAAGCCCTTCAGCGACATAGTGTTGTTGAAATTCAAACCCTGGGTCGAGTTGAACATGGGGTTGGGGGAAGAATCGGAATTATCGTCGCCGAAGTCGAAATCATCCGGGTTAAAATTGTTGTTGTGGGTACAGCCATCCGGTGCAGCACCTTCAGCGCCTATTCCCTCTGGATGATTCTTCTCCATAAATTCCGCCATCATCTCCTCATCGCTATTGGGAGAAATGGATTTGTTGTCACCATCATCTACTTCCGCATCACAAACTTTGTGATCCCCACGACTCATCATGATCTCCTCGTTTGTTCGTTCGCAAAAATTATGCAAAACAACCATACCGGACGGCACCAACTCCAATACGCACCCAAGAAGCAGATGACTATACAACAGATAGTAGCCGGATGCGTGTGCCACGCTTCATCATGCGCTCTCGTCTTCATTCAACAGAGCTACGAAAAACAACACGGCGACGAAGCACAGCACATCTCTTCACTCTGGTTGTCTTCTACTTCACCTCCGAACACCCTGTCGGTGATGTTGAAGTAGTCGTCGTGTATCTTTCTATCTAGCACAGGGTCATACGTTGAGTGAGCTAAGGTTCTCAACTGGAAGATGTTATTACTACTGAAGTAGACTCTGTAGAAGCTGTCTTAGCTCATAAAAAGTCAGAATATCGAAGAAGACGATGACATTTTTTGTTAAAATTTCGTTGGTTGTCAAACATATGTACAGCATACAGGTACTGCTTTTATTTCGGAAATTGGATGGCAACGGCATCTTCTTGCGCGGTCGCAATCTGGTAGAAGTAAGCGCTCTACTGCTTTTTTTCCTGCGAATTTAGAAACTGAAACGAAAATACCGGTTGATGGATTCTACAATTGGTAAACATTTAGAAGCGTGTCAGTACGACCAGGCAGTCGCAGTGACAACAAGCATACTACATTTTTCTGCAAACATGGTAACGGAATAACGTAAACACGTATGCACTAGCACTATCTCAACAGGATTGGATGTGCTGCATGCTGTCCACTTGAAAAAATTCTTCAGTCAGTTTGAATAAACCGCTTCTTTATGTGCAATAATATTATCCGAAACTAATTTCTAACATGAACACTGTAATCTTGTTTTGATGTCATACGATTGAACTAAAAGCGAGCTGCTGTTGCTCTCGTGGTGCTGGCTCTTGTAATGCAGCCTTTGCATTACAGATGCAGCTACCTATGCGGTACTAGCGGTATAGAAAGCGTACTTATCATCTTCGGCATTGAATGATCTTATTTCTCTTTAGAGTGAAAGCCTACGGCATAGTGCTTCGGTAAAATTATCTCATAGATGGAAAAAGCTACGGCTTTGATTGAAATTATTGAACAATAGATACTCTACTGACCCTGCTAGTACTATGTTGTTACAGTAGTAGCATTTTGTCTGATGCATTTTTTTCTCGTGGTCCACTGATTGCTATTTCTTCAAAGGAACCAATCCCAACCCGATGGTCCCACGACCACTTTCTCATTCTGGATTTATTTGTTTCCACCAGAATTCGATGAAACGCCCTTGCTGCTCCCCTGCTTACTACTCCGCCTTGCCTCCAATTCCTTCTGGTAGATTTTCATCGCGGTACTGACCGTCGAGTCCGAAAACAGGTCCAGCACCGTCGCAGAGGGGTTCTGCAGTTGCATCTTCTTGAACCGCGTATGAGGGTGCACAACTCCCCCTCCCATTCATTTGTCATGCAAAACCCCAAATCCAAGTGCTTCGACTTCCCTGTGCTGGCACTGTTTGCATCACAGATTCTTCCGGAAGCCCAAACAGTACTTCTACACTAGGTGCATGAATTTGTCATGTACAGGCTCCACGTGTAGTGGAGGTGGTGTTTGTACTTATTGCTGTTCATGCAATACAAATGAGGAGAGGGGGAGCTGTGCACATTCATACCGCGCCTGCCAGCCCCAGAATTCCTGGATGCAGGACCGTTTTTCCACTAGTTTTTTATGGAAGCGTCAGGTTTGAAATCGACAAAGTTGAAATGATTTGTCATGCATAAAATGGTTACCAGTTGGAAGACCAATTTCCAAGCGGCGCATGACAAATTTTCGGAGTACGGGAATCCAATTTGTCATGCTGTTTGGGCACAGAAGACTGCTTTTGTCATGCTCCTTTAGCAGCTCTATGCCAAACTTTAAATAGGCTCACAATCTGCCTCACTTGCCATCCCGGCAAGACAGGCACTTCATGCCTTGCACTTTATGCATTACAAACTATTTCAACTCTGACGATTTCAATCCTGACGCTTCCATATTTTTCCAAGCGGTCGTAAAGCGGTTTCGGGATGGAATTGGAGATGTTCGTTGGTGTTTGCTTGATGTCCGCTGAATCAGCATCGCTTTTCCTGGTTCCCCCATCACCAGCTTCTGCCATTTCTTCGTCTTTCGGAGAAGAAGATGAAGCAGCTGCACCAACTCCAGCTGTTCCACCGCCGGGGGATCCGACAGGAAGTGGTGGGGGCGGCGGGGGTAACAAATTGCTATTGTTTCTTGTTCTCACTCCACCGCCATAATTCGTCCCACACCCATTCGCCGGCACATGATTTTGATTACTACTATTGCAAATCGTTTGCGCCAAGTGGTCCAGCAAATCCACATATGCCCCGGTGCCCTCCTGCTTCAGCCACTTGTGCGTCACGATTTTGGAGTGCAGTCTGCTCCTCTTCTTCGGTTTCGGTTTGAATTTCAAATCCAAAATGGTTTCGGAGGTGCGAATGCTGGGGGAATCCTCGCTTTCTGGGGTGGAGTAGTTATTGCTCGCTGGATCTTGATCTTCTTGCTGTGCGTCAGCAATAATCTCCGCATTTACATCGTTATGCATTTCGTAGTCCTCATCCTCCGCCGTTTCTTCCTCGAAGGGCGAGGAGTTGTTAATATCCTCGGTGTCTTTTTCTTGTTTGCTTCGGCTTCCCTCGAACGCAGGTTCTACTTGTTCATGTGCGGGGTCGCTACTAGCAGCTGCGCCTGCAGCTGACGCACCACCCAAAGAACCCGACCCTGGGTTCTTGTCGTTTTCCGTTGCAGTGGTCTTCCCCTGTTCCTCTTGCACGACGAGGTCCTTCCTCATATTCTCCGCGGTTAACGGCGGGATCGGCGGTCCGGGAGAGCCTGCTTTTCTACTCCCGCTAGCTGTTGTGTCCTCTTGCTTGATGACAGAGGTGGAACAGTCGCCGCCAGTTGCTGAATTGTAGTTCTCGTGATGCAGTGCGTGACTCGCTTTGAAGTAAAAGTCCTCCTCCTGTTCTTCATTCAGCTCCGAGGGTTTTTCTTGTTCCGGCTCCTCAGAAGCAGCAGCCTGCTCGTTCTCGATCTCGCCATGGTCGATAATGAACTCATCGGGATCGCCGGGGTCTGTCTTTACCTCGTCCTCCTCATCCGACAATGCTGCAACTTCTCGGTCGGTTTTGTTGTCGCTTTCCTCCTCCTCCCCCTCCTCGTTGTAGAACATTCTAATGTTGTTCGCCCCGCACCGAACTGCGACCTTCTGGTCTACGTCGTCAAAGTCTTCGGCGTCGTTCGGATTTGTACCTGCCAAGCCCTTCAACGACATAGTGTTGTTGAAATTCAAACCCTGGGTCGAATTAAACATCGGGTTGGGGGAAGAATCGAAATTATCGTCTCCGAAATCGAAATCATCCGGGTTAAAATTGATGTCGGGTGCACCTGCTGCACCAGAATTATCGCCGTTTATGCAGCTCTCGGGATGATTCTTCTCCATAAATTCCGCCATCATCTCCTCATCGCTATTGGGAGAGATGGATTTGTTGTCACTATCATGCTCTTCCGCATCACAAACTTTGTGATCCCCACGACTCATCATGATCTCCTCGTTTGTCCGCAGCAACTGTCTCGTCTGCTTCTGCAACTTCTTCAGAAATTCCCCCTTGGTCGTTTCGTCCTCCAAATCCTCGCCGAATTTGATGATTTTCTCGTTGTCTTGCTGCTCCATATGAAGTGCAAAAGTATCGCAGCACTCGTATAAACGCATTACAAATTTTCTCAGCATGAGAAATAAAATTTCTCATGCGGATGTACCTTAGGAAGAAGATTTGTCATGCATATTTGCAATTACTACGAGTACGATGCTTTTGCATTCATTGCATATTCCAACAGTTGCTGCAATTTCAGCGGGTCATCGCCGGTCAAGGGTTTGAACAACGGGTGGGTTCTTTGCTGCGGGACCGTGATGAGTGTATTGTCGACCTGTTCAAGTAGCGGGATCAGGTCCTCCACGATTTCCTTTCCGTCTAATGGAGGTGCTGCGCCGTCTAGTACTTCTACTTCATCAGAAGCTGCTGCGTTGTTGTTGACCACGGGTGCTGCTGCTGCTGGTGCAGCTCCTTCTTCTTGTAGCTCTGGCTCCTCGACGTCCCCACCGCTCGGAGGTGTTGACTTCGCGTTTTTACTCCTCGAATTCTTCCTCGGCGACCAAGGGTCGGGGTTGTTATCGTCGTCGTCTTCCTCTTCGGACGATTTTTGCTTTTTGTCAACATCCCCATCCTCGGGCGAAGGGTGCTCATCTGGGATTTTGTCAACATCATCTCCTGCCCAATCTTCCGGTCGTGGATTCTTGTCACCGTCCTGATCAACCCACTGCTTCAATTCATCCAGTTCTGAGCCCACCGCAGAATCCACCGTGTTCTCGGCGAAACTGGTTAGGGTGTTGTTGTTTTCCAAATCTTCATCATCCGACGCGGAAGTTGGTTGCTTGACGTTGAGATTCCGCTCTTCTTCCATCACCGCGTTATTCTCGTCACACGGAGAACCGAAATCATCGTCGTGGTCTTCGTCGTCCTGATAAATTAAAATTGTCGAAGATTTTTTATGGTGTTCTTGTATTTTCCACATGACAGATCGGACTCCTACGTCAGGCATGACAAGATACTAGTCTTCAGGAAAGCAACGAATTCTATTCAGCTAAAGTACCCTTTCCAGCAGCCCAAATGCGTGATCCTTCGAGGATGCATTCTCATCCCCGGTTGAGCCAGTCTCCTTTATTTCCCCATGATCGGCTTCCTCGGTTTCCTCCTTCGGCTCCAGAAAATCTTCGATGTTCAAGTCCTGGTCCATATCGTCAATCACCAAATCCTCCCCGACTTCCGTAACGTTCGGCGACCCGCAGTCTTCAAATTTGTCGCTATCCTCCTCTTCCAGCAAATCCGCGAGCTGCATCCGTTGCTGCCCCGCGCACCTTTCCAGGCACTTATGCTGCTTTAGCAGTTGGATCAACTCCTCGCACACGTTGGAAAGTGTGTGAATGTGCACAACTCTCCCTCCCCCTCATCTGTCATGCAAAATGCAGAATCGAGGCTGTGCCGCTTAGCACTGTTTGCATGACAAGTTCTGGCAGCCCAAATGGCACGGCAACAATCCTGTGCAAACTTGTCATGCAAAACATGTATTCTCGCTGGCGCTTGTATTGCCGTTCATGCTATACAAATGAGGGGGCGGGGCAGATATGCACTGTCATAAAATTCCTGGTCGTTGTAGATCACTTCGTTAAACTCCACGTAGTCCTCGATCGCCTTTTCGAACACCTCTGGTAAAATCTGCCGCTGCAATTCGTAGCTCCCATAGGTCGTCAACAGTTTGAACAGCTGTGTCAAATAGTTGTGCGCGGTTTGGTTCCGCTTCGTCGTTTGGTGGTACCACAGCCGCTATCAAATGCAAAAGCATCGTACTCGTATAAATGCATTACAAACCTCCTCCGCATGAGAAATAAAATTTGAAATGCGGACTTACTTTGACAAAGGAATTTGTAATGCAGGATTGCAATTACTACGAGTACGATACTTTTGCACAGGATAGCCGCCATCGCTGCCAAATTTCGATCGGAATTCTCTCCAGAATGTTCGGCTCTCGCCGCAAAGGTTTTGATGTTGCAGGTGCTCCAGTTACCGGATCGATTTCAGCGGTGCTGTTTGTGTTCGTCGTTGTCCCGCCTCCGAGAAGACTATCCGCACTGTGATGCACCCCTTCTTGCAACAACGAGCTCTCCCTCTCCCTCCTCATCCGTTCATGTTCCATTAAACTTATCCCCGGCGGTGGTGGCGTCCCCGGACTGTTGAAAGCGGAATGTAACCGCTGCTCTTCCTGTTCCTCTTCCAAAATGATCTTCGCCGTGCTGGCGATCAATCGCAGCATCGAAGTGACGTAGGAACCTAGTCTCACGGTAGGTTTCTCGTTGTCCGATTTATTGGAAGAGCTGTAGCCGGTCTTCTGGGACGAACTGGTGGACGATTTGGAAGACGATTTGGAGCTGGAGGTCGAATTTGAATTGCTGTTGGAGTTCAGGTTCAAAACGCAGTTTTTCTCGTCGTTGTTTCCTGGGATTGAGTCCTGCGATGCAGTCGGTTTCATCCCCGATAACCGGAACTCACAGGTCGGATCTGACGGTTCAATTGTCACAGGCTGTACAACTTCTGCAGAGGACGACACAGATGATACTCCTATCGGCGGTAACTGAATAGCCCCGACCTGCACGGCGGTCGAATTCACCGAGGTTAATGTTGGCGACCCGCCCAACAAACCAGAAACGTCTGGAATGATCGGGCTCGCGGGGTAAAATGCGTTGAACTTTTCAAAGCTCCTATCTGGTTGCTTGTAAATCCACTTGTGCAGCAACTCTTCAAAGCAGTACTTTTTCGCGAAACTGCTGTCCATCTGGAGTAAAATCTCAATACACCGCAACGCGTCCCAGCAGTAGTCTTTGTTCTCGTTGGAAACGCAGCAGGAGAGGAACGTGAACAGGTCCGCTTGGGTATCCTGAGCAAAAACGTCCCCACCCCAGAGTTGTCATGCAAATGGGCAATGACAGGAACATGTGTAATGCGCAGCGGCATGAGAGGCATTACCAACCGCGTTTTGGAATTTGTAATGCTGTAAACAGGATGAGAAAGTGGCTTTCTCATGCGGTTCCCTTGACAACCAGCACGACACTACAGAGGGAAACTTGTCATGCACAGCTTCCAAAAGTTGGAGATTTGTGCTGCTAGATTCCCAACTTTACTATGGGGTGGGGACGTTTTTGCTTAGGATATTGGGCAACTAAAGTCTGGATGAAGGTCAACACGCAGGACTCCCGGGATTTCGGCATTTTTTCCAAATTATGAACTGCAAAAGTATCGTACTGGTACTCGTACTACTTAATTGCAAATACGCATGACAAATCTTCCTGCTAACGTAAAACAGCATTACAAATTCGATCTTTCTTCTTGCCAAAAACAAAATTTGTAATGCAATTCATACTAGTACGTTACTTTTGCAATGCATACAAATGCTCTAGGACTCGGAGGAGAAAGGTCATGAAGTGGGGGATGTATCCAGTGCAAAAGTATCGTACTCGTATAAATGCATTACAAATTTCCTCAGCATGACGAAGAAAATTTGTAATGCGGATTTGCCTCAAGAAAAAGATTTTTAATGCATGCCTGCAATACGAGTACGATACTCTTGCACAGGATAGGATCACGTCATCCTCCAAATACCGTTTGTTGTCGATGGGGGAGGATTATCAAATGTAAAAATCCCTGGATGTCTGGAAACTTGTGATGCTGAGTGGCGTAGCATGAGGAGGCCACAAGTGCTGGCTCAGCATGACAAATTTCTGAGCTTGTAGGTGTTGCCTATTCTGTATGACAAACTGCGTCTCCGCATGACAGAGAAAAGCGTCTCTTGGGCAATGTGCATGACAGATTTAAGAGCCATGCCAGACAAGCATGACAAACATGCATTCTTCCAGACCCAGACATTTTTACATTTGATAAGGATAATGTCGCTGGGTTTTCTTGCTCACGACCCTCAACGAGGGTGACTGTGGAAGACGCGATGTTATTGCAGCTTTGAACAATCCCATGCTGCAGATTCACGTCGTCCATGACGGATTCACTGCAAGAATTGCCGTTCAAGAAAATTCCGCTGCTTGTCCGGTTATTCTTCTCGCATTCCACGACGAAATCGTGGAGGTACTCCTGGAGCCAAAATCTGCAGCTGTTTTGCAAAAAAGCCAGATCCAAATCCCCAGTCACGTTCTTCACCGGTCCGGGCGAGAACGTTGTGTTGGGCCCGAGGTCAATATGGATTGCAAATATGTCTGGGTCTGGAAGAGTGCAAGTTTGTCATGCTTGTCTGGCATGACTCGAGAATCTGTCATGCACGTTATCCAAGAGCTCCATTTTTCTGTGATGCAGAAACGCAGTCTGCCATGCAGAATAGGCAACACCTAGAAGCTCAGAAACTTGTCATGCTAAGCCAGCACTTGCGGCCTCATCATGAGACGCCACCCAGCATCACGAGTTTCCAGACCCAGACATTTTTACATTTGATAGTAAAGAATGATGAGCAAATCTGCGACGCCGCGCTCTGGGATGAGCATGCCTAGCCATCGGAGAAACTGGGCGTTGCGCTCCAAAAAGATTTCTGATCAAGTTTTGATTTTTCTTTTTGTCATGCAGTTCATGCAATAAAGGCGAAACTGTCCGACCAAAAGGTTGCATAACGACAAGTCGTGCAGAGACAATCTTTCTATCACCACCATCAAGCCTCAGACAGAAAGACACCTGTAAGTCCTCTAAGTACCTCTGTATCGCTTGATTCCTCCGTTCGTGACGCAATAACTAATGACCCCCGTTACGTGTGCGGAGCTGGCGTGTCTCGCTGTGTACAGGGCGTACATGAGTAAAGACACCAACTGCTCCCGCTTCTCCGCTGGCAAATGGTTCATGACCTCCTGCGCCGCCAATTGGCACCGGCAAATCACGGACTCCTGTTCCGGGGATCGCGCGATGATGTGTTGCTGCTCGGAAAGAATCGGAGACGCGGGTTTGTTCGCAAGAAGGGCCTTGTTCTCGGCATCATCTGCAGTAGTTGTTGCACCATCTTGCCCATCCGCGGCTGCTTTAGTTCCTTCTGTATCGCCTTCCTCGTCCGATTTTGTGCTGTCACTCGCACCGTCCACCGCATCATCTCCACCTAACGCGGGTGGGGCTCCTGTCAACTTATTCTTCTTCGCAGAAGAAACCAAGTGCAGTGTAATATCCTCGTTGTCCAAAGCCGTGTCCTCCGGAAACGTCAAGTGTCGCACCAAATACATCATGGGCGAATCCCCAGTTCTGAATTGTTTGCTCGGATCTTGGTCCACGGGTGATGTCGCACTGTTCATCATGGACGGTAGTTGTGGCGGCTCGTTATTACCACCAAACGATCTCGACCCGCCGAACATCGAAGAGAAGAAGGAGCTTGTGTTCGACCCGAAGCCAAAATGGTCGCTCATACTCGGCATAGACGGCGTCGGGAACCTGCTATTCATCGAATTCGCCGCGGAATTTATCCTCTGTTGGTTCAAACTGTTCGAAGCGTGATTCGACAGCGCGCGGACGATGTCCTGCGCCCGTTCCTGGTTGGTCCGGGTGGAATCTGGCTTCACCTCTTGGGAACGGAGCGCTTCTAGGAGCGAGCGCCACATGTAGAAGTACATGTGGCCTCGGTCGTAGTACTTCCCGTATTTTTCAAACATCTGTTCGTCTTTAAGTTGCTTCATCTTCTCCTCATGCTCGAATTGTTCCTGTTCCTCGGTCTTTTTCGTCAAAAGTTTCTGCTGCTGCTGTTCGTGATGTTCCCTGGAGCTGTGCCGGTTGACAGCGGCAGAAGAAGTGGAACAGGTCGCTGCAGCAACTACGCTATTTGTCATGCTGTTTTGCACCCCACGGATCCGGTTTTGAATCATTCTCTTGATGTCTTGTGCTGCTTCCGCAGAAGTTGCGGGGATTAGGCTGCTGGACATCAAGTTGCGGCTTCGCGGCATCTGGATGCGGGAAGAAGTATTGTTCCCAGGAATGACATCAACTGGATCCGCTTGCTCGACTTCGTCATTATCTTCGACCTGGTGATGCAGTTCATGTCCCCCAAGAATCTCGTCATCATGTTCCTCTCGCATGCTTCTGGTTCGCATCGGGTGCGAGGGGTAGTCATGGTCCTCCGCTTGTTCGTGAAGTCGTCTTCGTAGATCATCATCGTCGTGGTCAAAATCGTCAAAACGTTCGTGTTCCTCCACCTCATCCCGGTCAACCAATTCCTGCAGCAACTTCGTCCGCAGCTCCTGGTCGTCCTGCAACTCCTGTTGTTCCTGCTTCTCTTGCATCAAGTGTAAAAATGTCTGGGTCTGGAATATTGCAACTTGTCATGCTGTTTTTGGACTCTAAAAAGATTATGATTGCATGACCAGCAAGAGGAGTCGAGTTTGTGCTACGCGGGGAGGGCATTTGTCATGCGGAGTAGGCATCAGGAAGCCCTCTAAAAATCTGCGATGCTAGGTCGTGCATTACAGACATCCAGGGTCATGGAAAACCTGCATCACAAATCTCGCAATCTTCCAGACCCAGACATTTTTGCATTTGATGTCTTGCATCATTTTCTGAAACTGCATCTTTTGCAACAGAAACGCCTTGCGGTGATCCTCATCCTTGTCCTCGTCGCTGTCGTGCTCGTGATTTATGCTTTGGAAGTTGTTTTGATGCATGACCACATTCTGGTCCTCCTCGTCCACAATCCCGTCGTGAACACTCGACTGGATCTTCAACTGCCTCTTTGTTCTCACGGAGGACGAGAGTGGAGGTAGGAAAGCAGAACTACTGCTCCCGAGATTTGGAGCTGCTGGTGGACCAGAAGGACCTTGGGACTCATCTTGGTCAACATCTTCCTCACCACCGGAAAGTAGACCTTGATGTGATGGAACAAATCCGGTTGTTGTTGTACTAGATGAAGAAGCTGTTCCTAGTGCAGCATTTCCTCCATTCAAATCGAACTCCGGTAGATCCTCGTCATCCGCGATTTCGTTCGCGATAATTCCCGGCGGTGGTTGGATGAACGGGTTAATTGGCAGCGTGTCAATCCCGTTCTGTTGCGAGCCGTCGCCGTGACTGCCATCGTCCTTCATAGCGGTTGGCATCAGAAACGCCCAGGAATTGTCACTTGTTCCGGTCGTGGTATTGTTCAGTCCTCCCGGGAGTGTTCCACCGCCCAAATTCTTCGACAAAGCACCACCTAATCCGCCTAAGCTGGTTAAGAAACTCGGGATTGGGGGCGGGACCGGAGGGGCGGAGGGGTATTGCCGCTGTTGCTGGTGGGAAAATTGTTGCAGCTGCTCTGGGTTAAGAGTATTCGCCGTGGACAAATTCGGGGGCATTTCTGGCGGGTCGAAAGCGGGTGGTTGGTGGTTGTGCAAATTTTGCCCGGAAGTAGATGGCACAGCATCATTTGCAGCAGTGGTTGTTCCTGAAGTGGTCACCGTGTCCTCCTCAAAAATCTTCACATAGTCGGTAACACTCTCCTCCGGTTTAGTTGGCAACGGAATCAGTTCCTGCTGCTGTTCCTTTTGTTCCCGTTCGAACGCCAGATTGTCCGCGATCTGAAGCTGTAGCGCCGGGGTGAGCGCCACTTCGATAGGATCCTGCTCAACATCTTTGGAGGGTACAGTCGTATTTTCGACTGCTGTACCTGAGGAAGACGAGGAAGATGTAGTGGCACCTGCCGCTGCACCTTGCGAGTCCGATTCTCCATCGACGCCAATGGGTATCTTTGCAGTGCCATCGCCAGTTCTTGGAGAAGAAGATGAAGAGGAAGATGAGCTACCAGTCAGCTGCTGGGCAGTTGTGCTGGCACTTTGTTCCCCCGACGATGGGGACGTCGGTTTCGTTTGTTCTCCAGCGGCACCTTCAGCTATCTGCCCTTGCGTTTTCGCGCTTGTCTCCTGGTCTTTGTCATGCGGCTTCGCAATACTGTCTGCGGGGATCTCCTGGCCGAATTCATCGACGGACTGGGCCCCGCGGCCGCGGGGAGGAGACTGGGGCATTTTTTCTAGTCAAAAATGTCGATCCGAAACCTATATTTCTTGCACCAGTGCCTACAATTATGTTGTAAAAGAGCTATTTGGTACAAGAGCTAGAGCTCCAAATCTTGCTACAATGCCCTGCCGCCTCTTTTGGAGGCATGATTGCATCCCGAGAGAGACAACCAAACTCTCATCCTGCTCGTAGCCGACTACTCTACAGAGGACATGCATTTTCCCAGGTGTTAACCGGATCGACGAGGATGTTCCGCCAGTGCACGAATAAATATTTTTGAGCCTGCCTGGATCATTCAATATTACGACCCCTGATGTCGTGCATACGGCTACGTGCTAAAGTTGAAAGTGTAACTGCAAGAAGCTGAAGCAGGATATTGCGCTAGTTTTTCTTTTATACATAGACGAATTCAGAGCAACTCCCTCAACCAACGAGTCATCACATGTTATTCATACCCCGCTCTCACACGACCCACAGATCAATGGTGCGTCCATCATGGAAACTTAAACTAGGTTTTTGCGGCGACGCTAAACAAGCAAAACGCTCTCCCTTTTTGTTTTTTATATTCATTCAATTGCGCCGAGCTAAACATAGTATGCACTTCTTCTACGAGAATCAACTGCTGCACTTTTTACGTCGTAACACCATGGAAACGAAAACAAATAACCCGGCACGCAGCCTTAGTTGGTGTAAGTAGGTACATGACTAAGCCGCACGCCCATGGAGCACGAGCACGACGCAGAAGCCGCTTGCTCCTTCTGGTAGTAAGCACGAGGAAACAAAGGCTATGCAGCGGCAGCCACGGAAAGGCCCGCCCGGGACGCACCGATGGCGCCAAGTAGACACACCGCGCCCCATCCCCCTGCCGGGCCGACATTGAGTAGCGCGGCGGGCGGAGAAATCAATGCAACTGCCGGCCGCAGATGAGGGGGTCGCGCCCCCATGGCCGGTGCGGAGGGGCACATCAAGGGCCGCCGAGCGGCACACAGGCCACACGGCGGGCCCCGCGCACCCCGCGCAATCGCCCCGCTAAAATCGCGGGGGGGGCGAGCGTGGCAATGGGGCGCGCACGCCGCGCGCCCCGGCGGGTGTGGGCCACGATAAGAGAGGGCGGGCAGGGAGGCGCTTCCCGAAAAGCAATCCAAGCACGCGGAAGAGCGGCCGGCCCCCATACCGCAAACGGGTCCCGGTCCAGTAGACTAAAATGCGGGAGATGTCGTCCGCGGCCAGCTTTCCGCTTGCTCGATTCTCCGCCGCGCTGTGCTTCCGGTCCAGCGCGTTCGCCCGAATCATGTGGCCCGCGAAGGTCATGGTAGAGGATTCAAACCGTCGACGCACCGGGCCCCGCGGCCGCGGGGAGGAGACTGAAGCACTCCTGGCGCCTCTTCCACCATGATGTCACGACCCCTCATTGAGTATACTGGTAAGCGATGTGCGCATTGTCAGAGGTACGGGTAAGTGCCACCACCGTTGAACATGAAAATGCCAGAAACGGAGACAGGATATCGCGCTAGTTTTATTTTACGTAGACGAACTCAGAGAAACTCCCTCAACGAATGAACAATAACAAACTGACACGACGTCACATGTTATGCTGCATATCCCGCTCTCACACGACCCACAGATCAATGGCGTCTTCATCATTGAAACTCGTTCTTTGAATAGACATCGACGAAGCAGGACGCCCTCTTCAACCTACCGCGTTGTAGACATGTTGCTGCTCTCGTTACGAAGCATGGAAGCGAAAACAAAGAACCCGGCGTCAGGCATTTGTTGGTCTGACTGGCGTCGGCGACTAAGGCCGCACGCCCATCCCCTTCCCCATGGCTAGAGCACGGGCAGGACATAAACACATCTTCCCTCAGCAACACGAGCAACCGAACAAATCCTGCACAGCGGCAACCGCGGGGCGGATCGCTCGGCGCGCAGCGGTGGGACCAAGACGCAACGCGCCACACCATTCTGCAAGGCCGGCAATGGCCGGCGCGGGGGGCGGAGAAATGCATTCTCTCACCTGGCGCCCACCGAGGGGGCCTCGTGTTCGTGCCCGGTGAGGAACGAAGAGCACCATACGGGAGGGCCGGCGGCAAACAGGCCACGGCCCCGCCTATGCCTCAGGCAGCCTCGCGCCAAGCAACGAAAAGCCCGCGCGCGGCAATGGGGCGCGCGCCCCGCGGGGCCCACCGGGTGGGCGCCAAAGCAATAGAGGGCGGGAGGGCCGGCCCCGGCTGGCGCGCCTGCTGGAAAAGCGGGCGGCTGGATTATTGGCCGGCCCTGACAACACCGCGACGGAAATAATGCCCGGCCCTGATGACGCCGCGCCAGCAGGAAGGATATGTGGTTGATCTGCGATGGCCCAAAACGACGGGCGCCGCCTTGGCAATAGCAACCGGACTTTGCTGCTGCGGGGCCGCTACTGCTACGCCGGGCATGGGTACATCCATGCTGGCCAGCGGTGCGTCCGTGCTGGCCAATCCATCAAACGCGAGAAAGCATAGCTGTTCGCACGCCAGGCCGTCCTCAACCTCTTCATCACGTAGGACTATTACTAAATAATGGACTTCTACTTGATTTCGCTAGGAGGTGCTCAAAACATCCAAGAAGCGGACGCCATCCACTCTCTGATGCTCGAAAAGATCGACACCCCCTCCGCTGATCTAACTCAAACTCGAAGTAGCTTCTCAATACACTATATTACTTCAGATAGGGAATTTTCCCATCGACGTGCAGAAGGTCAGCAAGTGCGCGATGCAAAAGCAAATCGCTCTCGCTGCTCGGCGGGGGTCGCTACCGAAGGTAAAAAACAGAACTCCGGAATACCTCCATGCCAAAATGACGCACCATGCGAAGCGAGAAAGCAAAGACAAAGCAATTGTTTGAGAGCCACTGCTATCACCCCCGCTCATGCAGGCAATAGATAGGCCCATTCTTCTACAGCTGCGCCAACGAGCCATGCTCATGCCACATTATCATGAATTTCGGCAGTGCGCTGACATGATCACGCCGCTAACGCGAGGCCAAACGAAACACACAAGGCGCTACAGAGGCGGATGGCAAAGAGGTTAGACCAAGGTGGGCCAAAGCCACCAAACGCGCCGCCGCATCTATCGGGCAGGGAACAGATGCGAGGCGTGCGCCGCGCATGGCCGCGTCGTGGAACGAGGAGTCCGGGGCCAAAACATACTCGGCCGCCCGGCCGGCGGGGGGCCGCCATGGCCGGCGGGGCGGGGAGGCCCCGGCTGGCAGGGTAGACGGACAGAAAGGCAAGCACGGGCGGGCCAGAGACTCGGCGGGCGCGGTTTTTTTGCCTCGCTTCTTGCATGGGCTGCCGCGGCGCGCTTTGAGCATGTTGCAAAACATTTTTGAAACGTTGCGCAACACGCAAAAAAGCGGCGTCTTGGCGCCCGGCACTGGCGCTCCTACGGCTTGCAATTCCTCGCCCGGGTCGCCGTGACATCTTCTTCACCGCGCCTACTGCTCCGCCGGCAAACTTACCCGACGGAGCAGTTTGGTGGCGTCGCGGCTTGAAAGCCCTGCGCAAACCATCTTGATCCGGATTTTTGCGGGCCCTGGCGACTTGCCCTACTTCTGTATGATAGACTTTTATTCTAAATATCAAATGACCGCAACGTTGTCGTGTACTATTACTTCTCTAAATTCCCACGGCGCATAGTCGTTGTTATCTCGTCGCAGTTCCCTCTTCACCTTCAACACTCTCCCCGCTCGCTCCGTCAAGAGTAGGATTTTTTATTTTTTCCTCGCTCTTCATGCATCTCGATATGGGAGAATAAGCATAGTCACATATTACTGTGCTACCCATCGTTTATTGGTACTACTGTGGCGCGTGTCGCCCTGCCTTTCCACTGGGACACTACATCTGTCGTTTTTCATTTTCTTCGGAGTCGCCACGTGATCATGACTTGATGGCCAGGGAGACGCCGAGACCTGCTTCGGGCGGATTCCAATCATCCTCCTCTCGGTCAGGGTCCGTCGTCTGGTATGCAGAAAAAAAACCCATCCCAGTCTTCTATCGCGTCTGCAAAAACATAAAGACCGCGTATGTGTATGAATGCTGGAATTATGTTCCTTTCTGCGGAACCAGTATCACTTCTGCAGAAAGCTGACATGCACAGGAGAACTTAGGATGGGTTTTTCTCATTGGATATTCGTCGTTTGAATAAATTTTCATTTTTGTCGAATAATTTCTAAATTTTAATGGTATCTGTGCTATTCGGCTTCTCACGTTTCGGTGCCTCCAGGTCTCGATATTCCGCGGTTTTCGCTGCACCACCTGGATTCGCACAAAAAAATTAGGAGGCTGAGTCGTCGGTGAAAAAAAGCAGCGAGAACTGGCAGCCGTAAGTTCTAGTTGTGGTTTTTCGTCTACTTGCCTGTGCAAATAAAACAAGTAGAAGTAGTACACAGTCGAAAACTCGACTCAAACAACCAAAAGAGGAACAGGGGCAAAGCAATTTCTAAAACTAAATCTCCGGTCTTCAAGAGAGCAAGCAACTAATAGATTTTATTTCGCTTCAAAAGTGGTTTCAAAATTTAAAGTATCAAACTAAAATCAATTCAATCAATCCTGACTTCAAAGAGCAGTAAATTGCAAACGATCATCAACAAAAGGGAAAGACACGACATTTCTAGTAAGGAAAGGCTCGTTTTGATGTATTTTTTTCTTTATGTTGAAACGTTCTGAACCACAAGGGTCATTGACAAGTTCATTGTTTAATATGGAAACAAAAAAAGTTCACTATGTGTAAAAAGTTAGTGTCATTTTGTTTTTGTATTGCGAGAAAAAGAAGATTTACAACGACATCTCCCCTGTCGAGATTTCTCCCCTCTCGACGTCGGTGAGAGGGGGCCGAGACACCTCTATCGAAAGGAAAAATCCCCCCTCCCCATATCGAAAACGAAATTTGTGATGCTGTATTTGAGGTCACAAATCGATTTGTCATGCTAGAAGGCCAAGAGCCGCAGTCGTTGCCTCGTTTGCAGACAATTTGTCATGCTGTTTCCCACTCTCAGATGCCTCCTCTCATGCTGAAGATGCAAGGCTTCGCCACGCCACCTAGCACTACAGTCCGCATCTTTTCCCGTGTAGCATGACAAAGCTGATTTGTGACAACAAATCTGCCTTACAGATTTCCGTTTTGATATGGGGAGGGGGGATTTTTCCTTTTGATAACCTCCGACTCTTCTTCAGGCTCCTGTTCCGACTCCTCTTCAGGCTATGCATCGCAAATATCGATCTAGGTTTCTTGGAAGACTGCGAGTTTGACATGCTAATTCTGTAGCGAGCAGAAATCTGTATTGCAGCAGTGCGAAACGCTGCCGACCCTTTTTCTACGACACGATGAATCTCGGATTTCTCATGCGTGGCTGGCATTGATAAACCTACCTCGCGGAACCTGTAATGCTCTGCGTGCATTTCGGACTACCTGATTTCTGTTCCAGGACATGCATGGCAGGCAAGTGCACTCTTCCGGACTCAGACATATTTGCATCCACCTGATAGCAAATGCATGATTTCGGTCGCCCCTGCCGCCGGCGCAGCTGCAGAGACGGAAAAAGAGGACGATGAGCTTGAGGAACCGCCGCCAATACCCAAACCGTTACTCAAGTCGCTGTGTCCCCGCTGCCTGTAATGGATCATTGTCAAAAATTTCTTGTTTTGTAAATCAGTTTGTATCAGGTTTTGTATGAGCCCTGCGAACAAAAAATTATCATTCATGCAATCACTGGCACTCCCACTCCTACCTATTTACACCCAGTCGTCCATAATCCGCATGACAAAAACCATCGTTGTAGTTATTCTTATTTACCTGGCCGGAAAGCCGGACTCGTGGGTTTTGTCGAAGGGTTTCCGCGGGGAGGATTTCCGGGAAGAGGAGGCGTGATTCATCCCCTTGTGGTCGAACTTCTTGTAGTCCACCGTTTTAATCTGCTTCTGCTTCGCCCCGGCAGCCATCAGACTGGTGTTCAGCAAGATCCGCTCGCACATCTGCGAGATGGGCTTCAGGTGCTCCTTGAGCGACTCGTCGAACACCTGCTTGTTCTGCTGTGCCAGATCTTGTATGGCTTGCAAATATGCCTGGGTCTGGGAACTTGTGATGCAAGGGAGGGAATCGGGAGCGCACTGTCATGCACATGCGCTGGCAAGCATGACAAGTTTTTCCATGGTTTTCAGTTGCGTACTCTGCATAAGTAGCAGCGTTTTTGCATGACAGGCAAGAGGAGCTCAGTGCGGCCACGCAATACAGAGCTCATAGTTATGTCAGACTAGCATGACAAATTTCGCAACCTCCCAGACCCAGACATATTTGCATTCGATATCTTGCATCTTCTGGCTGAACACCTCGGAAAGCAGGTTCGTACTCGTCTCCTGACCCTGGGACAGGTTAGCGACGCCGCGCTCTAAGTTCGTCACAGTGTTCATGCCGGTCTGCAGCACGTTGCCCAACCGGTGCATCTCGCCCGTCAGGGAAGAGCCAGCCTGCGGTTTTTTCTTTAATATTGCAGCTGTGATTATTTCTGCATGGTCGTGAAGATACATGAACATTATGAAAAACTTTCCAAAACACCTGAAAGACGAAAGAATGTTGCCATGCATCGAAAAATAGTCATAACATAGATACCGGTGCCGCCCCGGCATTAATGCGCATGTATCCCGTATTACCGCGGGACGCCAATTGCGCGGGGTTGTGCGCATAGGTCACCGGTGCAGAAGCAGTAACAGTAGTAGTTGTGGTCGAAGGGGTACTAGTCGACGAGGATGTTGGTGCCGCACTAGTCGTGACAACCCGCTGGGAAGTACCAGATGTAGATGATGGCGTCGTACTAGTGGTCGGAATCGTATTAGATGAAGTCGCGCTCTTTGCGCCTGCACTCGTATAATTACCTGCCAACTGCCTGCTGGCCTGGTGGATCTGCTGTGCCAACGAGCGATTGTTCCCGGAGGTCTGCGGTCGTTCCACGGCCGGCGCGCTACGGACCACAACTTCCGCTGGCGAAGCAGCATCGCCCATCACGGTGTCGCCTTGCGCGTCGGTACTGTTCATCGCATTTTGCTGCTGCTGCTGCTGCTGCTGCACGACGACGCGCGCAGCAGGAGCCACCGCTCCTGCCGGTGCGGGGGCCGGCGGGGTAACCGCCGGGACGATCAATTTCTTCACTTTCACCACACTTTTCCCCAGCTGCACCACCTCCTTCGAGAACGGATCATCTCCTTTTTCAACGACGGTCGGCGCCAGTTGCACGGGGTGTCGATCCTGCTGCACCACTGGGGTTTGCGCGGCCCGCGACGAGGCTTGTTGCACCAGAGCGACCCTACCGCCAGCCGGCTGATGTACTAGTTGTCCACCCGCGACGAGATTGTTGCCGCCGAACCCGAGGAGATCGACTTGCGCGGGGCTGCGAGCGGTGGCAGTCCCGTTCGGTCTGGTACTGAAAGTCGGCGCCGCAGTCCGATTTTTGCTGAACGCCCCGTAGAAGCCGAAATTACTGCTGGTTGTGGACGCTAACGATGACGTCCGGGAGGACCACGGGTTTCCGTAGTTTGGGTTTCCGTTTTGCATTTTCGATGCAACCTCGTCGTCGCTGCTCAGGTAGGCAGTACTTCCTCGTTTCTTCGCGTATCAGAGGGTAGTAGTTTCACTTTTATTTCTAAAGTCTTGTTTGGGGTAGATTGTCTATTTCGCCTGGTGGGGTTGCCTTTATTACTCTCCTGCAAGCCCTACTGTGTGGAACGATTCTTCATAGGTTTCGGTTGTAGTCAGACTTTCGACAAATTTGAAGAAAAGGAAGACGGTCACGAGTTTGCAATTTTTCCATAATTTGCCTACCCTTCTCCAAGAAACTGAAACTCTCGATTTTGAAGCAAAAAAACCACGACAGTCTGCAAGGAAGTAGTCGCTCGTCGCCCGGCCGATGATTCGTAAATTTTTGCGACAACTCCTCGAAAGTTTGGCGATGGAGGTGCTTCACTTGTACTAGATGACCTTCAGATCGAAAAAACAAACCGATACGAAGCGTAGACCCAGTGTGTTATAGCCACTTGAAAAAAATGGTGACCGGAACGTAACAATAGACATACCTTATTTGCATTTTTCCACAGGAAGAGGTGGTGCCTGGCGCTTGGGCTACTAGAAGATTTAGTACTACTTTGCAAGATAGAATCTTTCTGCGCTGCATATTCTTGCCATAGAAGAACGCGACCTCGTCATGCAAGTGGGTGCAGCCACGTCTTTCTATTCTTGGTGCTCTCATCTTCTAGTTCTGTTGCGTAGCAGCTTCGTTAGTGGTTTGCAAAAAATTCAGTGGTCATAAACTCAAAGAGTCAGCAGCAATCTGGAGATAAGTGGTTCTATTCCAACTCCCCCACCATCGCACCGAAGCTCCCCCTTGTGCTCCAAATCCAACACCCGCGACTCCAAACCATCTCCTCGTAGATACTTACCGCCGACTCGCGAAACCCAGGCTTCTTTCCCGGGTAGAAGTAGTTCATTCTGCTCTTGGATGAGGTAGAAGTTCATTCTAAAGTTCGTACAGTTGGTTCAGGTCGTTTTTCCGCAAAACCAGAAACCCAAAATCGTTACCGTTCATTCATCTTCCGCAATGGTAGTATTCCGTAGTTACTACCATCGTGAACGATCAAAATTACAACGATGTAAAACTCCATTCCAAATTTCGTCAACATTCATCTTCCAGCACACTCGATTATTCGCTGTTTTTTGGTCTCGCTTTCCGTTGACATATCAATCGCACACAAGAAAGTTCTGCTTCGAAGAAAATTTTCATCCCCTTCCGGTTAATACTGTATCCTTGTTTATGTTTTCCCTCATGGTTACAAAGTGTTCATGGCTCGTTCATGCCGGGCGGTGGCCGTGGAGGTGGATCCAGCATCAGTATCACTGGCGGAAGTAGAAGTCGCAGGTCCGGCAGCTTCTCGGGCAGTAGTACTTGTGGTATTGACGGCATCTGCGGTCGTAGCTGCGTCGGTTGCAGAAGTAGATGATGTGATCGTCGGGTGATTAGTTTCTTGTTCAGTTTGCGTGCTGCCAGAGTTTGATGTGGTCTGCAGATTTTTCGATTGGGTAGTTGTTACCGTGCTTGTCCGGATACTGCAACGACACCAAATGTTTGACGACTGCCGTACGTATTTCATGACAAACCCCACGTCTTTTGGGTGGTAAGGCGGCTTGATAGTCCCCGTTCGTTCACAGTACTTTTCTTCGTTCACCTTTTCGCACTTCCCCCTGCGGGCGATCCCCGGCTTTTCCAGAAACTCCAGCCGTTCCAACCCCTTCTTCACCAACTTCAGTCCCAAAACGTTCTGGAAATTTGCTAGCACTTCTGGTCGGACGAAAGAGCTCGCTGCCGGAGAAGTTGTTTCACTTTTGCTGATCTTGTCACCTCCTTCCGCTCCCTCACTGCTCGCTCGCGGGTACGCGAGGGCAACTCCAGCGTCCTCGTCCAGACGGTATGCGAGGTGCTGCTCCGCAAACCGCTGTACCGCGAACAACGCCAGGTTTCTTCCGAGGACTAGGTCTACTTCGGACTTCATTTCGCCGTCATGCGTCTCTCTACTAGCAGCACCAGCAGCCTCCTTCCGGAGGATAAAGTGGTTCAAAAACTGTCCAAAGTCGTACAGGATTTTGGAGAAATCAGCCACGACCTGTCCTTCTGCCCGGTGCTCCGCCAGACTCTGCTTGCGGTCGATGGCGTTGACCCGCTTCATCAGCGATTTGCACACTGCGAGGTCAAACTGCTTTAGATTTTCCTCGTTGAGAAACTCCTGCATCACGAATTCCAGGAGTTGTGCCTCAATCGGCGGAAAAACGGCAATCAGGCTCTGCCAGTCCGCCACTTTCGCAAACTCCCCGAACATATCAAGTGCAAAAATGTCTGGGTCTGGAAAAGTGATGTAAACTTGTCATGCAGATTTTCGATCGCCTATGAGGTCTGGAATGCGGGACTTAGCATGACAGACTCTGCGAGGTCTCTGCCAAACAATGCCATACCTATCCTGCATGAGAAACTCCATTCTAACTTGCTCAAAAGTGGACAGCTTTTGGTAATCTTCACGTAACACAGATTTTTACATGATTCAGATTTACCATGACAAGTTGCCCTTGCCACCATCCAGACCCAGACATTTTTGCATTTGATAGAACATCCGCTGGATCGCCCGCCAGGCGGTGTCCGGCGTTTTGCGCTCGGAGTACCAGCGGTAGAAAACGGCCCAGAGTTGCGGCCCGAGCGTGGACAGAAGAAGATCTTCCTTCCGCAGGAGGCGCAAATGCTGCTGTAGCTCTTCGACCGTGTAGGTCAGCTTCCCGTGGGGCGTCGTGGTCAAAACCTGCAGTGTCTTCCCGAGCAACTCGAACAAGCAGGTCAGGAAAATTTTCTGCTGCGGCAGGAGCAAGTAGAAATTCTTGTCCAGCAACGTTGTTGGTGGTTTTTCGAATGGTGTTCCGGATGATCCAGAGGACGAGGATCCCGGCCCGGCTGTTATTTCTGCGGGTTGTTCTTGGTTGTTGAAAAAATCCACCAATGTCTTGCAGACAAATGCGATCACACGGTGTGCCGGCTTGTTGACTTCTGCATTTTCCTGCTGCAAGAGCAGCGGCAGAAGCATCAAGATACAACGCGTTGGCGCTCCGGGATCGAGAGTAGAGTTTATTTCCTGATCTTGCTCCGCACCTACAACATTGCAGGCGCTTGTCAAACAGTTGAGAAGAAACTCCAATACGTTCGTGTGCTGATCAAAATCCGCCAGGATCTGCACGGCCCTCTTTTTTGCTGTCATCTCACTGCAGAAGTAGTACAGGTTATTCGCTGATTCCAAAACCCGCTCGACCAGCCGCAAAACTGGCTCGTGGGACCAGGAGGTAGTGGTAGTTTCTTCGAAGATGGATGAAGTGCTAGCAGTACGATCTGCCCCTTCTGCCGTAGTGCTACTCGTCCTCGTCCTTGTCGTTTCACTTCCAGCAACTCGCAAGAGCGGCTTCAGCCAGGTGTAAAAGTGGTCTTTCACAAAGGCTGCGAACTCCTCTCCCCTGGAATCGTAGTCGAACTCGTGGCTGGTATACTTTGCAATCTCCTCGTGCACCCGCACGAACGTCGGTCGCAGCCGTTTTGGTTCGCGAGTTATCTTTCCGCCGTTCACCATTACCAGACTTCTGATGCGCCCGAACAACAGGACGAGAACGACGTCGAGCACCCCGGTTTTCCCCAGCAACTCCAATGTGATGCTCTGCAGAATCGCTGCCCCGTAGGCCTTCCGGTAGAACTCGAGGTAACAAAACCCTTCTTCTGCGGTGCCACGGAGGATAAACTGCAACACCCCCATCAAACCCGAGACCGTCAATACTCCGCCGTATTGGAGGTCCGCAATTGTATGCAATGCAAAAGCATCGTACTCGTATAAATTGCATCACAAATTAGCCCAGCATTACAAATTGAATTTGTAATGCTGATTTACCTTGAGAAGGCCTAGGACATTTGTAATGCATAAATGCAATTTTTACTACGAGTACGATACTTTTGCAGAGGATAAATTGTGATGCTCTGCAACTCGCCAACCAACAGCTCGATCAACTCGGCGTAGAAGACATTGGGCCAGCACTCGATGAGGATCTCCGCTGCGTTTTTGCTTCGTCTCCACACCAGGTTCTGCGACACGCCCTCCATTTCGTCGTAATACCGCCAAGGCAGGACCAGGTAACGGGGGCTGTTGTTCCCCGGAGTTTTGCTTTCCACTGCTCCCTGTGGACGAACGCGTTTTTTCGCGTTCGGCTCTTCCTTCTCATCCCAAAACCTGATACGCGGCAGCACGTCGTGCGGGGCGAGCGAAGTTGGAGTTGCAGAGGAAAATGTTGTACTACTTTGTGTTGTGTCCACCTCGGAGGTACTACTGCTCCTGCTCCGCGGCTTTCGCAGCACCAAATGCGGCACCAGACCGCTCAACACGCGCATGTACTTCGTGCCCATCCCCCGCTCGTCTTCCCGTACCGCGAGCGCCGTCAAGCGAGCGAACTTTTCCGTGTCATCTTGCAGCCCGCCGGTCGACGTGGAGGTGGAGTTCGACGTTGTCGTGCCAGAACTGTTCGTCGTGCTGCTCCTAAACAAGAGCGTGCACGGTTGGTACATGCCGTGCTCTTTGCAATCTTTCGTCCACTCCTTGTACCGGTCCAGGATGCGCTTCCACCGCTCGCGCACCGATGCCTGCTCCAGCTGGCGCACGGCGTGCATTTGGTCCTCGACGCCGTGGGTGGCGAACTGCTCCAACCAAGCGTCAAACTGCGTCATCGAGCAGAAGTCGTCCGGAATCATCGTTTGTTCGCCGCTTTCATCATCGTCCAGCGGAAGCACGGGATCCTCAAATTCGTCAAAAGGAATCTTTTCGTCTTCTGGCAAATCACGCTTTTGGCGAGAAGAAGATGTGGTGGAAGATTTTGATTCAGTTTCTCGCTGGTGTTTCAAAAGTCTCTCCTCCCGGAGTTGCTCTGCATCCAACTGCCCGCTGATCAACTGTTCCTCTCCCCGCTGTACGAACTCCTTCACAGATTCACGACCCTCGCCCTCGCGGATCGCTAGTTCGCGTTCCTGTCGGCCATGTTTCTCGTCCACCGTGGTGGGCGGTTTGGAAGTCGACAGGGAAGTGGAGCAGACCGTTGCAGAAGGTAGGCACGCGACGCCCTGCTTGTCATTCCGAGCCGCGGCTGCGGGCTGCACAACCTCCTGTTGGTTGCCAGATGCGACCTGGATTAAAGATGACGCTGGTCGTGACCCGGACTGCGTGGGCTGCGCAAGAAAATCGTCTGCTTGCACGCAGTCAACTACAGCTGTCTTCGCAAGTCCAGCATCACTGTAAAATAGCATCGGACTTGTTTGGAGATTTTGTTTCTGATTCTGCGGATTCTGTAGTTCTCCTGCTGCCAAATGCGGCGTTGTAGCAGGGGTTATTCCCGGTATCCGTTCTTCTTGCCTCCCCGCAGCTGGTCCTGCCTCATTCAACGATGAGTCCTCAATTTTCGTCATCTTGTTCGTGGTGGCAGAAGCGTTCTTCGTCTCCATTCCACAGGTAGTAGAAGCCTAAGATGAGTCACAATGGCCTCGAAAACGTTTTTCCGACTGAAACAGTGCTGCGTGCTGAATGCCTTCCGTTAAATCCAGTCAATGTTCGCAGGGACGACTCGATGGTGTCATGCGGCGATACGTCTTGGTCTCCTGGTAGTAAAAGTAGTCAAGGTACGAAATACCGGCGGGAAGATGTTGATGAAAAAATTGTCACTTCGAGCTTTGCTTGTATTTCTTCATCATACTACACCAGCTGTTTCCGTGTTCACTTAGTCTGCTAAGTCAAGCTGCTACACTACAACTCAGCAGGCCCTAAATAGATATTCCGGAAAACAAATCAAACGCAATCGTGGTGGATGCCATGGCTCTTACGACGCTTTGTGCGGTTTTGAAGCCGTGCATGCATGCTTTCTTTCGATTCCGATTTGGCAAGAGACTCTACTTTGCTCCCTCTCGAATTTTTTTCCTTGCGAATTTCGAAAACTCCGAATACGATGCTTGCTCGTTCAATGCGAGGTGGAAGTTGTTTCACGACGACCGATTCATTTTTTCTTCATCGCTGCCAGGTCACCTTCCTACGGGGCTACTGTGGGTAGAAATAAATTTTGCAAAACTTCAGGGAAAGAAACTTTCGACAGTGGGGTAGACTGAGGCAGGGGAAATTTCTAATTTCAAATTGATTGCGCACTACGGTACTGCTCGGGGAAAGGCTAAATTTTCGAAAACGGGGCACACGATGGGGGAACCTTTGATTGGGGTAGTCAGAACTTTCAGTCGGGTAGATCGGGGTGGGGGAAATTTGAAATTTGAAGCTTCATACGGGGCCACACGGGGAAAAGACGAAATTTTAGAAGGCGGCGCACACGATGGGGGAAACTTTGATTGGGGTAGGCAGAACTTTCAGTGGGGTAAGACCGGGGTGGGAGAAATTCGGAATTTGAAGTTTCATACGGGGCCGCACGGGGAAGAGACGAAATTTTAGAAAACGGGACACACGATGGGGGACACTTTGAAAGGGGTA